>JAMZAV010001219.1:0-575189 GCA_024449915.1 Sweltsa coloradensis
TGCCAGGCTGTTTTGATCTGAATTGAAAACGATGTCATTTTTTGCACTATTATGACGTGATAATACTGCTACAGCTGGAGATGAGCTGGATATAAGTTTCGTCTGACGTTATTATTTTTTTTACTGATAATAATATGATGACATACATATTATTATGTATGTCGTTTTCAAAGAAAGCCTACGGCCTAGAGCCTAGCCTAGGCCCTAGGCTAGGCCTAGGCACCAAGTATTAGTAATGTAGGTTATAATGGTTGATACATAATATTAAAATTACCATCATTACTTGCAGTTGTTTTGACTGCAATTTAAATAGCCTAGGCTAGGCCTAGCCCTTGCAAAATATGATTAGCTTCACATTCTTCGGCATTCGTCAATTGTTTGTTGTTTACATTTTTAGTTCACTCAAAATGACTCGTACTTTGGCCAGGTCGCGCTAGTGTAGCGGCAAGAAGCTCTATCTATACATGTCGCTACGTAGGTTACCTACACGGAGAGCGGTAGAGATATTATAGCTTTCCTGACTGGGCGCACCGCCGCCCACAATTGGTATGTTGTAATGTAAACGTTGTAAAACACTGACTTTTAGATGGCGGATGCTTTTAGTTCACTCAAAATGACTCGTACTTTGGCCAGGTCGCGCTAGTAGTGTATCGGCGGTACGCGCAGCCGACCACGACAGCAAATCACTCTGCAGGCAGTGCATTGAAGTTTCGCTACTGTAAGAGATTGTTATACTGTGATAACACTAGACCATACGAATGGCTGATGCAGTAAGTAATTTTAGTTTTATGATAAACATTGTTGAAAACAAAGAAACATAGCGTCCTTTTCAACACCAAAGAAATTGATACAAAAGTATTAGGAAGGCGGTGAGCAATAAACAATGAAGTTAAAGTGCACAAATAGTACCAGGATGGCTGTGAACAACAAGGCAGTGCAAGCAGAGTCGATAAAGAAGTTTCCCCTTAGGGGAGGTCCCCTATCTCCCAAGTCAAAACGGAATCTAACGTCCTGCGCGCTGAGAGCGGCTCCAATGTGAAACTAATAAAAGCACTGCACGCTAAATACGGTCAGTAGATTATCGATGTGCAGTGACGCTGAAATCAACAAATAACAGACAAAACGTCAAACTTCAATTTTATTTCAATCATATTAGCCCTGGGCCCTAGTCTTTTAAAACGATTTACTTTGATTTATTATTGTACTATAAAGTGTTGCGCAGGCGTCACTGACATTTTCGTGCGAAATAATTTGAGATATGTCTTGTTCAAGCCTAACGGACGTAAGTGTAGCCTAGGCCCAAGGCCACAATACAGTTTTCAGACGTAAGTACGCCCTTGGCATTCAAATCGAAATCTTGAACAATACATATTGTCGGCCTAGGTCCTAAGCTTAGGTCTACTCCATCAGAAATATCCTCATCAATAAAGAGAGTTTGCTTTACTCCAAAACATTCGCCAACATTCGATCGTATTTAATATTTTGACGTTTCCGCCATTTGTCGTCATCGACTGTTAACTACTAGTAGAAAAGTGACGTAGTTTTATTGAAGTAGTTCCATCAATCGTCACACAGATGTCGCGCGGAACGTTAGATTCCAAACGCCAAAAACCGACTTTTTATTTAACCCAGGGCGGTATAGGGAGTTGGAGGACCTCCCCAACGGGGAAACTTCTTTATCGACTCTGGTGCAAGTGTTGCATAAACAGAAGCAGTGTATTATTTGTTATCAAAGAGTTTAAATAGTTTTCCCAAAGGAATGATGTCAAGGTCCTCTAGATGGCGGTGGATTTTATCCATTCTCTTCTATTTTACAAATTTTCAGCTAAATTGGTCAAAACCTTAAAGACTTATTGGTATGTAACATTATGGGAATGTTGTACTCGGGTCGTGTTGCACGTACCGGTGCTCGCTCAACAACGCGACGGGACTTTAGCGTTTTCCTAGTATAAGGTTTTTGAGCGAGCGTAGCGAGCGTCTCCACTTGACTCTTATGGCTAGAATGTCTGTTTTTTTCTTTCCTGTTACTGCATCGGTAAAAGACGCACCGTTTCTCTGATCGACCTGAAATTTTGCACACATGTACATACTACCTATGCGGGTTGCTGTATAGTTTTTGAACAAAATCCGATCGTTGATTATAAAAATAAAAAAAATAAAATAAAAAAAATAATGTTCCGATCGTTATGAAATTTTGCAGGGCCAATAAGTACAACATTATCTCCTATTTTACAACTTTTCAGCTAAATCGATCAAGACCTTAAGTAGAGTAGATAGAAATTACGTTTTAACAAAAATAACGTTACCATGGCAACGAAAAGTCGCACGAGAATTCTAGTCACTATGCACTGCCACATAGAAGTAATCAAAATACTATCGAGGAAGCAGTGTGTTATTTGTTATCAAAGAGTTAAATAGTTTTCCCAAAGAAAATGATGTCAAAGTCCTCTAGATGGCGGTGGATTTTATCCATTCTCTCCTATTTTACAAATTTTCAGCTAAATCGGTCAAGACCTTAAAGACTTATTGGTATGTAACATTATGGGAATGTTGTACTCGGGTCGTGTTGCACGTACCGGTGCTCGCTCAACAACGCGACGGGACTTTAGCGTTTTTGAGCGAGCGAAGCGAGCGTCTCCACTTGACTCTTATGGCTCGAATGTATGTTTTTTTTTTTTTCTGTTACTGCTTCGATACAGGTCGCACCGTTTCTCTGATCGACCTGAAATTTTGCACACATGTACATACCACCTAGGCGGGTTGCTGTATAGTTTTGTGGCAAAATCGTTCAAAAAGTTAAAAAGTTATATTAAAGTTAATTGAAAGTTTTTTTTCAAACTTTAACGGAGACAAAATCTGAGGTGGCCAAATCATTTAGAATGTCCGTCCGATCACGAATATGTTATTTTTATTTTGATCCGATAAGTAGTGTAGTCGGAAATTACATTATAACAAAGTCCCGTTACCATGGCAACGGCGCACGTGGTTTCAGGTCACTATGCACTGCCACCTAGAAGTAATCAAAACACTATCGAGGAAGCAGTGTATTATTTGTAACCAAAGAGTTTAACAAGGAAATGATGTCAAGGTCTTCTAGATGGCGGTGGATTTTATCCATTCTCTCCTATTTTTCAAATTTTCAGCTAAATCGGTCAAGACCATGGTGGTAGATATCTTTAGGGGATTTCACTTGCGTAGCCAGCAATGCTATTTTTGTGGTCGCTTAATGCACGCAGTTCAGACAGAACCCGCCAGGATCGCGACGTGTCAGGTGGTAGTCACGTGACAAGAAAGTCGATAAAGAAGTTTTTCCAAACTTCTTTATCGACTCTAATACCTCGAGAGATGGCGGTGTGTATGCACTTTATTGAAGGCCGTGCATTCAGATCCGTAGGCGGAACATTCGAATTTCCGAATTCAAGCCATCTGATTGGTCCCCAAGGCCGCCATCTTGTAAGTTCTATGTCACGTGACTACCACCTGACACGTCGCGCATTCTGTCGGCGACCGCCTGCACTGCGTGCATTAAGCGACCACAGAATTCTGGCAGTGAAATCACCTAAAGATATATACCACCATGGTCAAGACCTTAAAGACTTATTGGTATGTAACGTTATGGGAATGTCGTACTCGGGTCGTGTTGCACGTACCGGTGCTCGCTCAACAACGCGTCCAACTGAGCGTTTTCCTAGTCCTAGTTATTTGTTGAGCGAGCGAAGCGAGCGTCTCCACTTCACTCTTATGGCTCGAATGTCTGTTTTTTTTTCTGTTACTGCTTCGATACAGGTCGCACCGTTTCTCTAATCAACCTGAAATTTTGCACACATGTACATACCACCTATGCGGGTTGCTGTATAGTTTTTAAACAAAATCCGATCGTTGATTATAAAAATAAAAAAAATACAAATAAAAAAAATAATGTTCCGATCGTTATGAAATTTTGCAGGGCCAATAAGTACAACATTATCTCCTATTTTACAAATTTTCAGCTAAATCGATCAAGACCTTAAGTAGAGTAGATAGAAATTACATCTTAACAAAAATAACGTTACCATGGCAACGAAAAGTCGCACGAGAATTCTGGTCACTATGCACTGCCACCTAGAAGTAATCAAAATACTATCGAGGAAGCAGTGTATTATTTGTTATCAAAGAGTTAAAATAGTTTTCCCAAAGAAAATGATGTCAAAGTCCTCTAGATGGCGGTGGATTTTATCCATTCTCTCCTATTTTACAAATTTTCAGCTAAATCGGTCAAGATCTTAAAGACCTATTGGTATGTAGCATTATGGGAATGTCGTACTCGGGTCGTGTTGCACGTACCGGTGCTCGCTCAACAACGCGACGGGACTTTAGCGTTTTCCTAGTTTTATTTGTTTATTTATTTATTCATTTCTTAATTTATTTACTGCGATTATAAGGTACAAGAAGTGACTTCTCGAATGCTGATTTCATATTGAAAACATTGAACAATAGTACCGTAAGCGCCCAACGCTTTTAATTTCCGAGTAAGGCAGAAATTTGTTGAGCGAAAATTTATTTTTTACTTTTTAGTACATTTAACCCTAAGTGTTGTTTTTAAAAAAATATTTTTTTCATGTAATATTATTTTATACTTTTTAGTCTTAACGAATGTTGTAATCGAATATGTGCTCACTGGACGTGTCCGAATTTCTGCATCTGGTTGGCCAATCCTTACTAGCTGACTAATTTCAAATATGAACTTTGTTTGGTTAATTAATAATGATGAATTAATGAATTTTTCATCAAGAATACGTATGTGTGAAAGATTTCAGATCGATCGGACATTGGGAAGTGGGTGAAACATCTATTCACATATAAAACTTGAATTATTAATTACGACTAGGAAAACGCTAAAGTCCCGCCGCGTTGATGGATGAGCTTTTTTAAAGTTTTTAGTTTGCGTGGGATATCTTTACTTTTGCAAGTGCTTTGTTTTTCTGCCGACGCATTGTAGGTGATTGTTGTCCAGTTTCTATTGTTTCTTGTTAATTTGTTATTATTTAACGTAAAAATCTTACATTAAAAGCTATATTTCTATGGATTCTGGCTAACTTTTTCAACATTTTCTTTCAAAAGGTACTACATCACCATAATCTTAATGTCCATGTATAATATGAACGTTGTAGCCCCACCCGTTTGGTCAGAATTGGCCCAAATGGCACGAAAATATCGCACAAAAAGTCAAAAAACGTATATTAAAAGCTTTATTTCTCTCGATTCTGGCTAACTTTTTCAACTTTTTCTTTCAGAAAGCAATACATAACCATAATCTTAATGTCCATGTGAAATAACGTTGTAGCCCCCACCCGTTTGATCAGAATTGGCCCAAATGGCACGAAAATATCGCACTAAAAATCGAAAAAAATCGTAAAAGTACGATATTTATGAGAAATATTTTTTGATTGTACCCAAAAACGTGGTGAGTCTAAGTTTAGAGAAAACGAAGGTCGTGTCAAATTTTCATCAAGATCGCATATGCCGTTTGCCCGGTAGAGAGCGAACAAACAGACAGAAAAACGAAAAACGAAAAAAAAAAAAAAAAAAAAAAACACCCGAGCTAAATTTTTTGGGGGGTCGGTGAAATTGAAGTCTTCGCTTCGCTCATCCAATTAATTAATTGATTAATTAGTAAATCTGTTAATCGAATTATCTATTTTCATCGAGAATACGTAAACGTATGTGTGAAAAATTTCAGCTCGATTGGAGATTGGGAAGTGGGTGAAACATCGATTATAAGATTCCGTCCAGACAAGACAAACACATGAAGCTAATACTAGGAAAACGCTAAAGTCCCGCCGCGTTGATGGATGAGCTTTTTAAAGGTTTTAGTTTGCGTGGGATATCTTTACTTTTGCAAGTGCTTTGTTTTGCTGCCTACGCATTGTAGGTGAATGTTGTCAAGTTTCTTTTGTTTCTTGTCAATTGGTTTTATTTACCGTAAAAAACTTGTATTAAAAGCTTTATTTCTATGGATTCTGGCTAAATTTTTCCACATTTTCTTTCAAAAGGTACTACATAACCATAACCTTAATGTCCATGTATAATATGAACGTTGTAGCCCCACCCGTTTGGTCAAAATTGGCCCAAATGGCACGAAAATATCGCACAAAAAGTCAAAAAACGTATATTAAAAGCTTTATTTCTCTCAATTCTGGCTAACTTTTTCAACTTTTTCTTTCAGAAAGCAATACATCACCATTACCTTAATGTCCATGTGAAATATGAACGTTGAAGCCCCACCCGTTTGGTCAGAATTGGCCCAAATGGCACGAAAATATCGCACTAAAAATCGAAAAAAATCGTAAAAGTACGATATTCATGAGAAATATTTCTTCGATTGTACCCAAAAATGTAGCAAGTCTAAGTTCAGAGAAAACGAAGGTCGTGTCAAATTTTCATCAAGATCGCTTATACCGTTTGCCCGGTAGAGAGCGAACAAACAGACGGAAAAACGAAAAAAAACAAACAAAAAAAACAAAAAAAACAAAAAACAAAAAAACACCAGAGCTAAATTTTTTGGGGGGTCGGTGAAATTGAAGTCTTCGCTTCGCTCATCCAATAAGCGTTGTAAAATGACACTTAAAAACTGCTATTCGGCCGCTAAACCCATAATATATTATATTTCGTACTGACGATTGGATTATGAATCTGCCAAGTAGCCCTAAAAGATGAAAAAACTGATATTTATTTTCTATCTGAGTCCAATATGCCAAACTTAACCACGAAGTAGATAGATACGATTTTTTTATTCTTGACTATTGTGAATTGTGTGTACCACCTAGTCTTTGGTGCCACACCATTTGTATGTCAGTGTGCAGAATAAATTGATAGACTTAATTATTGAAATAAGCGGTAAGAAGAAAGCTACTTGACCACTCTCCACTGCAGAATATATACATACGCGGCACCTCCAGCAATAAGAACGGTCGCTTTATAGTAAAGACGTGGTATGGCAAGCTTTTCGTACGGTATTTTGGAACTCCGGAACCGTGCCTGTAATAAATAACCTAAGGGTGTCGAATGGTAATTTAAGACATTATTCTCCTTACAGACTAGACGAAATTTTAATTATATTCTTAAAGATCCTGCGTTTGTAATTTCGTATGCTAATCACGCTTGGATATTTCATCATAATAATAACCCAATCAAAGTTATAATGGAAACGATGATTACGATTAGCAAGCTACGTAAGTTTCTTGTGCCCGATTAAGTTTCATCTTAAGAGGGCACTTCCCGGCCAAGGTTGGGCATAACTTGCTCACGGAAAAAGTCTGAGTTCTAAAGTAATAAAGCAGAAGACTCAAGTAAACACTAGATTGTAAAGGAATGCTAAATCTATGGTCCTATACTATTCAATTTCCAGTACCTTTGAAGTGCCTTTTCTGTTTTAAAAAAGTTTAAAAAAAAAAAAAAGTAAATTGTATTAAGAGTCTACCCACTCAGTTATACAAATGATTTTCAGTGGGGGACAGAAAACCAAAGCGACCAAGCCAACGCTGAAGGTCCCGACGCAATCGACGAGTGAGCGAAAACCAACCAAAGATCGATATTTTTAATAGGAAATATAGCAATCAGTGGTATGGACTGTGCGAACACCCGCGGATCAACGCCAGAATCAACAAGGCCGATTCAGAACAACTTTGAATTTATTATGTGCCTCGTTGCTAGGACGGCTCCAAAGTCACCGTTTACAAATTCCTTAGACAAGAACTGATGGACTTAAGTCCAAATCAGAAGTTTAAAAATTTCTGACTTTTGAGGGAATCGAACCCTGGACCTTCTGCATTGGAAGCAGAGACGCTAACAACAAGACCAACGAGCCATCATATTCTGGGCAATTCGGTGTATTTTTTAGTGTACACTTTACAAATCGTTTATAAATCAATTTCTAAAAGACACATAAGCATAGACCTATTAATAAATAACTTTATAACCGAAGCGCTATCTTTAATCGTTCATCAGTCTGATCTTTTGTGCGGGAGTATGTTTCAAGACAAATAACAATGTTCAAGATAAGGCAAAAGTTCATCACTATATGCATCGCTTTCCGTCCGTTTATCTGTGCGTGTGTCACGTCTCACGATAAAAACCGAACATGACCTCCGATTGACACTGCTCTTCAAGCAGAATGTTTTTGGTTACCCTGTGGGCCATCCCCCCAGAAAGTTTACATATTTCAGTACGCGCCACTTTTATCATTTATAATGACTGGGAAAAGCAAAGAACGATAATTTTTTTTGTCGCCCTTTAAACTCAGCAGCACATCCAACAAGGACGTTACTATTGAAAGTTGGGAAGAAGCGTGAATAAATTGTTCACTGTTACACAGCCATATCAACCAAATGAGAAATGTGTTTTTTCTGTCTTATTGTGTATTTTGTAATTAAGTTCAATATATTTACTCTTTCTAAGGATTAATAAATAATATAAAGTTAAATGTCTAATTATTTGTCATTAACTATTATAATAACTTGCATTATTGTTGCATTCTTAGTAATGACTAAAATAGTTCTATTTTGATCTATGCGGTACGGTTTCATACTATCCACTTAAAAGTCAAAATTTGCAGTGACTAAATACGATTGAAGAATAACAATTCATAAAATATACGAAGAAATATAATGATAAACTATAATATCCTTAACCATAAGTGGACACATTTATCTGGCCCCAAATTAAGCGTATAGTATAGCGGCCCAGCCAGCCAACTTTAGAGAACAGTACACACTGTTTATTACTGGTCCGTTGCATATTGCGCTTGTCAAAAACTTCAATAATGTTGACGTGGTTCACTTTGTAGTGGCCAAAGACCACAGTCCTGCACCAAATTGCACTATGCTAAATTTGAGGTTGGCTTTACAAACGTTGTCCCGCTGTCGACGGGGAACGGGGGGAGGGTCGTAGAGTGTAAGGGAACACACTGTTTGTTAATTGTTTATTTCTTTATTTTCATTTGTATAAATTGTTTTTCTTAATTATACGCTAAATTTCCTGACTTTTAGCACAGCACCAGTTTCAAATTCAAGTTTTATTCACATGATCCGGGGGTAAGGTATGGATGCACCCTTTCTTAAGAGAAATAGAGAAATAGATTGATTGATTGATTGATTGATTGATTGATTAAGGTCTTTCTTGTAAGGCGGGATTAAGGCTAGTGAAACCTTATCTTCCATCCAACCTTATACTACTACTAATAATAATACAAATGATAATGAAGGCCTAATGAATATTATAGATAATTAGAACACAAAGTAATTGGCCTGATGAAAATTACACATAAGTAATTGAAAACATAAACATTTGAAATTATGATAAACAATTTACACAATTTAGCTATCCTTTCATTCTCGGCATTCATCCATCGCTTTCATACAGTTTCCTTACAGTAACAAAGAAGGCGTCCTCGTAAAGTAAAAAGAGTAACACAGGTAACCGAGCATATTAATATGTAATTTATTTACATTATTTGGATTGTTTGGGTGTTTTGATATTACTTATTGTTTGTATAGTTATCATTAGTATTTGAAGAATTTGAATAATAGGAAGTAGTGGCACTTTTAAAAGCATAGACATGAGAGAGAGAGAGAGAGAGAGAGAGAGAGAGAGAGAGAGAGAGAAGATTATGTTAGTATGTTCTTCTTGAATTAAGTAAAAAAAAAATGGTGAATTAATTAAATTAACAGATAACCAGATTAATTTTTGTTTCAGATAGATACTAAAGCATAGCAAAGCATTAATGTAAAAAGGAACGTTAGGATAGACGTTAAAAAAAATCAAATCTATAAATAAATAACAAAACCATCTTTAAATAGGGTGTATAAATTTATTTTTTTATATTAAGAGTGGGAATAACCCTTTAATAAATCACAGTTGAATGTGCGTCTAGCTTCTAGCTCCGAGCTCCGGAATAACATTGTACAGCCACGTTGCAGCGAAGCCGATGAGCTGTGAAGCTCTGGTTCACTCAACTACTCTATGTTTGTTTGTTTGTTTGTTTGTACGCAACGCTGATGTGACACGGACAGGTGGTTTTGATTACGTAGTTTGCTATGTCAAACTTTCCATTTGCTCTAATGGGTTTACATACATCGTCACGCATGGTCATTAAAATATTGATTAAAGAATATTAATGAAGTTGATTTGATTAGATATTGCTTAACGTCTCATATTTATGCAACTTGGCTAATCGAGACGAAGGGTGGGACGTAAGGGGTGACGCGGGAGGACAAGGGGTGGACAGGCCTGTGCTGGTCAGAACCAGCTACAAGCGTATGGGGAGGGCAGGGGTTCCCCCACGTCGTGGTCGTCTCCGTCTGTGTCATCATCCGTCCGTGTTGTAATTGTCGTCGCCGTCGGGGAGGTAGTCAAAGGGAAGGGGAAAGTTCCCCGACGACGACCTAGAACTCGCCGAGAAAAACTCCCATAATCACGGGCCAAACCACGAGAAGTTGCGAGTTGGAATTTGATGGCTTAAGAGAAGTTTTGGGGTAATGTAACGCATAGATTAATTTATTTTCTAATTTGAACGTGTTTTAAACACTGAATTGTCAAGTAAATACACAGTGTATACTTCTAGTTAAAAACCGCACATTTATAATACGATACAGAATATATAACTCTAAATATTACATCCAGTAAATGTATAACAATACAAACAAATATTACAACTTTTCGAAATAAGTAACAAGTTTTTTAGAATAGAATAGAATAGAATAGAATAGAATAGAATAGAATAGAATAGAATAGAATAGAATAGAATAGAATAGAATAGAACTTTATTTGTAAAAAAGTATCAATTACAAAACGGCGAGGTTCGAACACTGTTCGCTCTTCCACCTAACCACTTACATTAACATAAGAATAAAAAAAATAAGTTCAGATTTTGTAAGAGCAACTTAATATTACAAACTAACTAAACATTAAATTGTATGAATATAATATAAATACTAATACAATGCATCATAATAAGTACGATTGGTTCATTTCTAAATATAGAAGAAATAGAAAACATACTAATACGGCAGCACTATAATATACTTAAATTATTGTTCATATTGATGTTCATTTCAATGCAAATGTTAAGAATACACACTATGTTTATAGTAACACGATATAACTTGCCAATTAATTACTTTAACAATTAAAATCTATGATATACGAAAAACAAGTCAAATAGTGATTTGCCGTTAGCATTTCTAATCGCAATCGTCTATTTAAGACCTTAAATTCTAGGACACTTTACTAGAAATTACTTCTTAGTTATAGTTAGCATTGGCATACTGTTGGCACTGCACCTCTTCAGGGGTCTTACTATATAAGTATGTTGTGGATGGGACAATTGAAGTTACGTCTAAGGGTTGTTTAAAAGGAATCAATCAATTGCATTCGCATTAACGACTGAGGATAACCTCGGAAAAATTTCAGTCACGATTGCCGGTCTCGACGGGATTTGAATCCGGGACCTCCCGAATCAGAGTCGCGCGCTTAACGCTCGAGCCAACACTGTCGGTAACAAAGATTGTATTAAAAATGTAAGAAAAGTTTGCCATAATAGCTGGTTCATGCTTAAATATACCATGTCATCAAAACGCACATTGGAACAGCAAACCGGTTTTCTTGTTTTAAAATTAGAATTAAATTAGTACTTTCAGAACTCACAATCGAAATAATTTGATAAATGAAACAGTATTCGACACGCATATCAGGCGCCATGCACTGATCAATCATGTAGAAAGAGATACGTTTTTTTTTGGTTAGCGTTTTAGGTTTTTGATGCTAAATGGTGAACATATAATATTTTTTTGTAAAACGCCACTAAATGCTTATTTTACAAATTAGGCCGCTTCGCGAACGCTTTTTGTAGTCGCGTTGTTGGATGAGCTTTTTTGTAAGTTTTTATTATGCGTGGGATCTCTTTACTTTTTTAAGTCCCATTGCAAAATCATTTTTGTTAAATTAGGATAATTTTTATGAAGTAGTATTAATTGCTGTGGTAATGCCAATTAATAGAATGTAAAATATCTGGAGACCCGAAGATTTGCTTTTTGAATGCATTGTAGATGATTGTTGTCAAGTTTCTATAGTTATCTTGTTAATTATTATACACCTAAAAAACCTATATTAAAACCTTTATTTCTATGGATTCTGGCTAACTTTTTTCAACTTTTTCTTTCAAAAGTCAATACATCACCAGTACCTTAATGTCTATGTGAAAATATATAAACGTCGTAGCTCAACTCGTTTGATCAGAATCGGCCTAAATATTACATTTATTCGATTGTACCCAAAAACGTGGCAAGTCTAAGTTCAGAGATTTCAAAGGTCCCCTACAATTTTCAACAAGATTGCATATGCCGTTTGCCCGGTAGAGCGCGAACAAACAGACAGAAAAAAATCAGTGCTATTTTTTTTGTGTGGGGGTGGGGAGTGGGGGAGTCAGTGAAATTAAAGTCTTCGCTTCCATACCTATTGAGAACTAGTTGAGCAATATGACTATATTGAAATCAAATGTTTCTATTATTGAACATTTACCATTGGCCCTCGGACATCCTTTCACAATTGTGCTATCCGCAATATTCCTAGTTAACCTGAAGAGGGGCATACATTCCACCCTATAACAGGTTTAATTCCCACAATAGAAGTCGATAGGGTTTTGATGAAAAGGTAAAAATAGAAGCTATAAAATGCTAAATTTTAAAAAATAAACAAAACTATTTCTAATCATGTACTTTAAGCCACTGGGTGGGCACGATCCAATGAGTAACTACCATTGGAAGTAAATACTTCAGCATAACTTTAATATTGCCTAATCTTTGTCCTTTCAGACAAATTTACAATAAATATTTTTCTATGGAAACTTCACATTTTTTTGTTATTCACCTTGCAATTCTATTATTTTAATCTCTCTTCACTTTCATATATTTGAATCTCGTTTGGATAATTCATACATATACAATACATATTATAAACCTGAAACTTGCCTCGCTAAATTGTTCTTATGGTCAATAAACTATTCCAACTTTGTGCTCTTCACCTAAAAATTGTATACATTATGAGTAAAGGAAATTAATACATAAATTGTGTTATTATGATGCACATCGGAGTTTACATATTCGAGAATGTTTTTTCTGTGCTTACCCTACTATTTATATGATCGTTTCTTCCTACGAGGCTAGATAGCGCCAACTGTCGTCTGAAGCAACTTTGGAATGCATTAAGAGGAAATATTCTCAAACATTAGAGCTCTAGTATGTACTTGTGTGTTTGACACCCTAAACGAGGTTGAGACGCTAAACATCTACGAGTTTATTTAAGAGTAAGAGCAAGATAAAATGTTTTGTTTATTTATTTACGATTTATTGTTTTGTCTAGCAGTATTATTAGAAGATAAAGATGAGAGAGAGGGAGAGAGAGAGAGAGAGAGAGAGAGAGAGAGAGAGATTTTATGGTTGTACTTTTGGCTGGAAATTTGATACAAAACCAATTAGTTGCTTTATGTACATATTTCTTAATTAAACAGCAGTTTATGAAATCATAATCAAATAATATTCTACCTATTGTTATAAGTATGAGAGAAGAAAATATAGAGGTTAGTAAAAAAGGAACGCAATTTTCATGGGCCGTTGGTAGGGAAAATAATCATACAAGTACTATAGTGATAATAAATAGTATAGAGGAAGAGTGCATAATTTATGTTATAAACTAAATACACAAATGCAAAAACTTACAAAAATGACGCACAAACCCTAACGAGGAAGATGCAAGTGGCTCAAACTGCATAATTGAGGTGTGGCCAAGCCCATTATTTCTTTAAAATAAAAACATTTTTTTAATACGTATCTAGTAAAAAATATAATATATATTTATTTATTATTATTCAATGATCAACATTATGTTCACAATCATTAGGAAATATCACAACGAGCATAGCCCTTTAACACAGAATTGGTGTGATATCCCTGAATAGTAATGTAAAAAAATTAAAATTAAAATAAATATTAAAGTAGGTAATTAAAATTAACATTTATCGTAGCAAGTTTAAACAAAAAAAAAAAATCAAAAATCTATATATAAAAACTCGATATTATATTATTTGGTAACATCGAATTATGTAATGTATCCATAATAATTTTGTCAATAAGGTATAAAAGTTTAAAAGTTTGATATGTAAAAAGATCCAATGTATAGTTGTGCGTGTAAAACCATGTAATTAGGCCGTTTCGCGAATGCTTTTATGGTAGCGTCTATGGATGAGAATTTTTGGTGAGTAGATCCACTTCTTTCTATCATTTTGAATTTCGTTCCTTTACAACGTTGACTATGTTATTGTATACATCGTGGTGAATTTGTGTTTATCAACATATATATACCAATAAAGACTAAATAAATTGTATATTATGAACAGATGTTTTTAATGGGCATAGTATGTTTTTTAGCAACTAAATTGTTATAAATTTAAAAAAAACAAAAATTAAACACATTACTTTTAGCAGAAGTATATATCTTGGAATTTACTCATAATTGCTTCAGACACCCTGAAAATGTAAATAATAGATCGTATTAGCCGTGGCTGGAAGTGAGCCAAGAAATATTTATACTAGGAAAACGCCAAAGTCGTTGTAAGACGAGTGAGTGAGCCATGTGTTGAGTACCCGCTAACATTACTTTTCTTCCCCCCACCTTAGACCTCCCTAGCCTATCATTGGCTAAAGTGGCGCATTATGGCCGTACAGTTGATGTGCCCTTAAACTTAAAAACTTAAAAACCCTATTATTTATACCACAATATAATTACCGAACTTAAATCCAATTAATGATCCCGGGTACTCAACACATGGCTCTCTCACTCGTCTAACAACGACTTTGGCGTTTCCCTAGTAGTATCCTTGAAAGCCAGCATTATTTACAGAATGACAGAAGCCATGCATAACAAAAAACAAAAACAAAATAATAAACATTGACTTGGTTCATCTCATAGATACTACTGATCGCGAACTTTCCCAGGCTGTGTTCTATTTTACTAAAGGGTATTTTAAACATTTTGCAATCTAGATTTAAATTTTTCAAATTTTTATTTCTTGTGAGCTTAAATCGCAACGGATATTGCTCATTTTGTTAGCAGTTCTAAGTTACATGGTCACGGATGTCTGTTAAAAATTTAAGCTCAATCTATTTGGCCTATCGGCCGTATGAGCCCGGACAAACAGACAGACATTTAACATACAGACAATGGTCACGGCCAAGGCCCGATCGAGTATCGTTACTATAGACTTTGTTTCGCTTCGCTCACTCGTCTAAAGATAAAATAAAATTCAAATGTGCTTTTTAAATTCGGTCATTTTGTGATTTCATTAAAATACGAGATATGCAGAAGGTTTTTTGAAATTTCATCAAGTTCGGAGTGGTCGTTTATTGGCTGGAATCGTGTGAGCAAAACTCACAAATAAACAAACAAAACATAGTGAACTCTTTACTTCGCTTAGCACGATCCTTCAATTAGATTATTTGCCTTCAGATATGTGTTAGGCTGTGTATTCACCAAAAACCAAAATCCAAAATATACATAAAACAGTAGTTATAGAGTATGATAATTAGGAACAGTTTTTTTGAAAAGATCAAAAAATATTTTTTTTAATTTTTTTGGTCGATGCATTTTTCCTCTATTGCTACTATTTTTAACGATTTTTGGTGCTAAGTTTTTCCAAAAGTATACTATTTGGGTGGCTCATATTTTTATAGTAGCTTACACTCAGTTTTGACTATAGAATGAGGTGTTTTGAAATGTGTACTTCAATACCTTACATTTTACATTTTTTTTAATTTTCCGGTAGTTTTGTGGTATTTGTACCGTCAAAAGAAAGAAAAGAAAGCTTTCCATTTCAAAATACCTCATTCTATAGTCAAAAAAGAGTGTAAGCTACAATAAAAATATCAGCCATACAAAAAAATCGTTTAAATAAGTAGCAATAGAAGAAAAATGCATCGACCAAATTAGAAAAAAAATCTTTTCAAAAGACTGTGATTGATGATCGTACTCTATAACTACTGTTTTATGCACAATTTGGATTTTGGTTTTTGGTGAACACACAGCCTTAAGGTTTATACATTGATAAACTGGTAGTATTTAAAAAATCGATCTGTAAAATTCATAAACAAAATATATTTATACAGACCTTGCATTAAACTTAGCAATTTAATACAATCAAAACAATACATATCAAAAGTCTAAAATCTGACAACTAATATATAACAAAATCCACAGCGGAACTTGTAAAATAAAACCCGTTGGTGTTTCCGTGTATGTCCTCATTTTGAATATATGAAATAAAGTAGATGTCAGAGTTATTTGGCATTCTTCCAAAACCAAAGAGCATGCATAAAGAATGTTACATGCTGTTATTTCTGGTAGAAACACCATCATGTCATTCTTATTGCAGTATTATGCGTTCTTATTCTTCTCATGTTAGATACTCTATGGCAAGTTTTATGTGGCTCGCTGATGTCATATCTTTAGCGCATGTGTTGTCATGTACCGGTAGTTCAATCCGAAGCGAGACTAATGCACTATACAACACTTTATTCAGCACAATAAAACAATTTTTGAATTTTCTATACGAAGAGCTGCAGTACGCTAAGCGAAATTTGTTAGAACACCGAAAGAAACATTCATGAATAAATGAAACCACTTCCTTTAACAGTGTTAAAATAATTACATAAATTTTCGTGGGAAGCCTGCCCTGTGCAACACATGCCCCGTTCATGTGTCTAACTAAGTATGTTGGAGCTAGAACATTGTGAAAGGATGTCCGAGGGCTATTTAAGAGGACTCAACCCACACATAACAAAAACTTGTAAAAATTCAGCCAAACCTTACACACTCAAAAGAAATGAGATCTAAAAAAAGGGCCAAGCTCATCTACCCTTCCACATTTGCGCATTCTTAATTCATAAACGTACAGTGTCCCGTAACAACACTCTTGAAAAGCTTGGCAAAATAGAATTTGCAACTATTAATTTAAACGTAATAGTTCATCCAAATTCTTTTTTTCTAATTAATTTTAACGTAATGGTAATGTAAATTCTATTTTGCCAAGCTTTTCAAGTGTGTTGTTACGGGACACTGTACGTTTATGAATTAAGAATGCGCAAATGTGGAAGGGTAGATGAGCTTGGCCCTTTTTTTAGATCTCATTTCTTTTGAGTGTGTAAGGTTTAGCTGAATTTTTACAAGTTTTTGTTATGTGTGGGATCTCATTACTTTTTCAAGTTCCATTGCAAAATTATTTGTTAAAATATAATAAATTTATCAAAGTTGATTTAATTGCTATGGTATTACCAATTAAAAATAGAATGAAAAAATATAGTGGTACAAAGACTTGCTTTTTGTAAACAATGTAGGCGATTATTGTCACGTAACTATAGTTACTTGTTGATTGTATGCCTGTATTTTTAAGGCTTATTTTAAAACCTTTATTTGGAAGCCTTCCAGCAATTTTTTAAAACTTTTTCTTTCAAAGGGAATTACATCACTATTACCTCAATGTCCATGTAAAATATGAACGTTGTAGCCCCACCCGTTTGGTCAGAATCGCTGGGCAATTGAAACTGACGAATTAGATAGTAGAAGTAGCAGTAGTAGCCAGTAGTAACTAACGTCCTTAAAGTGATTTTGAGCATGTTTCAAGTCATATTTTCACCAAGAAGGAATGCTCGTACCCCAACCAAATTTGGCATGTGTTGTCGGGTACCTAAATCCCCTCGATTTTGATAGTTTTCAAGTTCACATCACGTTTCATGATGGCTGGGTGACACCTCGAAATCACCCCAACTCTGCTTGCTGTATAAGGTGCCTGAGTGTGTAGCGCACCGCGGCTTGGCTGCGGCGCCCTAACGGGCACCTAGATCCCTTGCATTCGCATTAACGACTGAGGGAATACATTTCAGTCAGGATTGCCGGTATCGACGGGATTAGAAACTGGGACGTCCCTAATCAGAGTCGAGTGCTTAACGCTCGAGCCAACACTGTCGGTGGTGTAATGTATTTTACAGCGTTGTGGACGATTGAACGAAGTTCGAAATCTTAATTTAAATTAGCATAGGAACGCTACGATTTGAGTCGAAAATTTACATTTATACTTTTCAAGCTGTAAATATACGAAAAAAAAAAAAAGTCGTTTATAGGATCGTTCAGCCTACATTTTACCAATGATCAGGATAATAATTGTTTATGTCCATTCTCGGAAAGTACATGGTTGTTGTTTTTTATTCAATTTTGGACCCGTTTGGCCACACACAAGTTTTAAATAACGAAACAAAAATAATACAAAACAATTTGTGACGAATCTAGCAAGGGATATGAACGAGAAAGAAGAGTGTAGTTATCATTCGGAGGGTTTTAACACAAAAAATTGGTTTCCCTTTCGTGTAATCCAATAAGTTTGAAAATACGGAACTCTAGACAGATAGATACATTAATAGATCATAACCCCTGTCCAAACATTCACATTTTCACTTACACACTCATATATCACAAACTATCAGACAAACATACGAATATGCACACACATACAATCATATTTATTATTTTTAGAGTACCAAGCTATCTTTATAAAACTAGGTTATAATATATTAATATATAAGAGTTATAGTAATAGACGAAAAGAATTGTCCTTCGAGGGATCGAACACGGGTCCTTCATATTTACGTACCGATACTCTACCAAGTTAGTTATTGGGATAAAGGATACAATTCTCAATCACTATTACATAATATGATTTACAATTGCGCATTGCAGTCTGCTGAATGTATCATGAGTATTGTAAACCGACTACCTATATATAGTAATTGAAATGTGTACCAGTGGTAGCTAGCTTTGTACAGCATTGGTACGTTAAGCCGAAGGACCCGGGTTCGATCACCGGTCAAGACGCATTTTTTATATTTCTATTTCTACATCATCCTCAGGTTTATAAGCAGGCTTTAAAGTCGCGATGTAACAGATATACGTGAAAATAGCTTACTGATTTCGAAAATACAGCAATTTCATTTTTAGACCAAGCGTTTTGTGTTTTCTTTTTTGTACACATCAATTCTTTAGTATCACGTTTTTAGCACGATTATTTTTTAAATTTTACTACAAGGGTAAAAAAAAGTAACTTAATTGAAATGATCCTACAAAAAGTAACAGCATTAAAGTAAACTAGGAAAACGCTAAAGTCCCGCCGCGTTGATGGATGAGCGTTTTTGTAAGTTTTTAGTTTGCGTGGGACCACTTTTCCTTTGCAAGTGCTTTGTGAATGCATTGTTGTAAGTGACTGTTGTCAAGTTTCTATTGTTTCTTCTTAGTTGTTATTATAAACCTCAAAAAACATACTTTGAAACCTTTATTTCAATGCATTCTGGCTAACTTTGTCAACTTTTGCAATTTTCTTTCAAAGGTACTACATCACATAACGGTAATGTCCATGTGAAATATGAACGTTGTTGTCCCACCCGTTTGGTCAAAATCGGCCTAAATGTGACGAAAATATCGCACTTAAAGTAAAAAACTCATATTAAAACCTTTATTACTATGGATTCTAGCTAACTTTTTCAACTTTTTCTTTCAAAAGGTACTACATCACCATAACTTTAATGTCCATGTGAAATATGAACGTTGTAGCCCCACCCGTTTTGTCACAATCGGTCCAAATGCGACGAAAATATCGCACTAAAAATCGAAAAAACTCATATTAAAACCTTTATTTCTATGGATTCTAGATAACTTATCAGCTTTTTCTTTTAAAGGTACTTCATCACCATAACCTTAATGTCCATGTAAAATATGAACGTTGTAGCCCCCCCCGTTTGGTCAGAATCGGCCAAATGTAACGAAAATATCGAACTAAAAATCGAAAAACTCATATTAAAACCTTTATTTATATGGGTTCTAGCTAACTTTTCAGCTTTTTGTTTCAAAAGGTACTACATCACCATAATCTTAAGTTCATGTGAAATATGAACGTTGTAGCCCCACTCGTTTGGTCAGAATCGACCCAAATGTGACGAAAATATCGCACTAAAAAATCGAAAAAAATCGTTAAAAGTACGATATTCATGAGAAATATTTCTTCGATTGTACCCAAAAACGTAGCAAGTCTAAGTTCAGAGAAAAACGAATGCTCCCCTCAAATTTTCATCAAGATCGCATTAGCCATTTGCCCGGTAGGGAGCGAACAAACAGACAGAGAAAAACAAAAAAAAACAAAAAAAACAAAAAAACAAAAAAAACAATGGAGCTAAAATTTTTGGGGGGCAGTGAAATTGAAGTCTTCGCTTCGCTCGCTACGCTCGCTACGCTCATCCAATAATAAAAGCAGGCATAACCAACCTTTGTTCAAGTAAAAAAATAGACCTTTCAAGCGTTGTCATAAATTGATTGATGAAACACTATTTTCACTATATCATTCTGTAATATGTCAATGTTGGATAATTGCCTTTGTGGGGCGGGTTCTGTCATATAACAATAAAGCCATACAAATAAACTAAAACAGTTTTGAAGGGGAACACTGCGTTATATTAATACCGAACAAAACTATTGATTACCGCATTGTAACATCTCTCTCAAGAATGCAAAGCCAATTTTTAGAACCAAAGTCTGCATGAAAAAAATTCCATGATTAAATGAAACGATTAAAACTTTCTCTAAATAAATAAATAAATTTAGAGTCTATACCTACTCAGTCACATAACTGATTTTCAGTAGGGGACTTTAAATATAAAGCCGACCATGCCAACCCTAGGCGAACACAATCGACGATCGAACAATGACAAATACGATACCGGCATATTTATGAAGAAAACACCCATCAATCAAGCTGGACACGATTACACCGCGGACATAGCCAGAATCAACAAGGATAATTCGGAACAACCTTAGAAATCATTAGGGACCTTGTTGCAGGTTCGGTTTCAAAGTCACCGTTTACACATTACTAAGCCAAGAACTGATGGACTTAAGTCAGTATTAAAAGTTTAAAAAATCTTCTGATTAAAGCGGGAATCGAAACCTGGACCCTCTTCATTGGAAGCAGAGATTGTAACCACAAAAACAACAAGCCACACAACACTTTACTATTGTTGCCTTTAGCTGCTAATTTTATCGACGATCTCTTAACGCGAGCGTTCGAATACTTACTCCAAATAATCTTAGAAACTTGAGTGTTACGCAGTGAAATGTTGCGAGCGTCTAACCACAATCCATTCCATGTTCAACATTGCGGAATAATACCATAATAACTGAACACGTGAAATGTGGTACGTTAATTATTAACATCACAGAGGGAGATGAACTTGACAAATAACTTCCACTTTAAAGTTTGCTTGGAAAGTTGTCAGTTCTTAGTGAACTAAAGTCTGAACCGGCAAAGCGTATAGTTGTCACGGGAAACCACAACTTGTAGCGTGAGCAAGGAGTGAAATTCATTATGCGAGATGTGGCGTGTTGTGGCCTTAAGATGCGAATGTTTTCGTTTATGCTTTTCTCTTTTCGTAGAAATTTTAAAACTTTTTCTCAATGGAGATGGAGATGGATTTGTCTAAGAATTAAGATTGAAACTTTTACATATACAACTGACGTTTGTTTTTAAGAGGGAATGAGACACATTTGGCTGTTGGCAAATAGCTAGCTATATTCGCTCGGCCAAAAACCATCCGAAGCATATACAACTGTAAGGTAGGCTCGAGCGCTAAGCGCTCGACTCTGTTTCGGGAGGTCCCGGGTTCAAATCCCGTCGAGACCGGTAATCCTGACTGAAGGCTTTTACGAGGTTTTCCTCAGTTGCTAATGCAAATGCAAGGGATTGAGTCCTCTTAAACAGCCCTCGGGCATCCCTTCATAAATTCCTACTCCAATATACCTAGTTCTAGCCACCTGAAGAGGGGCACATGAGGTAAAACTAGTGTGCACTCTAAAACGGGTTTCCTACAGTTGTCAATGAAGCATACATGAACATCGTACATTTTCAAAATATTGTCGAAATTAGCCACCAAAAATTCCAGAATATAGTCAATTTGTACTTTTTTTTTACCAAATCAAAAATCGAGTAAATTAATGTATTTATTTTTAAATTGTTTAAAAACAAAATTTAGATTAATTGTTACAGTAAAGCCCTATATTTCTACTTTTGTGACAACTGTTCAAAATTTCAAATACCAGTGGTGTCAGTCAGACGAGCGCATGTCTTAAATTGATTTTTGCACCTTAAACTTTTTGCTTATTAGCGATATTGGAAGCCTAAAATAGTAGGCCACCGAAGAGATGGGTAGGTGTTTCCAAAGATTGTGTAGACCCTAATTATTTGAAATATTGAAATTTATTTTGAACAAGACATGCTCGTAGCCTGTGTAAACAACCCAGCAAAATATGTTTGAGAAAATTGGAATTTGATGGATTGAACGAACAAGCAATTTTTGGCCCGAGCTTGATCATCCAATTGTCTTAAGAGGGCACATCCCGTCCAGATTAGTGCACTAAACATTGCTCACAGAAAAATGCCAAACGGTTGGAGCAAGAAGACTCAAGTTAGCTCTGGATTGTAGAGAAAAAGCAGATCTCTTATCATGCTGTTCAATTTTCAGTACATTTGAAAGCTTTTTAATTCGAATTTTATAATAATGAATTTTTGACCAAATTTTAATGTTTTTTTGTGTGTTTTTAATACGCAAATAGTTCATAAATCAACGTCTCAAGGGCATTCAAGCATGTATCTAAGCTTAAAGAGCCTCGTATGTAATGAAGCACTATATCTTTAATGATTTGTCAGTAAGATTATTTTACGAAAGTATGTTTTGTGTGGCTCGTTGGTCTTGTTGTTAGCGTATCTGCTTCCAATGCAGAAGGTCCAGGGTTCGATTCCCGCCAAAGTCAGAAGTTTTTTAACTTCTGATTTGGACTTAAGTCCATCAGTTCGTGTCTTAGGAGTTTGTAAACGGTGACTTTGGAGCCGTCCTAGCAACGAAGCACATAATAAATTCAGAGTTGTTCTGAATCGGCCTTGTTGATTCTGGCGTTGATCCGCGGGTGTTCGCACTGTCCATACCACTGATTGCTATATTTCCTATTAAAAATATCGATCTTTGGTTGGTTATCGCTCACTCGTCGATTGCGTCGGGGCCTACAGGGTTGGCTTAGTCGCTTTGGTTTACTGTCCCCCACTGAAAATCAGTTATATAACTGAGTGGGTAGACTCTAAATACAATTTAGTTATTTATTTAAATAAATAACATGGCAGGTCGATCGTGTAACGGGAAGCGCCTTGTGTACTGTGTACGCTTCTGTGTGGCAAGGTGTATATAGCGCGTATCAGCAACGATCATAGAGAACAAGTCACATGAGAGCTCGTCTTTTACGACTGTCTGGACTGTGTACGCTTCTTTTGAGGAAAGGGGTGTATATAGCGGTATCAGCAACGATCATAGAGAACAAGTCACATGAGAGCTCGTCTTGTATGTCTGTCTGGAAATGAGGGGGATGTTCTCTTTTTTTCAGTGCCAGCTTAGCCAACCGGAGCATTTTGAAGTTTAAATCGTTGTCTTCTTCCGTGCGATGTATTATAAATTATCTGATTTTTACCTCTTGCTCCAAGAGTGCTGCATGGCTGTCATCTGATGAAGTAAATTAAGAGGTTTCCGTAGAAAGAAAATGGCAAATTGTTTTTTGCCAGTTTTGCTCACATTACACCTTGCCAGGCACATTGAACAAACACGGAAAAAATATGACTTCTACGTTCACACTTTTAGAAGGCGATGTTGAAATAAATAATATGTGAAATAAACAAATGTTGTGTACTTGTTTCGTTTAAATGACAAATGTGCAGTGTTGTGAATAGATAATTTGTATTTTATCTCCAAAAACGTATCTAGATAAGATAAAAGATAAACTGTAAAAACATTTCTAGATAATAGATGATAGATATAAGTAATTATACAGATAATTTTGCTTGGATAAAAAGTTAATATTTATTGCAGAAAAAGCTAATTTATTTACCACCTTTCCCCATAATTTCCAATATGCGAATTCTATGAAAAAATAAAAAACATAATGACGTATAATAGTAGAAGTAATTTTTATTTCAACATTAGTGATTTATTATTATAATTTTTCTAAAGTATTGTTACCTAACTATGTGATCTAAAAAAAATTATCTTAATGCTTAAAAACCTAAGAAATGATAAACTTGATTTTATCTAGATAATTTTATCTAGATAAGTCACAACACTGAGAATGTGTATGAAACCAAAAATATCCAAAGTCATTGAAGATAATACCTCCCGCACTCCCTACCCTGCATGTTAATTTATTTGCGAACAGGGATTCAAAATATTTGTATTTTTTATACTTCTTTATTGTGAATAAATTATTGTTTAGAATCGACGTTGAAATGACGCATGTATTTCTATCTTTCCTCACAGCTACGTAAGTAAAATGTGTCAATTGGATGTTTCTAGCCATAGAAATAGGGCCGTCATAAATGTCGATTTTTTGGAAGAGTTGGAGAGGAGGAGTTATAGGGGCTGTTTGCACACGATACATTTATTTTAATTTTTTTTCTAGTGATTAATGATCACAGAATACAAACGTGTGAGTGTTTGTTAAAACCTTGTAAAATTATTAGATGTTTCGTAGTAATTTTCTTAATATATTATTTGTACAAGGTTTAATATAGCAATGTTAAAACATATTATATTCAAGGAATAGGATGGTTCAGCCTGCCATTTTTAATCCACAAGCATTCACGCACTACATTCAAAATACATTTTTTTAATTTTCACTTGTTTATCTGTCAATAAACAGTGGTTTTAATGTCCATAGTAAGCGCAGATGTTATCAAATATAAGCACAGATTAACGATTTTTTTTTCAAACGATTATCTTATTTTGATCAAATTTCGCTGACAAGTTAATTGGTTTTATTAAATTTTGATATTTTGTATAATGTGTGTCCAATAAATATTTGGGCATTATTATTGCTATCAAAATAACACACACTAAAAAAGGTTTTCTATAAAAATACAGTTAATATTTAAATTTTCGAAGTTTTATAGGAATTATTATGAGTTACACGGATACAAATGTGATGTTAAAATACTGTGAGACCATAATATTTTTCAACAGAACACCATTACAACCAGCCCATTCTTTGCATAACAAAAGAAAACTCCTAAAAACGTGAAATATTATTTTGGCACTGGAACGCACTTGACAATAAATTTTAATCTAAAGGGAAAATCCAAGAAGCAATGGTAATTTGGTTAATAATTATGATAGACCTTGATGATATTACTTTTGCAAAAAGGTTAATATTTAAAAATACTATTCGTACGTGTAAGTGTAGTGCAGATTTGTGAGAGAAAACAAGAGATACAGGCTATAAAAACACATAAAATAAAAACGTAACATTGAGATATCAAGCCTGGGAGTCTGCCAAACGTTTGGCGCCATTTGAAGAAATCCTCCGAACCTTTGACATTCTGTTAGTTTTATTATCTTTCTGAAGCACACAGTGCACTTAAAATCTAGGCTTATATCCACAAAATAACTATACATTGTGATATATACTATCAATTTAATGTTATTCTTTATTTGCTGTACTTGTGTTGTAAGTTCTGATTAAAGCATTTTATCAACTCGAAATGAGAAATTTTAAAAATTAGAAATAGATGGTGGTTTACAACACTGCACATGAAGAGATGTGTGTCATATATGATAATCTTAAACTATTTATACGAGGAATATACTAAACAATGGTAAATTAACTTTTTGTTATACGAGCAAACTAATGAAATCTGTTTTTTATTCAGTGATCAAAGATCAAAATGTGTATACCATTTATTCAACGAGGCATAGCTTTTAGAAGTTCAGTGGCTAGTTTTTGTAGTTTTTTTGACGTAACTGACCTTTTTTAGAGGACGATATTTATGATTTTATTGTTGTTATTCAAATGGTATGGAATTTACTCAATGTATCAATGTACTGCATTAATTTTAAAGCAATTTAATTTTAATTTTAATTTATTTATTTAACGGCTGTCCAATTCAGTTTAAAATCTGATTAACTATTTATTTATTTAACGGCTGTTCAATTCAGTTTAGAATCTGATTAACTAAGGAGTACAGTTATATAAATTTTTATTAGATAAATGCAGACAAAATAATGAACTAATGTGAGTAATGTTTGAAATTGTGAATTGTGCTTCTATTTAAGTATAATTATACATTAGTTTTGTCAAATCTTTAAAATAACTGCACATTTCTAAGTGAGTACTTGTGGAGAGTTATATTTCAATATTATCTGCCTTCAGTGCCGCTGTTTTTTTGCAGATAGCGCAGGAGTTGACGAACTGTTTGGAGTGGTATTTCCTAACCGCTATCACCTACCGATGTGCACACCCCGTCAACCACTCGTAACTCCAGAGATTTAGCTGAGCAATGTAAGTACATCGGCTAACAACCACACCCAAAGCGCAGGCTTAACTTGTTTTATGCGGCTTTACGTTTTGTTTATGATGGAGAGGAAATACACATAGGTGGGGTAAACAATTTGGACGAAATAAATTTAGGAAAACTGATTAATTTGTCTAGAGGATTATAGGCAAAACTATTTAACAGTTTATATGTTTCAAGAAACATTTGAGGAGGAGGAGAAGGAGAAGGAGGAGGAGGAGGAAGAGGAAGAGGAAGAAGAAGAAGAAGAAGAAGAAGAAGAAGAAGAAGAAGAAGAAGAAAGAAGAAGAAGAAGAAGAAGAAGAAGAAATAGAAGAGAAAAGATAAAGTAAGAAGTAAGAAGAAGAAGAAGAAGAAGAAGAAGAAGAAGAAGAAGAAGAAGAAGAAGAAGAAGAAGAAGAAGAAGAAGAAGAAGAAGAAGAAGAACCTATTTTCTAGAAATCTTGGTTTGAGTGGTGGCTTGTTGTTGCACTTTAACTGTTGCATATTATGCAATATGCAAAAATAAATATATATATATCTACTGAATAAGTGTGAGTGTGTGTGTGTGTGTGTGTGCACATATTATTATCATGCACCAACATAATATTATGAAAAGGTGTGTATAGGCCTACGCAAGTTTGGTTAACAATGTGCTTTGTTGGAATGGAATGTGTATATCATGTGTAATATATCATTATTTAACATTAAATTAATCATATTATATTTTTTTAAATTTTTAATCTATATTGGAAAACATGTCCAGAGTGCAATGGCTAATTATGTGTAATGTTGGTCTTGTGGTTTACCTCTGCTTCCAATGCAGAAAGTTCAGGGTTCGTTTCCCGCTATAGGCAGAAGCTTTTAACTTCTGATTAGGAAAGTCCATCAGTTAGTGGTTAATAATTTGGAAACGGTGACATTGAAGCCGTCCTAGCAACAATGCACATAATAGATTCGAATGTTGTTCCTAATTCTGTTGATTCTGGCGCTGTCCGCGGGTGTAATCGTGTCCAGCTTCATTGAACGGTGTTTCCTACATAAATATGCCGGTCTCTAGTTGGTTATTGTTCTGCTCGTCGATGGTGTCGGCGCCTACAGGGTTGGCAATATCGGTTATTAGAAAATTGTTTAGTAAGACGAATGTAATATTGAGAGTTGATTAATCAATGTTAATATATACAAGACAAGAAATATATTTGAAAACTTCAGTATAGATATTTATTGGGATAATACATGAACATTTTATATTGCTCATTTAACGATGTGCAGGTTTAATTAAAGAGTTTATTAATACCTTGCTTTTTCTACACATAAAACTGAGAATTCGCTGTTCACTCGAACACGCTTTCATAAAATTATTCTCAGCTATTTTCTGCTTAAAATTATTTTCATTAGGGAAAACATTATTTTAGATGATGATTTCTCTTTCGCCTTAAAACACACAAACCCTAGTTTTTGTAAGTTTCATCTCGATTATCTTATATTATTTTACTTCAATTTAATTTACCCATTCGTCTGCAAATGACATTTTAGAATTTTTCCACGGTGCAGATTTGTGTATCAAAATGCAAATTTCTATGTATTACAATTTACAGTCAACCAAGTTTTTCCAACTACAAGCGACGATTTGAGATAAAAATGAATGGAAATAACGTAAGTAATGGGCATTATTTTATTAGTCCTGGGGCGAAGAGGTAGATTGAAATTTTACACCCTTCAGAATAGAGGGATTACGCCCTTAAAATAAAAATACATTCTACTTGCATTTTATGTGCACATTGCTGTGCTGTCTAGTGTGTAAGTAACAAAACCCAAGAAATATTCAATTTAAATTATAACCCATTTTTATGAGCCAATTTTCTAGAGTGCTTGAACTTAAAATAACGGTCTTACGGTGTTAATGGATATTCTGAACATTGGGAGTTTTATGTTCATGTATAGCGCTATCATTTCAGAGATAAAGTGTTAAAAGTGAAAATTAATTTTTAAATAATGAAATAGTCTGTGATTAAAGTTTCCTATGTAGTTAATAATAGAAAAACAGGCGAGAGAAAATCGAAATTGTTATTTAAATATTAAATGAATGAAACATGAGACTTAAAATTCGGATAGTTTGCAAATTTCTAGGAGATATTAATGAATAGTTGACCATGCTGAGTGTCGCCCGTTCACAGCCAAAACACATTTCACAATATATATTATTTGTTTCTGGCCATAAAATCAATTGTTACTTATTTTTATTTAATATATGGTTTACATCGAGAATTTTCTGCTCTTTCTCGTGAACTCTTTTGTGTATAAAACATATAAATTTTGTTTTGTTACTTTTAAAACTTTGTTCTCAATTAAAGAAAACGCATATATATATTTTTTAAGTAACAAAGCAAAATTATATATTTGACACAAAAAATATTTATTTTACAAGAAAGAGCAGAAAATTTTCGAGGTAATGGCATATCTTAAGTGTATGTCGATTGATTAATGACCAGAAAAAATATAATGTAACCATGAAATGTGTTTTGGGTGTAGAACGGGGACTGTTTTAAGTACAATCACATTACTACTTTACGCAGTCTTAAAAGTCTGAACACAATAACAAATGCAGTACAAACGTAGTTATGTTTCATTTAAGCGGTATTCACCGCTAAACCAAAAAAATATGTTTCATTTAGGCTTATTAGTTATAAATTTACAAAGTAACAGAAAGAATATTGGGTCCACCATTATACCCGCAAAAAATTGCCAAACTTGGTAATTTTCGAGCTAGGTCCCATTGGCAAAAATCTCCCTTAAAGAAATACCACGGGGACGATCTTAATGCCACGTGACTTTGGAGGATTTTTATAAAAAAAAAAATAAAGGCCTTTAATGACTTAAGACTACTCGTTAAAATATGCTGATTACCAAGAGGTGTAATTTCGGAACGCATATTTTGGAGTGTTATAGTGTATTTGTGCTAGTTTCAAGACACATTTTTCTAAATGCCCATTTTAAATTCGTATGATGCTCTTGTAACTATTTGAAACGAAAAATAAGCAGGATGTAGTTGATTTAAGAAATTCACCAAAACTAACACTTCCTCAAATATCAGGACCAAAACGTTTAGAAAATTGGTGATGATATAATTTTTTAAACTGTCATTTTAGTGTAGTATATTCTCTAGATTGCGTGGTAAATAATAATTTTATGTGAGAATAGTCTCTTTAAATTTTACAGAAATAACGAACATAACTGTGAAATATCTTCAGGATAATAAATAATCACAATAGATAATAAAAAGTATGTTCGTTTTAGCATTTAAATAAAACTATACGACATTTTACATTTAATGTTAAAGTCAGATTAAAGCTACTGTAGTTATCTCGTTGAAGAATGGGGTTAAAAGCTCTGTAAACTGGATATGCAATCAGTATGCTCGTAATGTTCTAGTTTTTTGTGTTCAGTTATCTTTCTCACGACCGAAGTAGATTACGTCGGAGCTGTATTAATATAATATGGTAGTTTGTTTGATTTATTCGATGAGATAGTGTTGTTATGTTGTTGCTACTGCATAAGACTAAATGAGATAAAGGGGAAATTTAAGAGAGAGATAAAAGTTGTATTGTTTATTTTTAAACTGTATGGATACATGTTTAGAGAGAGAGAGAGAGAGAGAGAGAGAGAGAGAGAGAGAGAGAGAAGATTCATGCGTCACTTTATATCTGTCTGAGCGTGTGGCACGTTCATTGACATGCCGTTTTGTTGTTGACAATTTCCTTCAAACAGGATGATAAAATGGTTTGGTGGTTCTTAGATTCAAGGGGGTGGGGCAAGCATTTTTTAAACTGTCTTTTTTTTCTTCTCAGCACCTACACCAAAGATTTCAATGTACGATAAGATTTTGTTTTGTGTTATTTTTAGGCAATTTGTTGAAAGCAGATTCACCCCCTAATTTAGAAGCTCCAGTACTCGTGGAAGTTTAGAAAATAGATTCACATGACTGGTGTCAAGGTTGTAGGAATGCTCTTTAAAACCATATCGTTACCACTGTAGTCATATGCCAAGAGAAAGTTAAAAAACAATCCCGGGAAAATATTTGATTTTTCAGTTTGACCCCCATTTTATTTATGTAAATAAAATATAAAAACATTTCCCCCCAATTCAATGAGACGAATAGTGCATTTTTTGGAGAAGATTGAAAATTCACATCTGATAAAAAGGCTAAAAACGGGGAAAATTTTATTAGTCCCGGAAAAGTAATAAATTTCTATGTGCCGTACTGCTGTTATTGAGGTACACAAAATCTAAAATATGATTCTAAATTCTAGATTAAGGAATGCACTCAAAATTAAATTTTAACTAAAAATTTAGCTTTTATTCAAAATCTAAATTTTGACAAAAATTGCTTTAAAATCACGATAATTTTTTTATTAATACAAAATTCTTTGGAAAAGATCGAATTTTTAATTAGTTTGCAACAATGACCTAATTTAGACAAATTAAGTTCGGAAATGAAAGGGCTACCACATTGTATGCATATTGTATGTACACATTGTTGCCAGAATCAACTACATAATCAGATATACCCTTCATCCTTAACTTAAATAATATTGTCACAAGATTGTAATTTACTTGTCATATTTTTTATCATTGTGACACATTCACATCGTACCACATCGTCACCATAATACTAATTTTTGTTATTTTCTTTGTATGCCAATATATTAACATTTTCATCATCATTATCTGTTGCCACGTCCAACTCTGCGTTGGGTCGGCATTGAAGACAGGCCTCTCTATCTTCTTCTTCCCTGCCACCACTACTCTTCTTCCACCACATTCCAGTCTCCTCCACGCTGTTCTACATCTTTTATCACACTATTCTGCCATTGTTGTCGTGGTCTGCCCCTTGGTCTCCTACCTGGAATTTCCAATTCCATCATCCTTCTCGGTAATCTCGCTCCTTCCATCCTTTAGACATGTCCGAACCACTTTAATCCTCTCTCTCCAATTCGCTCCATTAAATTCCTCACGCCTACTTGATCTGGGATATTCTCATTCTGTATTCGGTCCCATCTAGTCTTACCTACAATACTTCTCAAAAACTTCATATCTTCAGCCTGCACATGGTTCTCATCCACTGTTGTCATATTCCAAGTCTCTGCTGCATATGTCAGTATTGGAACAAAGTAGGTCTGGTAGATGGTAACCTTGCACTTCTTTGGTACTTCTCTGTTCCACATGAGATCTCTGATGGATTGGAATAACCCCACAGCTTGCTGCGTCCTTCTTCCTATCTCTGGTTGAATCCTTCCATCGCATGCTACTATACACCCCACTTTTCTCAAATTCTCCATTTGCTTTAAATTCTGTCCGTCTGTCCGTCTGTAAAGTTTAATTCATTTGTGTGGTTGTACAGAAACTCAGAGAGGACTCTGTATGTCATTTGGTGGATATAATAAATAAAATATCTAATTACTTCCACGAACAAATGATATTGTTTGAAGTAGGTGACCTCGATGTTTCTTCTTCTCGCCTTGATTTCCATACAAAAGTCGAACCCATTTCAAGCCGCAATTAGGCCTAACGTCTTCAAACTCTTTTAACTTTCCTTTCTTAGTATTTCTATTAGAAAATGGCAATTTTTTAGGCAGCATGATTAAAAACAGTTTTTTAAAATGAATACGATAGACGTTAAATCAATAAATAAAATCAATAAATATAAAATGTGTTTAGTTGAATTAAGCCTTGTTTTGTGATATGTTTTATTTATTTATTTTTATTTATTTAACGTCTATCCTATTCAGTTAAAAAACTGATTTACAAAGGAGGACAATGACAATGTTACCATACATTGTAAAATGGTAAATAACTGTAAATTTGTGAACAACCTACATGTAGGCCGACTTAATTTACCTAAGTAGGAGTGTATGTGACTGGTTGAGTGGAATAATAACATTGTTTTAGATATTAGCCATTCTTGCCTTGATTAGTGATTAAATGTACCAAACGTATAAAAATATAATCTACGGCAAAATAAACATAATGTTTGGAATTCATTCGTAGACGACCGAGGTGGGTCTATAGGTTGGAACGTAATTTCGAAGAGACTTCAAGAAAAAAAAATCAAAATTTCCATAGTAATCAATAATTGCAAGATAAGTACATTTCCCTACTACGGAGAGCTCTGACAACCGGTCTTGGATGTGGGTGTAATAAGTTTACGGTAGCTGTGTCTGTTTCGTCTGGCGACAAAATGACCGACGCCACAATATACTCGTAGTTGTTTAATGTGTCGTTAAAAATAATTGCACGTTAATGTAGGTTCTAAAATCCTTCTATACGTGAGCTAGCTAAGGATTGGTCTGGAATCCAAATGGGGAATTTATTTTTGTATCTTCAGCTATCAAACTAATGTTGATTGGTCGTTGTTTGGTTAGAGATAGTGCAGGGTAGCTGAAGTATATACGGATTAAAATTGGAAATTTCATTTGTTTATGAAAGTCGTTTGTTGTGTTGTACAATTTTTGTATTGCACCTTGTGTAATCTTGATACCGTTGCTAATAAAGAAGTAATGGTAATCATGATGTAGGCCTCAAGTATCAAGTATGCTGTTGTTGAAGGCACGTTATTTTAACCTTTGCAGAAGAACCATTAAGCTAACCATTTACCTTGCAAATGTAAAATTCCAATTTTCACTTAACAAATTAAAAGTTCTTGGATATATAAGATAAATCATTATTTATCTTAGAAATCTATCTGAGGGTGAAAATGTAGCGGAAATTTGTCGATTATCTTTCATGAAATTTAAAAAAAAAAAAAAAAAAACTGCACTCGAGAAGCTAAGGATACGCACCCAAGCCTAATTATGGCATGTTTAAAGGGATTTTCACCCGCTAAAATCAAAAACTATATTTCATTCAGACTAACTAGTGATGAATTTAGAAATTAACAGAAAAATTATTTGGTCCACCTTGACCCGGGAAATAAATGTCGAACGTGATATTTTCAGGCTAGGTTTAATCGGCGAAAATTATTACCGTACGTACTCTACTGCAGCCTTTTCTGTAAATCCTCTATATTTTGTTTTGTAATTGGGGCAAGTGGTTCGGTCAAAATATGCTGATTACCAAGAAGGGGTGTGATTTTGGAATGCATATGTTTTGCGTGTTTGAGTATATATTTGTGCACAGTTTCAAGGCAAGATGTAATAAAGGGCCATTTTAGATTGTTACGATGCTTTAGTTTCTATGTGGAACAAAAAAGAAACAAGTTCCGATTTAAAAAATCCCAAAACGCCAATTTTCGCAAATTTTATGATCGAAAAAATTGAAAAATTCCTGTAAAATCACAGTTACAAGATATAATTTTTTAAACTGTCATTTGAGTGTAGTATTATGCTATAGATTATCTGGTAAATAATATTTTTTTTAGGTAATAGCCCTTTAACAAAATTTATACTATTTAAGGCAAAGTGTATATGTGCGTGAGTGTGTGCTATCTAGATAATAATTCTGATGTGTTAAAAATATATTATTTGAAGCTTACAAAAAACGCCTACCCATTTTTAAATCACAATTAAAGTGGATTCATGTTAATTATAAAGTAATCCCTGGCCGCTAAAGTTTGTTAGGAAAAAACTCGTAATTATTCTTGGTCTACAAGAGAAGATATTACGATGCCAATTTACATGGCAGAATACACTTCAGCATACACTAAATTTTTGAAAAAGTGAATTCATTCAGTATCAGGGGGTCTATTTACCAAGAGACAACAGTCGACCGAAATGACAACTTTAGTGAGAAAAGCAAGTGAGAACTGCCACCTCGAATTTCATCGTACCAAATTTAATAGAAATTACTTACGTTGCCTGTATAGTCGTTTATTACGTCAAGGAAACATTGGCAGGAGGTATTAAAAATTTGTAATTGTTGCCAATACACAGCTAATGCTTTTATTGACACATTTTACACTTTTAAAGCCGTCTTCCCATGTTTCTTTGACTTAATAAACGACTATGTTACATGCAGCAAATGTAAGTAAATACTACAGCTTACTTGCTCTTCTCACTAAAGTGGTCGTTTAGATCGACTCTGGTCGCTTGTCGCTGTCGATAGATTGTTGTCACTTAGTAAATAGACCTACAGGTTAAGGCTATTCCAGAGCACTTTTACCGATATTTTGAAAGTCAGAGGGAAAATGGCTGAAAGCTGGTTGGATGAAAGATAAATCTGAATAAAAAAGAAGAAAAATACAACTTTTTTTTGACGAGATCAAAAGCCCTATTTTGGCCATTATATGCAAATTTTGGGTCAATACGAAAATGAATGTTCTAGATGCAATATTTATTTTTAGCTATGGTTTTTTATTTATTGTTTCACCACACCTTTGTCTCTGAACTGAGTATAAAGGAAAATAATTTTCTGAAATAATGTTTGATGGGCGATTGTTTTGGCAACGTGGTAAAAAACCAGTTTTGAACCGGAACACGAAAAAAATGTTCATCAAAAGTTATTTTATAAAATATTTTCCCTTGTACTCAGTCCAGAGACAAAGGTGTGTTGAAGCAATAAAAAAAAATCATAGCTCAAAATTAAATATTGCATCTGGAACATTCATTTTCGTATTGACCCAAAATTTGCATAATATAATGGCCAAAATAGGGCTTTTGTCCCGCCCCCCCAAAAAAGTTATTTTTTCTTCTTTTTTATTCAAATTTATCTTTCATCCAACCAGCTTTAAGCCATTTTCCTTTGACATTCAAAATATCGGTTGAAGTGCTCTGGAATAGCCTTAACCATACGAAAACCAGAGAGTTCAGACAACATTTAGCGTTAGGTTATTTCGTTTGCTTCCGACTTCACAAAAATGAAACTGAAGGTTTATTGGAGACGGATCTAAATCTGGGTTAAGTGTTATACTTACTTAAAAAGTTTTAAGCAAACTAAAAAGGTGGCGTCAGTTTTCGCACAACTCTGATGTTGAGATGTAGTTCACGTTGAAATCGGTCGTCACGGTTTCAAAAGTGACCTGACAGATTTGCGGTGTTTTACGCTGGCGCCGGTTTTCTGTGGAACTCGTCTTCGGGGTAAATTGTGCCAAATTCGGTACATTCAAGTAGACTTTGGAGAATCTATTTGGTCTTTCAGGCGTTTTGTTTTACCATCTTTCTTTGAATTTTATTATTCGGTTTTAAAACAATTTTAAGTTTAAATATATTTTGTGTTTCTATCATCAAGAGTCTTGACGAGACATTCATGTATTCTCAAGTAACCACATAATTTGTTCAACGCTCCGGAGAAAATTTAAATTACATAACATGTGGTGTATTCTAGAATGTACTACACAATGACATTTTTACAATGAACAACACAAAAAACAGAATTGCTTTTTATCTAATAAACACTACTATACAACATGTTTAAGCACAAAGTCGCCGCACCGGAAGTTCCAGTTACGTGCTCCAGATGTGTCGAATATATGTTTAAACATCGTCCATAGTAGCTGTTTATTACGCAATTCTGTTTTGTGTATGTTGTTCTGTATAAAGGACAGTGTTTTGTGCATTTTAGAATTCTTATATGTAATTTTAAATTTTCTCCAAAGTGTTGTACAAATTATAATGTGAGTACTTACGGGCGAGAGAATACACGAATGTCTCGTGAAGACTCTTAAAATTGTTTGAAAACAAATACATGATTTTCGTATCCACCAATTCAGATCACGACGGTTTATTGATTGAGTGTCGTCTTTATTGATGGCGGGATTTTAGTCTGTTAGGGCTTTTCTTCCAGCCAACAATTTCTGGTGGTGGTTGGACATCATTTTGATGTGCGCTTCGTCTTTACATCTTTACATCTTGATACAACTTGGCATACTTCATAATGAAGGCCATCTGTACGCCCCTATTATATAAGATGTTCAATAACTATCATTGATCAATCAGGAAATTCGTAGTTATTTTAAGTGTTTTTAACCATTTTGACAGATTCTAATTCTAGAAATTAATTTAATTTTTGTTTATTTTCTAGGCCTTTAATCAATAAATGGAAAAGTGCTTTGATAAATTACTTCGTTATTTAGTTTTACACAAGTATAATAAATCACAAACAGATTCGACTAAAATTGTGTGAGAAATTTGAAAGCGCTTAAAATGAGTACCCTCTTAAAAAACCTTGTGTGAAAACTAAAGAGGTGTAAGCACTTTATTTATTTTTATTTATTTATTTAAAAATAAATAAATGCTTACACCTCTTTAGTTTTCATACAAGGTTTTTTAAGAGGGTACTCATTTTAAGCGCTTTCAAATTTCTCACACAATTTTAGTTTTACACAAGTATAATAAATCACAAACAGATTCGACTAAAATTGTGTGAGAAATTTGAAAGCGCTTAAAATGAGTACCCTCTTAAAAAACCTTGTGTGAAAACTAAAGAGGTGTAAGCATTGCACCCTTGGTCATATTTCCTCTGAGAAATAATAAAAGAGACCTCCGATTGACATGTGTTATTTGTAGTTATAGCCCTGCAATAAGGATGATACAGAAAAGTTTCGGTGACCCTGAGTTTTAAAAGGGTAAAGTTAGTTAGCCAACCCGGAAATTTTGAATATATATATGTGCACGGCACCTCCACCATTAAATGAAGGTTTATAACAAACTAGGAACAAAAACGCTAAGCGTCGCCCCCTATTTTGGGTTCTCTCGCGCCTTTGCTGGTATAATAATATTTTATGCTGATTTAATGTGATATTTGGTCAATTTTCGAACATAATTCGCGGGAACGTTAATATCAAGACAATAAAATTTAAAACTTAATATTGAAAGAAGTTACTGTGATAATTGATTGTAATTGCAATTACTGCACGTACGACTATAGAACTTATACATTGTGATTTTAAAATCTCTTGCTGTGACTCAACAATTACTTTGTACTTTTTCACCCAGAACTTTTTCTTTTCTTTTTTGTGAACTTTCTGGTACAGAGTTAACTGATTAAACCCCTAACGAATAATTCATTACGAAGCATCAGACAAGAGATCAACTATACAGTTGTTAGCCGTTGAAAGCATTTCTTTTAAATCCATTGCGAAAAATACAAATAAAAGACTAATCGGCATTAGCTTAATGCTCTGCATAAACGAATTCAGTACTTAATAAAAAAAATACGAAATAGGTACACACATTTTCCATAGTAGATAAAACGAGAATGCAACATCAGACATTGCCCTACATTTTAGTTTGATAATTAAATTAAATTATAAATAAAAACCTTCCAGTTCCTAAACTAGGAAAATGGTTAAATAGTTTGAGTTTTACATTGAAGTGTACATTGTTGTAACCATATAAAGGAAGCAGCAGAAATGTGTGCTTTTTGTAAAGAAAATAAAACTGTTTGAACCAATCACTAAGCAATGTATTATGAATTAAAAGGGCATAGGGCAGGTGTTTTTAAGCAAATTTCTGTTCGCTCGGCCGACTCACACCACACATGTTTGATATTTTTGGTAGTTGTCAAGGACGCGTTAATATAGGGTCTTAAAGTAACTTTTTTGAAATCTTTTAAATAATAATTTAAAAAAATGATTATAAGGTTTTTGGATTGTGTTAAAAAGTCAAATGTTGATCAAATTCGTGGATTGATCTTAGCTGGTTGACATAAAATATCGACTATATTGACTATTTGACAACCATGTTAAGTTTCATATACGTAGGATTCTCACCGGCCGAGCGAATAGCTATTTGCCAACCGTCAACATATGTGTCCTATATTCCCTCTGAGGGGCAACAGAAGAACACAGGAACGAAAGTTCAAACCGTTATTTTTAAGCGAGCGTTTCCATTTGACTCTGCCGGAAAAAATAGTCACTGTTTTTTTTTGTTTGTTTGTTTGTTTGTTTGTCTCGCCATAACGTTCGAACGGAGGTTCGGATCGAGCTTCGAACGGAGGTTCGGATCGAGCTAAAAAATTTGGACCATCCGCAAGCTTCGTTCTTGATTGAAGGCCATTAGTTTTGTGGCAAAATCGTTCAAAAAGTTACAAAGTTACATTAAAGTTAATCGAAAGTTTTTTTAAAAAACTAAACGGCGACAAAATCTGAGGTGGCCAAATCATTTAGAATGTCCGTCCGGTCACGAATATGTTAATTTTATTTTGATCCGATAAGTAATGTAGATGGAAATTACATTATAACAAAAGTAACGTTACCATGGCAACGAAAAGTCGCACGAGAATTCTGGTCACTATGCACTGCCACCTAGAAGTAATAAAAAAACTATCGCGGAAGCAATATATTATTTGTTACCAGAGAGTTTAAATAGTTTTCCCAAGGAAATGATGTCAAGGTCCTCTAGATGGCGGTGGATTTTATCCACAAAGTAAAGGTTTACCCAAATATCTTGGCAATAATAAATAATGTTGGAAACATTGCGCCGTGGACAGCGAACGTCGCAAATTTTTAAATTTAAAAAAAATGTGCAGCTATAGCTATAGCTATAACACGTGCTCGCTTATCAACGCGTCCAACTGAGCGTTTCCTAGTTTACCTATGTTATATAGACTTGACTTGTGTTAGATGTTTTGAAACAAAAACATTTTTTACAGCTCAAAAGCTTAAAATAACCGCAACCATGTATTCATATTTCAGCAGTTAAAAATTAAAACACATGATTTTCTGATTTTTATTTTATTTTATTTACATTGTCGATTGAAACGCTCCAAACAGCAAGTCCTAGATGTGTTTCAACAACGTTTGTTGACATTCTGTTGTGAGTGTAATTGGATGAGCGAAGCGAAGACTTCAATTTCACTGACCCCCCAAACAATTTAACTAGGGTGTTTTTTTTGTTTGTTTTTCTGTCTGTCAGTTTGTTTGTTTGTTTGTTTGCACTCTACTGGGCAAACGGCATATGCGATCTTGATGAAAATTGGAGGGGACCTTCGAAATCTATTAACTTAGACTTGCCACGTTTTTGGGTACAATCGAAGAAATATTTCTCGTGAATATCGTACTTTTACCATTTTTTTCTATTTTAAGTTATATATTTTCGTGACATTTGGGTCGATTCTGACCAAACGGGTAAGCGTACAACCATTGAGTATATAACCATCCTATACTCAAAGGTACAACGTTCATATTTTACATGGACATTAAGTTTATCGTGATGTAGTACCTTTTGAAAGAAAAAGTTGAAAAAGTTAGCCAGAATCCATAGAAATAAAGGTTTTAATATAAGTTTTTTGAGGTATATAATAACAATTAACAAGTTACAATAGAAACTTGACAACAATCGCCTACAATGCGTTCAAAAAGCACTTGCAAAAGTAAAGAGATCCCACGCAAACTAAAAACTTAAAAAAAGCTCATCCATCAACGCGACTAAAAAAAGCGTTCGCGAAGCGGCCTAGTATTTTGATCAGGACAAAGAGTAAAAAAAGAATAAAACATGTTGTCATGTCCAGCGACGCCAAGGAACACCAATGCGATCTAGCGGAAAATGGAGGCAGCGTCTTATTTGCGATTTCTTAGTTACCAGCGCTCACATCCAGCAGCACTCTATCTATAAAAGACCTTGACGTTCTAGATTAGCGCCTTATTTTTATTTAACACTACATCTAGTTGGCTTTATATAATGACTAATGGCACTGACATTGCCAATAATTATTACACTGTCGACGTTTGTATTTTGATAAAAAAATAATTAGTTACAATTTTTGTTTAAAACAAATTAAAACAAATAATTGAAAGAAAACACAAACATATATCGAATGAAGTTCTTTTCTCCAAAGTCAACCGGCTTAAAGCCTAACCCAGATTACACATCAAACCATGTAGGCTATAGAGCGCTCCATCTTCTCATGTCCACTCTGGCGGCGAACGCTGGAAACGCGCTAGTGAGGATAGAATCTACACATGCTATCCTCGCGCGTAAGAAATTAACTAATTGAGATAAGTATTGTGATGTTCTATCGCGCACACAACAAACAGCACCTACATGGAATCTAGTCTTCAACATCATATTTTAACAGAAACATAATTCATTCCGTGAAAAAATGCATTGGAGACACTGAAAACGTAATCAAACGCCGACTGGTTAACCAACTATACCTACTGTTATTTTGTTAGTTACACATTTCGTACGTTGAATATTATCTGTCCACAATCCACCTACCCACTTGCCATTAGAGTGTATATTTGCTGAAGCCACTTATTGGAAGATAAGTGACTGAACTGACTGACTGATTCGTTATTTCGTGTAAGGAATCTACAAGAAATTACGGAAACAAAACACATTACCTCTCACTTAGGTAATTAGTGGTCTTCATATTAATATATTAAATTCATACCTAGTTAAGACTAATTCATTTTTGGCTTAAAACAATCAGTTGCCCTAGATTATATCACAATAAATGGGCTAAGTCCAGATTTACAAAACCCAACCTTGGCCGGGGATCGAACCCATGCCGCCCAAAAGACCACCGAGACCGCGGTAGTGTATTGTTGCTGAATTATTGGTGCATTTTGATATTATAATATAGTGAATATCAAATTCTTATTAAATCACCACTCCCAGTTATATAGTCCGCGCCCGGCCAGAGGGAGACCATGGGTTCAATTCCGGTTTTTGTTTATAGTATTTATATTGGTATTTTCGTAATCACAATGAAACAATCAAATCCCCTCAAGAGTGGGTGAATAAGGTTTAAAAAATGTAAGTATTGCATTTTAATACCTGGGCTACCTGATTCCGAGAAAATTAAGCACAAGACCATGTTGACTTGTATTCCAATGTTCTTTTTTATTGGTGTTTTGTCCAGTAATTTTTTATTTTCCATTCTAATAATTTAGGAACGCATAATGTTTATTGTTTACTGCTTTATTGTCTTCACTCTTCACAAAGCATGAGTGGTTACATCCATATTAGGCCTTATAGAACATAACTAAATATTTGCTTTGATATAATAAATTCAGTTCATTATATTGATATTATTTCAAAGTATGTTGGACTCTGTAACGTTGTACTCTGGAATAATACTACGGCCACAAAAATAAGCGGTTTATATCAATGTGTACGTTCACAGGAGGCGCCCGACAGACTATATCCGTAGGTATTTTAATTATAAATGCTGATATAAATGTAGGCCTATATAAATACTAGAAATACTTTCAAATAAATAAATACTAGATTTTGAATTCATAATGAGCCACATGATACCTATTATATTCCCCCAAAACCTTATATATTTACACTGTGCTTGTGTAGGATCATATGGGTGTTTACAAAGGTATCCTCACTCGGCGGCCATGACGGTGCTACGCCCCCGCGACACTAGCGCATTCTCTAGGTGATTTGAGTCCTCTATAATACAAGGTCCACTGGATAATGTAGCGGCTTGCCTTTACGATCATTGTGGCTATGCATAGCTACAATGCTACAGGTGTCTAGGATGTTAACTAAAATAAACACAAAAGCGCTACCTGGATCATCTTTCCTTCGCGGATTTCTTATGTCAATAATATTTCTAACATCCTTTTTGTTCAGAGGATACAAGCATTTTTAAATTGTCACAATGCAGTTCTTCTTATATGGTCGTCGCGCGCGCGTTTCTCTTGAGGCCTAGCGGCACCCTTAGTCTGACGTCTGCACGTAAACGAGCCGTGCTGTGGCACGGAACTACTGTCAACTAAACCTCAAACTTGGTTCATTAAATGTTGGGTTTTCAATGAGAAGATGTCTACAGGCACGTAGGCACGTAACCCAGACGGTTGTGTATCGTATTAGAGCTTACCTTGGGTGGAGAGTTAGGCTTCAAGTTTACTTCGTCAAATTAATAGTTAATAGTTAATTTAGTTTGTTATCTTTGGCAATTTATCTGTATTGTACCAGAACATACGGCAAATAATACGGTATGCAACTCCTATTTTTTTAAATTATGTATTATAACTAATAATTAATCGGCAACAGTGTTGGCTCTCGTGTTTTAAACGCGCGATTCTCATTCGTGTTCAAATCTCGTCGAGACCGGCAATCCTGAATGAAGTTTTTTTTCCAGGCTTTCTTCAGTCACTGATGTGAATGTCCTAAATCCAATATACCTAGTTAGTCATTCGAAGAGGAGCATTCATTTCACCCTGGGCTGGTTTTCCACGAAAAATTAAGTTCTTAAACTGAATAAGATACACGATTATTATTATTTTCTTTATTCATAATCAAAATCAAAATATACATTGCCATTCCAATTATAAAAAGGTTGAAGAAAGCGAACCTTAGGGTCATTCACACTGTTGTGCGTTCTGCAACCAATAATAACACTAAGAACTATAACTAAGACATAAGATTCATAACACTAACTCAACTTATATGAACTTCGATACAGACAATATTTAGAGCATGAAGATTCGATAAAAAGAAAAGAGAAGAAAGCATGGTGATGTATGGCAGTGTTACAATTAATTATGATGACTTATATCTAACAAGGCGTACGTAGTACAGATAATAATCCATAATCAAGTCCATTTGATGCAGGGTCGTCGTAAAAGGGCATGCAATCACTGGGACTTGATTTTATCGGAATTTGCAGTTAATTTTGTGCTTGAACTCCTTGTAAGGCAGAGAGAGACCTCACTTCAAAACTTAGCGAATTCCAAACCGATGCACATCTGAAGTACAGGGAAGTACATACATAAATATTTTAAATTTGATATCCCCTTGAAACTCGACACCTCCACCAACAACAAGAATTTAGCAATGAGAAATTACAATTATTTCATTTTTGCTTTCAATGCAGAAGGTACAGAGTTCGAATCCAGCTATAGTCAAAATAATTTTAGCCTCTGATGTTGTAATTTCTTTGCTAAGGTTTGTGTAAACGGTGACATTGGAGCCGGCCTAGCAACGAGGCACATGATAAATTCTAAGGTTGTTCCAATTTAAGCCTTGTTGATTCTGGCGCTCTTCGCGGATGGAATCGTGTCCAGTTTGATTAGCTTTAAATGTCCCGCACTTAAAATCATATTTTATGTCATTGATTGGGTCGACTTTAAAATACGAATTTCTTGTTTTCTTGTTTTCTTTCTTTAAATAAATGAATAAATGAATAAATAAATAAATAAATAAATAAATAAATAAATAAATAAATAAATAAATAAATTGTATTTAGAGTCTACCCACTCAGTTATATAACTGATTTTCAGTTGTAACTGTGCTCGTATAAATATGAGACGTTAAGCAATATCCAATAACTCAATCGTATCAAAACGTCGAGTCCACTATATATTTTTTATTTATTAATTATCTCTAACGACAGGTATTAAACCCACAAGTGTAAGATATAGCTAAAACTAAACAATTAAAAAGTATACAATTCAAAATAATACAAAAACATTACCTATACAAATCAATATGAACACTTAAAAAATTAAGTACTATAAAATTAAGATTTTACAACAAGTACAAACAAGGAAAAATTGAGTAACAAAAGAATATAAATAAAAAACGGCTAAAAGCCCAAGATGAATGAAGAAATGATGAGGTTATAAAATACAAAACTGGTGAAAAGTTGATTAGGTGACAAGAGTGATGAGTCATGTTGGTAAACTGGCATCAACAGCTGCTTTAAATAATTGAAGTTTCATGTGGTTGATATCAATTTTCGGATTGATGGTTAATAATTTGTTGTAGGTGTCTTGAATTCGGTTAATGGGGGAAAATTTAAAAACATCAATACGAGCACATGGAATTTTGAAGGGGATGTAATTTCTTGTAAATCTTGAAGGGATATGAAAGTTTATATTTTGAAGTAGGTCCGTGTCGATGAAGTTATGGAGAAGTTTGTAAAGGAAAATTACGTCGGTTGCACTACGTCGACTTTCTAGTGTTGGAATCAATTTTTGTTGATAATGAAATAATTCATTATAGAGAGTAAAATTCAATTAGAAGTGGAAAGTTTAAATCATTATATTACAAATCACTGGTTAAACATTTTGAAAATCTCCAAGCATTCTTCTTCATAATATTCAAAGTTCAAACTCAATCAAGATAAATAAATTAGACAAAACAACCATCTTATATCTAATACCAAGGGCTGGGTAAGTATCATCAATCATCATATTATGTATATGTTCTATTACGAGTATTTTCTTGCTTTTGCGAAAGCTTCGAGCAATTATTTTTACTTTAAATGCCAATTAATTTTGACGGTAAAATACAACTGAAAGGGAAATATCAAATAAATAATGATACAAGAGAGGATGAAGAAACCAATTAGTTTTCTGGAGACTAGAAAAGCTTAGAACCAAGACGGTGGAGCATAATATTCAGTGCGGCTTTTTCGTGCCTATTTAATACATGGATCTGATATAAAGTATGGAATTATGTGTTTCTGGGCTTAGATGACGAATAAAATAATTTTGTATGATACAAAATATTTAACAAGTTACGTAAAAAAAAAGTAAATATTTCTTCTGGTATAGATCAATGCATTTTTGCCAATTTTTTATGTGACTAAGTAGATATTTTGGTGTCAAGAAGGCCGAAGGTTGTTGGAAAGTGTATTTTTCTAATTCGAGCAATTGTGAAATGGAATCAAATTGATGGCTGCAGCTGTTGAGGAATCTTCAGTGAAAAGGTTCAAAAGGAGTTTGGAGGACATAGATTTACATTTGGATGAAAAATAATGGAAATGTATTACTATGTCTTGATACAATAATTGATATTACTACAAATAAAAATGTTTGGTACTTGGCACCATGTAACCAATAAGTTATTTGTGATTTACTGACCCCACTGAAAATCAGTTATGTAACTAAGTGGGTAGACTCTAAATACAATTTATTTATTTTATTTATTTAAATTTATATGGATTGTCCAAGTAAAGTTTGAGAGAAATCACATCTAATTAATTTTTTCATAATTCCATATTACAAAAACAAGTTATTTCTCATAAGTTACAAGCCTTTATATCTTACTAGGGTGATCTGCATTTTTGCATTTGTGTAGGCTACATGCACATAAATCTGCCGTACACAGACAAATTTACCTGTTATAAACCTAATACTACAATAATAATACTATAGTGATTTGTAATACATTGATTTAAATTTTCCACTTTAATACTTTTTACCGCACATCCTGTCCGACTCTTCTCGGCTTTGGTCCACCAAGATTAAAAACTCGCGAAATAATTTTTTTTAGTAATATCTTTAAAAAAAACGGGGCAAAATTTATTTAAAAAATGATTGCAGTCAGTAAAGTGGTTTTGTCGTAACTATATAATTTTAACTATGTTATAATTTTTTTGTAAGTTGGTAAGCATTTTCAATTTACTGCTTGATTATCTTGAGATGGCAGGACATATTGTTTTGTTTCTCTTTCTTGTACTGTACTGTTGTCAAATATTTTAATATTACACTAATATTAAAGTATTTGCTTTTGTTATAGGCTACCTGTCAATTAAGTCGTCGAAATATTGTTTAAATTCTTGTTATTTATTTATAACAGTGCAGTGTATAGTCCAATAGAGTTATTAAAACTAAACATTACCTGCTCTAAAAGGTTCGTCAAATTAATAGCAGAAAACTTATTCAAATATAATAATCTTTATCGTTTGTATTTCGAAAAATAAAACTTTACTTGACATAACAAAATAATATTTTTCCATGTGGATAGTTCTGACAAACACCATAACAGTCTGCAATTTTTTTTTTTTACAGCTTTTTCGTGTTTTTAATAAAATCCTCTAATTTCGCTTGGTTTTTGGATGAGCGTAGCGAGCGTAGCGAGCGGAAGCGAAGACTTCAATTTCACTGACCCCCCAAAAAATTTAGCTCGGGTGTTTTTTTTTTTTTTTTTTTTTTTTTCCGTCTGTTTGTTCGCTCGATTCCGGGCAAACGGCATATGCGATCTTGATGAAAATTTGACCGGACCTTCGTTTTCTCTGAACTTAGAGGTGTATTGTTTTTGGGTACAATCGAAGAAATATTTCTCATGAATATCGTACTTTTACGATTTTTTCCGATTTTTAGTGCGATATTTTCGTGACATTTGGGCCGATTCTGACCAAACGGGTAGGGCTACAACGTTCAGATTTCACATGGACATTAAGGTTATGGTTATGTAGTACCTTTTGAAAGAAAAAGTTGAAAAAATTAGTCAGAATCTACAGAAATAAAGGTTTTAATATGAGTTTTTTGAAGTTTATAATACCAATTAACAAATAACAATAGAAACTTGACAACAATCACCTCCACAATGCATTCAAAAAGCACTTGCAAAAGAAAAGTGCAAACAAACGCACAAAACGCAAAAAAAACTTACAAAAAAAAACGCTCATCCATCAACGCGGCGGGACTTCAGCGTTTTCCTAGTAACTTTTAATGTTGGCAGGGGTCTGAGGATGATTATGGTATAACTAGAGATGCGCAGAGGAGCTGCGCAGTAGCCAAGCTTCCGTTGAGGGATTCACGACATTGAAACCTGGCCAAGCAAGGAAGCGCACAGCTACGCTTCACTGTGATATTGCCAATGTCAGAAATAGTTCATTGACGACTAACGACCACGACTTAGTATTTGATGATGTGATCCAAGGTCCTACCACAGCAAACATCTACCGTACGGTTGAAAATAATATCTTAGCTGTGTTTTCGTTTGTCAAATACAAATGTTGGAATTGAATCCTTTGAAATTGCCCTCAGAAACAACACTCCTCAATATCATTGGCTCGAGCACTCGGGAGGCCCCAGATTAAATCCCATCGAGACCCGCAACTACCTGGTTTTCCAAAATTTGGACATTCCAGGGCAGTTTCAGTTTTTTTACCCGAAACGGCCGTCTTTAGCAATTTTTTCACCGATGAAAGAATTTTTTTGTAATTTTTCTACCCGGGTGCGTACACTCTGGGCATGCATAGGCTACTATGCGAAACCAAAATTTTGGAAATTCCACCATCTTGCCCTAGAATCGGTACGCTACGGTCCAAATCGCCCGTTTCTCGACCGGAAGAGGGCCATGCATTGCTCCCTGGTCACGGTTCCCACTAGAAAATCGTCTTGCATTAGGTGGTAATATTTTTACTTTGACTGATGTCTTCAATTGTAATAATTTTCAAATTGACATTTCAAATCTAGTTTTTGAATATGCACAGTAATTTTTATATATTTATATTTATTGATCACTAACAACAGGTATTAACTCACAAGTGTTAGATAACTAAAACTAAACAATCAAGAATACAACTTAAACCATACAAATACGTTATACAAAACATTAAATACATGAACAAGTACTATAAAATTAAAATTTAACAACAAAATGCAACAAGAAAAATTTAAAAAAAAAACAATACTTTAAATAAATAAAACGGTTGAAAGTCCAAGATAAATGAAGAGAAATAAACTGAGGTTATAATACAAAACTGGTGATAAGAGTGATATTTGAGTCATGTTGGTAAACTGGCATGAACAGTTGCTTTAAATAAATGCAGTCTCATTGAATTCGGTTGATGGGGGAAATGTAAAAAAAATCAATACGAGCACATGTTATTTTGAAGGGGATGTAATTTCTTGTAAATCTTGAAGGGATGTGAAAGTTTACATCTTGAAGTAGGTCCGTGTCGATGAAGTTATGGGTTGCACTACGACGACTTGCTATTGTTGGAATTGAATGTTGTTGACAAAGTGCAGCATAATGTGATCGGGATTAATGTTTCATCATTTTTATTAATAGCTATCCCACCACGCCCACCCCCAACAACACCCCTACGAATGTTAGAAAATTCACGACCCGGCTCCTCCACCATAACTGAATTTGCTAACAATTGGACGAAACACAACTTAATTGGCTAGAGTACTGGTGTGAATGTGTGAAATAATAAATAAAACGATAACATGAATATTATACTTATTTTATGTATATATATTTATTATTTTATATCAAAAATGATATTTGAAATCGAGTTAAATACTTCTCTTGCCAGCAAGTTGAGAACAAAGAAACCCCGATGTTAAATGTCGTACAATATCCCATTGCTGTTCATTCTCATCCTTTTATGTTTCCCTGTGGAGTTTTGTTTTCCTTATTGGATCTGGGAAAACTTCTTACTGAAAAGACACAAAACGACAAAAAGACCACAAGACTAGTGTGAAATGGTTGTGTTTTTGTTGTCGTAGGTCAAAGATTTGTCTCTGTTTTGATAAAGGGTTAAGTCTACAGCAAAGCTATACGGTCACGTTCAAAGTCAATCTGGTCCGTGTTCTGGATACAAATGTATTCGTTATGTAAATATGTATTGACGGAAACTTCATAAGAGTGTCCTGGATTCACTATCCAGTATTCACTCTGTTCAATATTCTAGAATGTGATTTTATAAGTAGATGAATTGATGAAATTATAAGAGGATTCGTTGAGGCTAGAGAAAGAAAGTGCTCGCGATCAAGTATCAGATGATTGTAGCCGAATTTTGCAGGGATGTTATAATAAAGAATCGTTAAATTGATACATAGCCCTACAGTCGGTTTAAAAGAAATCGTAGTAAACAGTCATTGCTAGACATAATCCCAGTAAGTGGAAGAAATTAAAAATCTTAAACTTGAATTCCAATTCAAATTCGTGTTCGCGTTGATTTAAACGTTGGGATCCACTACGAAAACTTGCTTTTAAAATATCTAGGTAGTCGGAATTAAAACTCTTTCAGGCTCGGTGGTTACCGATGTTGACCACCAACTTGCTGATTTTATGTACTTTAATGCATGGTGGATAGCATCAATAACCACCTTTCTACGGAAAATACAGACTTCCCTGAATACTACAGTTTTTACCCCAAGCTTGTGACGTGTCTGACAAAGATTTTATGGACAATACAAAATAGCAAAGTGTAAAAAATGATAAAAACGGGCAGTTTTTTTAAATGTCCCGGAATTTTGGTTTATTCATAACTAGAGATAGAGTTGAGATAAAATTAAAAACAAAAATGTTAACCAAAAGAAGAGAAAATCTGATTTTTAAAAATTTTGACTCCGAAAATTTGTCACCGCTAATTTCGAATTTACAACCATTCCAAAATTTAGCAAAATTTTGAAAATTTTGACCAAATCAAAAAAAAAAAATATGAAAATTATTTTAAAAAAAAACAAGGAATTTTATGAAATGATTAATTTTGAGAAAAAATTAACTTTTAATTTCCGTGCAGGAAAGAGTTAATTCCCGAAGTTCTGAAAAAAAATCGAGTCAATTACGAAGAATTCAAGATTTTTTTTAATCGCTTTGATGTGAAATAATTAAGAAACGTGAACACTGGATCTCATAAGTTGTACTTTAATTATCCAAGTCGCAAAATATTGTTGAAATAATTAAAAACAGACAGCAGCTCTTGGTGCACAAACTCGCCTCCGCGCTAAGCTAAGCGACACTTCTTATTGTCTGAAAACCATTCCTTAGAATACATTGAGACAGTTACTAGATACATTCTTGTAATTATAAGTTTCTTGGAATGAAATTTTATGTTACAATATACAATTATTACTTTATTTCTCTTGAGTCTTGTTAAAATTATTTTTGTCTAGGGGTTAAGAATTCAGAGAATTTCATTGTTTCACGTCCAGACTATATTTGCTCGGATAAATGTCGTTTCTCTGACGATGACAATTAAAGTCGTCAACATTTCGAAGTAAGTTATGTATCTTTATATTGCTTTTTAAAACTTATTTTATAGAAGACTAGAAATATTACTATCAAGGAACGGTTTTAAACATTTTTAAGCGAGGGTGTGCACTCAATCAATAGAAACCATAAGGAATAACAACACCATCGACATCTTATTCGAAATCTTGACAAATATACTAGGAAAACGCTTAAGTCCCGCCGCGTTGATGGATGAGCTTTTATAAAGTTTTTAGTTTGCGTGGGATATCTTTACTTTTGCAAGTGCTTTGTTTTGTTGCCTACGCATTGTAGGTGATTGTTGTCAAGTTTCTATTGTTTCTTGTTAATTGGTAATATTTATCGTAAAAAACTCATATTAAAAGCTTTATTTCTATGGATTCTGGCTAACTTTTTCAACTTTTTCTTCCAAAAGGTACTACATCACCATAACCTTAATGTCCATGTATAATATGAACGTTGAAGCCCCACCCGTTTGGTCAAAATTGGCCCAAATGGCACGAAAATATCGTACAATAAATCAAAAAAACTATATTAAAAGCTTTATTTCTATAGATTCTGGCTAACTTTTTCAACTGTTTTTTTCAAAAAGCAATACATCACCATAACTTTAATGTCCATGTATAATATGAACGTTGTAGCCCCACCCGTTTGGTCAGAATTGGCCCAAATGGCACGAAAATATCGCACAAAAAATCGAAAAAAATCGTAAAATTACGATATTCATGAGAAATATTTCTTCGATTGTACTCAAAAACGTGGCAAGTCTAAGTTCACAGATTTCGAAGGTCCTGTCAAATTTTCATCATGATCGCTAATGCCGTTTGCCCGGAATCGTGCGAACAAACAGACAGAAAAACAAACAAAAAAAAGCAAACAAAAAAAAACACCCGAGCTAAATTTTTTGGGGGGTCAGTGAAATTGAAGTCTTCGCTTCACTCGCTTCGCTCACTACGCTCATCCAAAAATATCCTATAACGAAATCATTATTAGATTTTTATTAGAAAATAGAATTTTGTTTTCTGATTATACTTGTTTCAGTATTACATTGATGAAAGCCATACATTTAAAAAAAATGTTTTATTCTCTTTTGTAATTTAGTTTAGAGTGGATAAAAAAAATACCACAAGCTGGACACGATTCCAACTGCGGACAGCTCCAGAATGAACAAGGATAATATCTTAATTGCCTCGTTGCTATGACTCAAAAATTGAATTAATCTTATAGATTTATCGTTTTTTGTTTTTATGTCCAAGTGTTTGTCCAATCTGTTAGAGTCTGGGTGGGGGGGGGGGGGGGGGGCTTTTTATGATTTTTTAATTCTCAGCAATTGTTGTAAAAGTTTGCCCCGACTGGGGTTCAAGCCCAGAACCTCCAGCTTAACGTGCCATGGCTCTACTAATAAGCTACCGGGACCACAGAACAAACTCGTCGATTGCGTCGGGGCCTACAGGGTAAGCTTGGTCGCTTTGATTTACTGTCCCCCACTGAAAATCAGCTAGAAAACTGAGTGGGTAGACTAAAAACAATTTATTTATTTATTTATTATTTTATTTAACCTAGAATAAATTGCTATTTGTTGTGATTGTTGAATGTAACTAGTTTTATAACCAGAATATGCTTTTCATATGTTTGATGTACAATAAGCCTAGACCTATGCTCTTATAATGGAAAGATGTACGGACCATTCAATGTCTCTTCTTAGTCAACTTGACACACAAGGAAAGCTCTCAGGCTCTCAGCCATACTTATTTCCTTTCATCTCACTCCTACAGTTTTCAATTATATTTCCGAAAAGTGCTGGTTCCCTTTGAGTCCAAACAACGCCACGAGGTAAACTGACTGCCGTCTACTTACGTCATTTCTTTGAGTAATATCACATATTTTCGGCGAAGACAGATAAGAGAGAAAATATATTTGGGGTATATCTCAAAGCTTCCTTTTGCGTTGTATTTTTAATTTTATGACATGACATGACATAAGAAAACACAAACTTTTTTCTTTCTTTTCTTTTCTTTTGTTTTTATTTATTTTTCTCCTTTCATATTTCGTTCGTGAATTAATTTTATTTAATACAAAATTAAAATTAGTTACCAAAATTATTGCCTAATTATACATTGTTGTTGTAATATTAATATTTTAAACTTTACTTATAACAATAGTTCATTATTGTGTCTGCATTTATTTAATTAGATTTAATTACTTGTCCTTTGTATATCAGTGTTTTATAACTAAATAGGATATAGACTTTTTTTAAATTAATTAATTAATTTTACTACTTTAGCCAATAGCAATGATGATTTGTGCCATCCAAAATTTTCGAACGGTAACCTTTTTCCACCTCCCCAGACAATACCCCTCACCCTCGACATAATTTTCACCCACTTCATATTTTTACCCTCGCCATATTTTCAGAAAATTACTAAAAAAAAACAGACCTGATAGTACTAGAAGGACGATAGCATAGAAAATTGTTTTGAACGTGTTTTGACAATGTTATGTAATACTATTTTTCAAATTTAATTTTAGCATCAGTGTTTAATTAGATTATTATAATGTGTTGTTTTACATGGTATATTTTAGTAAAGACTGTTGTCTTAAGGCATTGTGTATTATGGGGCCTCGCTCTTATCTTGCTTCCAGCAAAGTCTAGGGCCTATGTTGTCTAAATGTACCTTCCACATTGAAAATAAAATTATACTACTAATAATAACAATAATAACTAGGAAAACGCCAAAGTCGTTGTAAAACGAGTGAACAGGCTATAGGGATGCAAATCCCTAGCCTATTAGTCTATGATTTGGAAATAGATCCAGCTTTAGATCGGGGGAGAAAATGGAATGTACACGGGTACTCAATACATGGCACGCTCTCTCGTCTAACAAAGACTTTGGCGTTTTATCCGATAGCTTCTATCAGAATTGATTGATGCGAAAGCTGTGGTCACAGCCCTCGTTCTTTCAGGCAATTTCTAACAATTGACATCGCTGGTTCAATTTTTTTTATTTTTATTTTTGTAAGTTTAAATTGTTACGGATTTTGCTCGCTCACTCACTCACTCACTCACTCACTCACTCACTCACTCACTCACTCACTCACTCACTCACTCACTCACTCACTCACTCACTCACTCACTTACTCACTCACTCACTCACAAACTCACTCACTCACTCAGCCTGCCAAGATGGCGCCCAGTCCGCCCACGCGCGTACTTCGCTCCGTAGTGAAAATAAGTTTTACCGCGGTTCTACTCGGAATACTCGTGTTATCTCTATACGTGCGTGTGTCGAGCAACTACACACGAGCCAAGCATTGTTATCTCTTTTGCAAGAAGAAGTTACACATTCTCCGCGTTCGCGTGCACAGGGATGCGGACTCTCGAGGCAGCCAGGCCACCCCCGACCAGCGCAAACCGTTTGCTGAAACGAAACACAACATCTTTCGCGTTCAGAGCGCTTTGCCTACTTCTCTTGTCGGGGGATATCTCTGTAAATCCCGGCCCACCGTCCACAAAAACTCTGCCAGTGTTTTATATGAACGCTCGCAGCATTGCCGGTTCAAAATTAAATGACTTCAACACACAATTTGCGGATACTAGTGAATACGACGTCATATGTGTAACAGAAACGTGGCTAAGCAATAAAGTGTTTGAAAGTGAAGTACTCAGTGAATCATACACAGTTTATCGGCGCGATCGTAGTGAGGTTATACAGGGAAAATCTGGAGGTGGGGCTATGATTGCTGTGAATTCAAAATTAAAGAGTCGTGTTAGGAAAAACTACGAAACCAACTGTGAGATTCTGTGGGTGGAACTAACACACAACGTAAACTCCAGTGTCTTCATCGGCTGTTTATACCTCCCGAACGCAACGGTTGAAGCGTTAGAAGAGCTGCACCAGTCTCTGACCCTCGTGCAATCTGATCTCTGACCCAGCGACCACCTGCTCCTGTTTGGGGACTTCAACTTGCCAGACATAGAATGGGCACCGGAAGCAAACTCTCGTGTTCTCCGTCCCACCCTCAAATCTCTCTCTCAACCTAATTTGCTATTTTTGGAAATTCTCTCTGAATTCGATCTTCTTCAAAATAACAGATCACCGACCTGTCACGAACACGTGCTCGACCTTGTCCTGTCAAGTAATACCAACCTAAGTCTAGACGTCAACACAACTGTTTCTCCCATACCAACAGACCACATTCCCCTAGCATGCCAAATACAACTTCCGCAATTCCCTGGGTTCTACAAACCATCGAGTAGAAAGATGTTTAATTGGGCAAAAGCAAATCTGACTGACCTGCGAGAGAGGCTTAACCGTTGCCCATGGGGCGTTATCAGCTCAGTGCAGACGCAAACGAATGCTGTGCTCTGTTCTATGACCTACTCTCGGGGGTTATAAACGACGTTGTGCCCGAAGTTAAAGTCAACCCAGCTAAATATCCCCACTGGTATAACGCAGCATTAATTAACTCTCTTCAAGCCAAAACAAGGTCCCACAAAAAATGGAAACAATCTAATCTTCAATCAGACTACATAGAGTACGGTGTTCGGAGGCAAGAGTTCAAGAAACTGCAGCGGGAAACATTTAAAACACACATGCAAGACCTAGAGGAATCATTCAACAAGTCGCCGTCACCAAAACCATTCTGGAGCTACATTCACAATAAAACCCGTTCACGACGAATCCCGATAGAAGTGTCCTACAACAACGAGACTGCAACGGATACCGTCAAGTCATGTGAACTTTTTTCAAAATTTTTTAAATCAGTTTTTCAGCGCAAAGAGAAAAATACACTTAGTGAAAAGTTACCACATTTTGAACCAAGTGGTACCTCAAACCTCTCCACCTTCACTATCGCAAAGAAGGATATAATTAAAGTGTTAAAAAATTTAAAACCAGGAAAATCTTCGGGCTCCGACAAAATGCCAGTGTCTATTATCAGGGTGTGTGCTGACGTTCTAGCTGGGCCATTAGAAATAATATATAATCGCATTCTTCAGGAAGGCGTCTTCCCGGATGTATGGAAGCATGCAAATATTACACCTGTTTTTAAAAGTGGCGATAAATCTCAAGTGACTAGCTACAGACCAATATCACTACTTCCGATTTTCTCAAAGGTTTTCGAAAAGTTTATTCATCAACATTTACTTCACCATGTTCGACTCCATATACCATCTTCTCAGCACGGATTTATGCCGAAGCGGTCAACAATATCTAACCTTGCGTACTTCACACACAGTATTGGCGAGAATATCAACAACAACAAACAGGTGGACACGGTTTATACGGACTTTTCAAAGGCCTTCGATTGCGTAAGTCACCATCTCCTTGTATATAAATTAGAAAAATTGGGCGTTGCTGGCCCCCTATTAAAATTACTTGCAAGCTATTTACATAGTCGACAACAGTCAGTAGTAATCGATGGCATCTCGTCAGATTCAGTGGAAGTCACATCTGGTGTCCCACAGGGATCAATCCTGGGGCCTTTGTTATTTAATATTTACATATGTGACATTCCTTCATGCTTGAAATTTTCATCAATTCTTATGTACGCTGATGACGCTAAGATATTTCTATCCATAACATCTTTAGCGGACTGTATTAAACTACAGTTAGATATCGACGCGCTCGTTGAATGGTGTAGAATCTGGAAGATGAAGCTGAATCCATTGAAGTGCACAATTATTACCTACACCAATAAAAAGAACACAATTGACTTTGCATATCAAATAAAAAACACGTTTCTGGAAAGGGTAAACACTGTTAAAGACCTAGGTATCCATATTAGTTCCGACCAAAGTTATAACAAGCACTACGAAGTAATGATGGGTAAGGCCTTCAAAATGTTGGGGTTTGTTAAGAGAACATGCAATAGAGACTTTTCAACCCAGACAATTAGACGGCTTTATCTCGCCATGGTTCGTCTCATTGTTGATTACGGTAGCGAGGTGTGGTCACCGTACCACGTTACTAAAATCAGCAATGTTGAGAGACTGCAACAGAGGCTTGTTAAATGGTTATGTTATAAATCATCTGTTATTTACCACAGGAGAGACTATACTAACTTGTGTAGGGAATACAACATGTTGCCACTGGTGGACAGACGGACAACCTCAGACTTGGTGTTCCTTCATAAAATTGTACAGTGTGAGATTGACAGTCCTGAACTGTTAGAACTTGTTAGTTTCAACGTTCCAGTTAGACGATCTCGCAACACTAAGCTCTTTTATCCACCCAAGTCAAGAATAAATACATTCAAATACTCTCCGTTAGTCAGAATTCAAGAAACCTACAACAGCCTCAATTATTCAAATACTCCTCTAAACTTGGATCTCTTTTCAAGTACACCTTTTAATACCAAACGAAAATGTCGTATCGCACTGAACAGTAAGTAATCTTAGAGCACATATTTGACTGAAACCAATAAATCAATTCACCAAATTTCATTTAGAGTCAGTTCTCATGTATTAATTTTATACTTTGCCTACCTACAATTATTGTGTTTAATTGTTTATTGCTAATTAAATTTGTTTCTGAGCGCAGCCAATTTTCAACTTGTTACTATAGTCTCAATTGTACACTATCTTTAGTATAATTCTCACTCTCTGTATTATTGTCATTATGTTATTATTTGTTGTTGTAATCAGAACTCTATTCTAGCTTCACTAGATAGATAGGTCTTCAAACGGAAAATTTGTATGTATAGTTTATATAGTGAAGTGAAAGCAAGTTAGTAATGTAGTATAATTGTAAAAAATATGTGTTGTAGCATTAATATATTCAAATTATGTAAAGTTTGCTCTATTATATCTAATGTTCTCTGGAAGGTAAATTCTGTATTAGATAAATAAAGAATAATAATAATAATAAAAAAGTCTCGTTTGAGTTGAATGGTAAGACTCAGTCGCTGCGCGCCCTCGTCTAATAATAAAACGCTCCCCATTTCCCTCAGTTTTGATTCTAAATTAAAATCGATGTGAATACAAACTTTCAGTGAAGGTATCCGACATGGACCTGTTTTATAATCACCAACCGTTCGATCAACCTTAAGACTTCGCCCGAAGATTTCTAGATGGTCATTGACAAACGAGAAGATCTCTTGCCCAACAACAATGAAATAATTGGATGAGCGTAGCGAGCGAAGCGAAGATTCCATTTCACTACACTGAAGAAAAAAATCCGGAATGTTTTTTTTTCTTTCTGTATTTTTGTCTGTTTGTTAGCACGATTCCGGCAAAACCGATACTCCGATTGCGATGAAATTTCATGGAGGCCTTCAAAATCTCTGAACTTAGAACTGCCACGTTTTTGAGCGCAATCGGGAAATTTTTTCTCATAAAAAACGCAATTTTACGATTTTTTTCGATTTTTAAAAACTTTCTTCGACTTATAACACCTACATGCTTTAACCGATTGTAATGATTTTTTCATAGAACCTTATTTCATGAATTAAGATATTCGTGCGAAATTTGAGCTTAATCGAAAAATTATTTCTCATGAAAATCGAAATTTTACGGGTTTTTTCTTTTTTAAAACAATTCTTTGACTTATTACACCTACATGCTTTATCCTATTGTAATTATTTTTTCACAGAACCTTAATTTCATGAATTAATATATTCGTGTTAAATTTGAGCGCAATCGAATATTTATTTCTTATGAAAATTGCAATTTTACGATTTTTTTCTTTGTTAAAAATTACGATTAATTAAAAAAATTAAGTTATTTTTTTATTTAATTTAATTTAATTAAAAAAAATCTTCGGCTAAGTAATGATTTTTTCACAGAACAACAGAAAATCCGCGTAACACATAGCAGCTCAATGCACCAATTACGCTCATCCAACAACGCGGCGGGACTTAAGCGTTTTCCTAGTTAAACAAAAATACAAAGATGTGAATCTGATTTCGTGGAAAAAACGTTACAATCTGGAAGATTTATTTACACTCGAGGAATTTTATCTCCTCGTGTTTCACTCGCTATTTAAACATGAGTATTTAACTTTTTGAAAATAAATCTCCGGCGAGAAATTGCAAAGAAAACTCTCCCGTTTGTCATTATTGGATGAGCGAAGCGAAGACTGCAATTTCACCGACCCCCCAAAAAATTTAGCTCGGGTGTTTTTTTGTTTGTTTTTTGTTTTTTTGTTTGTATTTTTGTCTGTTTGTTCGCTCTCTACCGGGCAAACGGCATATGCGATCTTGATGAAAATTTGAGGGGACCTTCGAAATCTCTGAACTTAGACTTGCGTTTTTGGGTACAATCGAAGAAATATTTCTCTTGAATATCGTACTTTTACGATTTTTTTCGATTTTTAGTGCGAATTTTCGTGACATTTGGGCCGATTCTGACCAAACAAGTGGGGCTACAACGTTCATATTTCACATGCACATTAAGGTCATGGTGATGCATTGACGTTTGAAAGAAAAATTTAAAAAAGTTAGCCAGAATATATAGAAATAAAGGTTTTAATTTGAGTTTTTTAAGGTGTTAAATATTAATACCTTTATTTCTATAGATTCTGGCTAACTTTTTCAACTTTTTCTTTCAAAAGTCAATACATTACCCTTACCTTAATCTCCATGTGAAATATGAACGTTGTAGTCCCACCCGTTTGGTCAGAATCCGCCCAAATAGCACGAAAATATAGATTTTAGATCTTTCTCACAGCCTTGTATGAAAACTTCACAGGAGATTGTTTACCTTGTTTACCTTGTTACAAACAATCAAAGATCCAACAGACCTAATGATTGCTTTGTATGGGCCGTGTTAATATGTTTTTATTATTTTAAATTAATATTAACATTTTATAATTAAAAAGCTCATCCATCAACGCGACTAAAAAAAGCGTTTGCGAAGCTTCCTAGTAATATGAACAGCCATCTGAATAGATTAACATGCGAATGGAATTCGCTCATTCAAATCCAGAAGCTATTGATTTATATCACACTCTTTAGTTCCCTTCAGTTTCTAACTCCACAACAAGTCATACTCTTCTCATTTGTCACCAGAAAATAAAAAAAAAATCCACAATTTACAAACATGAATGATATTCGTGAAGTATCAAACACTTACAGTATCCACCGGGATTCCGAGATGTTCTAGCGCCTTACCTGCAAACAAAAATACCGGTGTTATCCTTTTTTTGTTTTTAAAAAAGATGGTTAAATATTGTCTATATTCAATATGTTTTTATAATATATACGCCAAAAGCGACAGTGTAAAATAATTATCTAAATAACACTGCAGTATATAGAACAGTCTGCCCCTGAATTAAGCGGCTTCTCAGATCGGCAACAAAAACGCGATATGACATTTTTTAAAGCAAAACAATCCACATTAATTGAGACATTGAAAAGTCAATCAGGGTTCTTTAATCTGAAGATGATGATTATATTGTTTATGATGATGATTTGAGTTAAAATGTTTATTGGATGAGCGAAGCGAAGGTTCCATTTCACTACACTGGAGAAAAAAAAAACGGAAATATAATAAATAAATAAAAAAAAGCTAAAGATAATCCTCCAAAAAATTATTTAGATAAGATAAAGGAAAAACTGCAAAAACATTATCTTTGTTTTAAGATAAACGACAAAAATATTATCTAGGTGATTTTGTTTTGATAAAAGATAACTATCGCAAAAAAAGCAAATTTATTTACCAAATTTTGCCGCCATTTTCAAATATGCGGACTCATAGTCCGAGAGCTCGCAACATAAAGTCTCCCCTCATAGGGTACATATGGTTTGACCATTGGAATAGAAGCGGAAATTCAAGTCATTTTCAAAAATGCACGTCTTACAAGTCAACGTTGGGGCGTTTACCCGTCAGACGCCCCCAAAGTGGGCCCCAAAAAAGGTCAAATCTGCCCCTATTAAGTATACATGATTGAAACATAAGAAAAATTATAGAAAAAGTTATCCCAAAAATGAATATCACTCGTCAGACGGGCTGCGATGGGCCGTTAACCCGTCACACTCCCCCAAAGTGGGCCCCCAAAAAGGTCAACTCTGCCCTCATAAGGTGTACATGATTCAAACATACGTCATTTTATAGGGAAAATTACCAGAAAAACGAATATTTCTCGTCAGACGGGCTGCGTTGGGCCGTTGACCCGTTAGATGCCCCCAAAGTTGCCCCCCCAAAAAAGGTCAAATCTGCCCCTATTAAGTATAAATGATTGAAACATAAGAAAAATTATAGAAAAAGTTATCCCAAAAATGAATATCACTCGTCAGACGGGCTGCGATGGGCCGTTGACCCGTCAGACGCCCCCAAAGTGGGCCCCAAAAAAGGTCAACTCTGCCCTCATAAGGTATACATGATTCAAACATACGTCATTTTATAGAACTGGTTACCAGGAAAACGAATATCACTCGTCAGACGGGCTGCGTTGGGGATTTGCCTTGTCAAACGCCCCCGAAGTGGGCCCAAAAAAAGCCATTTTTGACCTCATAAGGTATACATGATTGAAAAATACGGCATTTTATAGAAAAATTTACCACGGAAAAGAATACCACTCGTCAGACTGGCTCTGTGGGGTCCTTACCCGCCACCCTCCCCCCCCAAAAAAATACAGTTTAAAAAATGTTTTGTCTTGAATACTTACGAAATTATGTTGGATTCAATCGGATTTGTGTGATAATATGTAGTCATGATGTTTAAGCATATTTTGGGTCATTGAGCCCTGCAACTACCACTTTTTTCATTTTTTCGGAATATCTAGATCGATGAATAAATCAGGAAGACATGTTACACTTCGTCTTATGGTTATTATAAAATTAATAAAGGTGTATGTATAGGGTATAGGTTTAGGGTGTAAACTGTAAAGAGTGTTTTAATTTAATTTTTTTTACAAATGAAGAGTTGTGTTTAATTTACTACTTGTTACATGATACTATACGGATTCTGCCTATTAAAGTATATCGCTTAAACTGTTGCATATTGTATAACGATACAAGAAAATCATTGACAATCAATTACTTTTATCATATAAGTAATTATATCATATTAATCATAAGTTACGTAAATAATTAACATCATATGATAACCTATTAAGCAATAATCTTTAATATGTGTTGAATCATGTAAATAGTTTTTATAAGTTACAAACAATTGAGGGTTAGAATATATCAATTGGTATGTCTCCAGACATCAAAACTTCCATACATTCGTTATCACCGTATGTTTCAACTTTTTATCATAGTAATCTTCAGAAGTAATCATCATCATATCACAAGTAAGAATTTGTAATGTGTGAAATCATACAAGTAGTTTATATAAGTTACAAACAATTAAAGATTAGAATATAAATAAATTGATTTGTTACAATAACTTCAAATATCAAAACTTCTATCACATGCGTTATCACCGTACGCTTGTACGCTTTTAACATTTTATTAGTTATCATCATCATATCATAACATACGTAATAATCTTTTACATGCGTTGAAACATGCAAATACTTTTCATAAGTTAAAGACAATTGAGGATTAGAATAAATAAATTGTTCAAAAATCAAAGCTGTAATCACATTTGACATCATGTACGCTGCTTCTGAAACATCTATGTCATCATCCTCATCGAAATCCTCTACTTCTAAATCGCATTGCATAATCTCATCAACTGACAAAGGGTACAGATCATCCAGGAACCATCTTGGTCTGTATTTAATATCTCTATATATACATAATGGATTTTTTTGAAATTTCTGTCTATGGAACCAATTTAACAGCGTCATAGTTGCCTATACAATAAAACCAATGTGACTAAGCTCGAGAAAACCAGGCTTTGGCGCAGAGGTAAAATCTGGATCACTTGGAAGCACTATCGTTGGTCCTATCGGGTTGTGCTTTTCACTAAAATGATAAGAAAGAATGTGTAATAAGGGGTATCTTGGCACATTTTCTAAATATTGCTCACTTTTCTTACTAACTGACCGTAAATATGACACCAAACTGTTAATTTGTAGTAATTTACTAATTTTGTGTAGGAGACAAATATTTGAAATCTCAAAATGTGCTTAGATAGCGACACACGCTCATCCTTTCTGAACAGCCTCCCAAAAATGCAGATTTTTGGATGAAAATTTAAGGTAAAAATCGGTATGTTCTGTATGTGAAATTAGCTTGATTTGACGATCAAGCGTGTTGTTAAAAGGGCATTTATCATTGTAAAAAAAGATAGCCCGAGCTTGGCAAACAGTCTTAAGGGCAGATTGGACATCTTTTGGGGCCAACTTTGGAGAAGTCAAAGCTCCAACGCAGCTCGTCTGACGAGTGATATTCGTTTTCCTGGTAACTTTTTCTATAAAATGGCGTATGTTTGAATCATGTATACCTTATGAAGGCAGATTTGACCTTTTTTGGGGCCCACTTTGGGGGCGTCTGACGGGTCAACGGCACATCGCAGCCCGTCTGACGAGTGATATTCATTTTTGGGCTATCATCTTCTTTAATTTTCTTATATTTCAATCATGTAAACTTAATAAGGGCAGATGTGACCTTTTTTGGGGGGGCCACTTTGGGGGCATCTGACGGGTCAACGGCCCAACGCAGCCCGTCTGACGAGTGATATTCGTTAATCTGGTATCTTTCCCTATAAAATGACGTATGTTTGAATCATGTATACCTTATGAGGGCAGAGTTGACCTTTTTTGGGGCCCACTTTGGGGGCGTCTGACGGGTAAACGCCCCATCGTAGCCCGTCTGACGAGTGATATTCATTTTGGGCTAACGTTTTCTTTAATTTTTCTTATGTTTCAATCATGTTTACTTAATAGGGGCAGATTTGACCTTTTTGGGGGGCCCACTTTGGGGCGTCTGACGGGTAAACGCCCCAACGTTGACTTGTAAGACGTGCATTTTGAAAATGACTTGAATTTCCGCTTCTATTCCAATGGTCAAACCATATGTACCCTATGAGGGGAGACTTTATGTTGCGAGCTCTCGGTCTATCAATAAAAAACATGATGTAGTAAACTAGAAGAAGTTATTTTAATTTTAATAAGTGATTCATTATTTTTTCCAAAGTATTGTTACCTAATTATTTTATCTAAAAATATTATCTTCAAGCTTTAAAGCTTAAATAAGACAAACTTTGTTATACAGATAATTGAAAAAGATAACAACTAAAAACGTATCTTGATAAGATAATAGATAACAAATTTTATCTAGATAAATTATGTGTATAATTTTATCTAGATAAGTCCCAACACTGTCGAAAGGAAACAGCTTCTGAGTGATCCAGACTTAAACTCTGCATTCGGCTTCAAAGCCTCGTTTGCTCGAGCTCATCCAACAGACTAAATGTAAATGATTAGTTGAATAACTTAGATGCAATTTCGTATCTAGGTCGCACCGAGCTGCAAGTCTAAATAACGTGACCGTATCGACACCCAACACTAATTACAATTAGCATATAAGTATAGAGGTAGAAGAGTAAAAAAATGAGTCTTACAAGAAATTAATTAAAACATCAAGTTTTTTGTTCTTGTAAGGGTATATACTCAAGCGGAACATACGTAAAATTGACATCGTTGCTTTTAGTAGTATAAACACGAAAAACGTGCCTCAAACAAACAAAATGTATATGGCCAAAATGGTAGATCCCAACACGGGCTATTTGCCTATGTTCACTATTTTCTTGTGTTTCGCTTCAGAACAAAATTAAGATAAGATATTATTAATACAATTTGCGCATTTTCACATTTCAAAATGTTTTTCGATTGAAATATTTATTGAGAAAAATGAATAAGACTTTGGGGTGACTAAAACGGAATTAAAATTTGGGGAAAAGGGAAAGCAGGGGGAAAACAACATTCACTGTAAAGTGCACTTTTTCCCTTAAAATTTTATTTATTTTTAATAAACATGTGGAAATGCAAACTAGATGATAATTTCTACCATTCAGGTTGTTAAAATAGCAAAATAATTTTTAATGAAATTTTCATTTAAAACAATAGTTGCAATTGTAGCTTAGCTTACTTAGCAATGATGCAGTCACGGGGAAAATATTTTATGTATTAGGAGTGCAGAAATGTAGAAGGGTACAAGCTTGGCACTTCTTTTAGATAACAATGCTTTCAACTGTGTATGGTTTGGCTGTATTTTTACAAGTTTGTTATGTGGGGGAACACACTTACGCCGGACGCAATTTTCCAATATCACGGCTAAAGGACAAACGATTCTGATTAAGTTCAACTTGAGTATATCAACTTGCTTAGAACAACAACAAAAAACGTTCATTAAAACCGTCATTATTAAATAGGTCATTGTTTTGTCTTTCACGTCACCTCTCACAACTTTTCTTGCTTTACATCAGAGTTGTATTATCCACTGCATTGTGAATCAAGTATGACAAATGACAAGAAGATCTCAGACTTGGTCTCGAAATCATCTGACCGAGAAATCGGGTTAGATAATGGAGTAAACGTGAATCAGGCTAAACTGTTTGCTGCCTTTCTTCTACTTGTTTCTGTTATATACAATGCAGTAAGAAGTGTGCATTACGGTGAGTCGGTCTTCACATAGATTAAAATAGAGATTTTAAATTTCTTTGGAATGTTGTCGTGATTGATGTTTGGATTTAGGCCAGTTCATACTTGTATTTATATCACACGACAAAATAACTCATATACCCCTTTCATGGGCGAATTATTTCCAGTGAAATTTTTATAAATTTTATCATGTAATTATGCAGGAAAAAAGTATTGAGCGAGCGAAGCGAGCGTCTCCACTGTGACTCTTATGGCTCGAATGTCTGTTTTTTTTTTTTCTGTTACTGCTTCGATACAGGTCGCACCGTTTTCTCTGATCGACCTGAAATTTTGAACACATGTACATACCAACTATGCGGGTTGCTGTATAGGTTTGTGGCAAATCGTTCAAAAAGTTAAAAAGTTACATTTAAGTTAATCACAATTTTTTTTTCAACTAAATGGCGACAAAATCTGAGGTGGCCAAATCATTTAGAATGTCCGTCCGATCACGAATATGTTATTTTTATTTTGATCCGATAAGTAGTGTAGATGGAAATTAGCCCTACATTATAACAAAGTCCCGTTACCATGGCAACGGAAAGTCGCACAGCTTTTTTGGCTCATGATAGCGGTCGAACGGAGGCTCGGATCGAGTTGAAATTTTGACCATCCGCAAGTTTCGTTCCTGATTGAATGCCATTTGTTTTGTGGCAAAATCGTTCAAAAAGTTATAAAAGTTACATTAAAGTTAATCTAAAGTTTTTTTTTAAACTAAACGGCGACAAAATCTGAGATAGCCAAATCATTTAGAATGTCCGTCCGGTCACGAATATGTTAATTTTATTTTGATCCGATAAGTAGTGTAGATAGAAATTACATTTTAACAAAAGTAACGTTACCATGGCAACGAAAAGTCGCAGAAGAATTCTGGTTACTATGTACTGCCACTAGAAGTAATCAAGTGTTAAAATAGTTTTCCCAAAGAAATGATGTCAAGGTCCTCTAGATGGCGGTGGATTTTATCCATTCTCTCCTATTTACAAATTTTCAACATAATCGGTCAAGACCTTAAGACTTATGGTATGTAACATTATGGGAATGTCGTACTCGGGTCGTGTTGCACGTATACCGGTGCTCTCTCAACAACGCGTCCAACTGAGCGTTTTCCTAGTGTTAATCAATGACTATTTCATTTTATTTTATTTCATAACAGTAAAACTAGTTGTTGGGACACATTCTTGAGGGGGCCCAAAATTGTCACCTCCAATTTAAGTTAAAAAAAGTTTTACCTTAAATTTTTTTTGAGCAATTTAAGACCAATGCTTTATTGTATGAAAGTACCTTGCACATTATTCACAAAACTTGTCCACTAGTAGTGCGATAGTCTAAAAATTATTACAAAATATAAAATAATTTTCAAAATTACCCATGCAATTTTACTGAAATAAAAAAGTATAAAAATATGATTTGAAGTGAATAATTATTAATGTCATATCATAAATCATATTATTGAGCGAGCGTAGCGAGCGTCTCCACTTGACTCTTAGGGCTCGAATGTCTGTTTTTTTGTTGTTTTTTCTTTTCTGTACTGCTTCGATACAGGTCGCACCGTTTCTCTGATCGACCTGAAATTTTTCACACATGTACATATTACCTAGGCGGGTTGCTGTATAGTTTTTGAAACAAAATCCGATCGTTGGTTATATATATATAAAAAAAAAAGTTCCGATAGTAATGAAATTTTGCAGGGTCAATAAGTACAACATTTCTCTCCTATTTACCAAATTTCTAGCTAAATCGGTCAAGACGTTAAAGACTAATTGGTATGTAACATTATGGGAATGTCGTACTTGGGTCGTTGTTGCACGTACCGGTGCTTGCTCAACAACGCGACGGGACTTAAGCGTTTTCCTAGTATTTACATGTTAGGCTTATATTCCCATAAGTCTTTGAACAATCTTCACTTTTACTACTCTAATTTAAAGTTCATCTCAGAATTCTCACATCAGCTGACAAACACGATGTGAGCATTAGAACACGAGTCTCTAGCGGGCTATGGTATTTTTTTCAAGAAGACCAGTGTATACCGATAGGTAGCAGAAATGAGCAGCGGTGGGAATTTCAAATCCCTTGATTCACAGAACAAATAATCAGAGGTGGGAAAATATATTCCCACGGCCAATGAAAGAGCTACCAAACATTATTTCAGAAAACCATTTTCCCTAATTCCTTACTGGCTGTGTCCTGTATAATGTCAAAAGTTAATCTAAGATAATTTTTGTTATGAGGTTATGTGTCCCTTTAAACAAAGGCAAAATATATACATATATGTATATATAAATATTCAAAAACTCCATATGTCATCCATTCAAATTTTAAGCCATCTTGCTTGGTCTTTACTATACAATACATATTTTGCCGCAACGTACCGTACCGTACCGTACCGTACCGTACCGTACCGTACCGTACCGTACCGTACCGTATCGTACCGTACCGTATTATTTAATGAATTTTACCTGCCCATAGTGCAGGAAGGCTAATGCAAGGCACGTAGGGCCCTCTGTAGTATGACTCTACAGAGCTACAAGTTCAGATAAAAATACAACAAAAGACAGAACAAGACATTTAAAGAGTTAGTCGACGAGAAAGGCAAAAGGCAGATAAGGGTACATGAAGCGGGGTAGAGGCCTGAAGGCTCGTGGACGCGAAACGAGGTCGTGAAGCTTATTCCTTCCGCGTGCGTGAAGACGTTGCACGTAATCCTTTGTGGGCGAGTCGAGTCGAGATCTGATATTCCGCCGACACCGGTTTGGGTATCCGCGTCTTCATTCCGCGTCATCGGAGGAAGCCAGGCGATGCGGCGAAGGATCCTTCGCTCCAGAGAGAAGTATTTCTGGAGACATCCTCCAACGACGGGTGCCAGCGCCGGGGCCGCGTATTCAAAGAGGGGATGGATGAAAGTTTTATAAGTGTGCCGTAGAGTACGGAAGCTCGCCCACGAAGAATCACGAGAAAGTTTAGCCTCGACCGGGCACGGTTGATGACGTCAAGGCAATGACGACCCAAGTTAAGAATATCTGTAAAGTTAACTCCAAGGTACTTTGAAGACCGACCGGGGTACACCGTAGCGCCCCAGGGTGAGATGGACTGCCGAAGTGGTCGTTGAGACATGAGTTTTGACGGTGGTGAAAAAGGATCAAAGGCGTTCAGCATTACACGCCATCGACGCATCCAAGCTTTGAGCGTTTATTTGGCGCTGTAGACGGCGGAAGACTTCTCTCGCTGTGCGCTTGCACCAATAGGCCGTATCATCTGCATAGTGGGCTAGAGCAAGGTGTCGGGACAAGGGAGAAGGAATATCGTAGCAGTAGAACAGGTAGAGAAAGGGAGAGAGGCAGGAAACTTGAGGCACGCCAGCAAGAGGTAAACGGGCGGGATAATTGATCGTGAACACGCACGCAAGCGAGACCTCTCGTGAGAAACACAGCTAGCACACACTGACCATCGTTTAATGCCCCTGAAACCTCCGTCACCAGCTTGATAAGAAGGTATGTCATGCAGTGACCCGTCCAGAAGCTAGACTGTAACTCGGGGATGATGTGGAGGCGGTCAGCAAAAGCAACATGCCTGGAATGAATTACTTTCTCCAGAACCTTTGCCACAAAGTTCGAGAGACAAATAGGCCGGTGACAAGCGAGATTCGTTGGTAGCTGTCCTTTCTTTGGAATCATGACAAAGACAGAAGACTTTAAGCTGGGAGGGAAGTAGTTCAAACGGAGGCACCTAGAGAAGAGAGTAGCGAGGTAAGAGACGAACTTAGCTGGGTCATGGCGCAGCATCAGTCTGGTGATACCATCATCACCTGGAGATCAGCTCCGTCCGTGTTGTATAGCAGACAGAACTTCCTCTGCGCTGATACCCCGGACGAGATCGGGGTTGAGAACTTCTTCATCTGGGACGATGTCATGGAAGGCAAAGGACGGTTCGTGGTGTGCAAGAGACAGTTCGACCCTCTCTCTGAAGACGTCGACAAAAAGCGCGTTCTCGGGAAACTGATAAACTCCCTCAAGGAAACTCGAAAGCTCCTGTGCTTTGTCGGAAGACGACGCTCACACTTGGTCGTTGACAATGAAGGGTCCGTTGGCGCGAGTGGACTGACCCGTGATACGCTTGAAGGTGCGCCAAAAGGAGAAACTATCTCTGTAGACCAGCGACTCTCAAAGATCGTCCACTGATGCTCGCGGAACTAGACAATGCTGCGTCAAACAAGTGCATTCAATCGGTTCCATTCGGTTTTGAGGGCAGCATCACGAAAAGGCATTGTAAATTCTCCTTTTTTTGACGCATGAGATCAACAATATGACCAGATAGAGTAGGGCGGTAAGTGTCGATCGCACGTACGGGACCGCAACTTCCCCGCCCCCCTTCAGGACTGCCACCAATTGTTCCGTAGTTGTCCAAAGTGCTGGACACGACGTACAATCAACCTCCCCTGGGAGAAGCCGTTCGATCTCAGCACTCATGATATTGTTGAAGGATGCTCGCTGTAGGGTACACATCAGATTGTAACCTGTGTGACCCTACACTGTTGGCTCGAACGCTCGATTCTGATTCGGGAGGTTTCGGTTTCAAATCCCATCGAGACCGGCAATCCTGACAGAAGGTTTTTTCGAGGTTTTCCTCAGTCACTAATGCAAATGCAAGGGATTGAGTCCTCTTAAACAGCCCTCGGAAACACACACACACAACTGTCACAATTATCCTATCCGTAACATACCTAGATACTCACCTGAAGAGGGTAGGGATCTCACCACCGTAACGACGCCAGTGAGCGTTGTGGAAATCCTCGATTTTTGTAAACCGTTCGAGCACAGGTGGAGGAGGAAGTACGTCCGAAGGAACGACAAGTGGATGATGGTCGCTGCCTAACGACGGGCCGATGACGACGATGCCAAGTCGACCAGAGAGACGGTCACTTACGAGGATGTGGTCTGGTATTGAAGATCCCATAGAGTCATTGTACGTCGGACACGTATTGTAACAACGATACATTGGAAGGTCACTAGATCAGCCAGAGTGGAGCCATTAGCGTTGGAGGAAGTATCCCCAAAACGTCACGAGACGAGCATTAAAGACTCCCATGAACACGAAGTTTGGATTGATGGTCATCCCCTAAAAGATGGTGGTACCCGGTTCCACTTCCTCACTCAACACACAGGACTTGCGGCTACGGGTAGCCTTAGATTGACGTTGCTGAACAGAGAGCTCCATATTAGGAGTAATAGCGTCGTCAGCATCTGGAAGCTCCAAGCTAGGGGTTACAGCATTGTCAGCAGGTGGCGTCTCGGGTTTACAGAGAGAGTGCGAGCGCTGGGAACCTCTATTTACTTTCACCTTGCGGGTGACCTTGTTTTTCGGCACTTGTTCAGGAGGCGGAAAGAAACGGCGTTTACGTTTGTCTTCTGGCACCTCACTGATAGAGGAGCAGGAGACCTAAATTGAAGTAGCAGGGAGATGTACGATTTGTTGAACAGACTCACTAGGCTTCATCACTTTCTTGGTCACCATCGAACCAAACACAGCGACATCAGGGTAGCATGCGAGGGCGCGGTCGACGAGATGTGGAATAACTGGCGTGGCTGCAAGTTGAAGTCCTATGTCCTGATCTTTAGACGTTGAAGCAGACGCTGCCACCGAGGGCTGCGAAAGATTCGCCTACGTATTTTTAGTGCGGTCGATCAAGGGCAGCTGCACAGAACGCCTAGCCTTGTACTCAGCCCTGAAGTGGTCATATGCGTTACAAATGGAACATGTTTTAGGCTGTCCCTCGTAGGTCACCAGCGCACGTATGCCCCCGACTGTTACGTAGGACGGGATGTGCTTCGTGAGGTCCATCCTTACCGTACGAACCCCGTTCTATACCTGGCATCTGTACGAAGTGGACCACGCCTCATCCACGATGTCCCACACGAAGGTACTCGCGAAGACGCTCATTCTAGAACTCGAGTGGCAGGTTTAAAACGCGCTAATTCGTCAGTTTCAATAGACGACTAGAATTTTACCCGCCTCCTGACGTCACGAGGCAACATGGTGGAATGAGTTGGGATAAATCCTCATTTCCCAAGTTTACGTTTGTTGAACGGCGCAACACTAATCACGCTCTAACTCTTATTCTATTCATTATTTGGACAAAACTTAAGAGGAATATTATTTAGCAAAACATATCATTGATTATAATAGCGATTATTGCGAATTTTTTGACACAGCCGTTAACTTGTTATTACAATGTACGCATCATACATCAAAAAGTAATCAAAACGACTATTCACTTTCTCAACTTCAATTGACAAAAAACTACTGACCGGATTTTGACAAGACCTCCTTCAAAAAATGCACCTGGCTGTTTAGACAAGAAATAAATCAACTTTCTAGATAGAAAGTGCACTGAACGAAATTTTATAGCAAAGGTTCATACGCAGTGTATGTGTTTTAATGACAAATACGCACTTTTGACGTGCGGATGAGCCGTGAAAAACTGCACGCTGCATATTAACCCATGCTGTAAATTTTCGTTCAGTGCACTTTGTGTCTAGAAAGTTAATGTATTTCTTGTCTAAACAGTCTGATGAATTTTTTTAAAGAGGTCTTGTCAAAATCCGATAAGTAGTTTTTTGTCAATTGAAGTTGAGAAAGTTTATAGTCGTTTTGATTATTTTTTATGTATGATGCGTACATTGTAATAACAAGTTAACGGCTGTGTCAAAAAATTCGCAATAATCGCTATTATAAGCAATGATATGTTTGCTAAATAATATTCCTCTTAAGTTTTGTCCAAATAATGAATAGATCAAGAGTTAAAGCGTGATTAGTGTTGCGCCGTTCAACAGACGTAAACTTGGAAAATGAGAATCTATCCCAACTCTCGACACTTGGCCTATCGATCGTTTTAAGCTCCGCCCATCACCAGTCGTCCATTGTCCAGCGATTCTGACCAAACGGGTGGGGCTACAACGTTCATATTTTACATAGACATTAAATAGTGATAAAGTTCCTTTAAAAAAAAGTTTGCTGAAAGGATTCCAAAACAGGTTTTAATATAAGTCATATACAAGAATTTAATCAACAAGTAACTATAGTTACTTGACCAATGATCGCCTACATTGTTTACAAAAACCAAGTCTTTGGGCCACTTGATATTTTACATCCTATTGTTTGGTAATGTAGTGACCGCTGGAATGTCACTCAATTATTATTCCATCACCGCGTATTAATTTCAATCAACAATGGTTTTGAGCATAATCATTCAACAGGATTTGTTATTTAGTTTAAGGCAAATCTACTGGTGCCTAATTCCGTGATACATTTAGGCAATAAGCCAAATCAGTAGCCATAACATCGATTGGTTTTCGATTGGTTATTGGTTCCTATATTGGGATTTTAAATAGACATTACATTACATTGCTAAGAAATGCAGTACAGAGTTCACTTCATCGGCACTGGCTGACAGACTACGTCACTTTGAAATAACAAACCTCTGCAAAGTCAGCAAAGTACAACCCGAACCAAAAACACACTTCACTCAGGGAATTGTAAAGCTGATCAGAGTAAAAAGTGTTAATAACTTTTGTATTGGCCGAGTGACTGTACTTGGATTGTAAGACACATATTTATAAGCCTATGTAACCCAGGAAATCAAGGGGCACTCTGCTGTTTCCCGTCTTTCCCCTCCTACTGTTTTGTGTGCAAAACGGTCTCTCTTATCTTGACCACCATGTAGAATGGAAGTGTTTGCAGGATAAAGCAATAAGTGTGCGGATTTAACATCATATTATGAAGTGTTTCATGTGTATTCTATTAAACAGTGTTAGTTTTAATCGTTGCGTTATGATTCTAACATGGAACTTTCATAACCCTCCTCAAAGCAGTACTCACTCAGGATAAATAGTCTAACAGTGTCCCGATACTTATTGATCAGTATTGATCGACTGATTGATAAATATCGCCCGGACATTACATTTGGTGACAGCTAGCTACCGTTACATTTGGTGGCAGCATAGTGGAGTTTTTACTCGTAAAAATAAAAGAACCCGCAGAGACTATTTTTCTTGAGTGATATTGTTTTGTGGAGGAATTAAATAAAAGTGCCTACAGAGAAGAACTAGGTGAGTCCACACATTTTATTATTGCATGCTTATAACTGTCGCATGGATGGTCTGCTAATGACAAACACTTGATTTATGTAGTAAAATATTTTAAACAAGATTTGTGATACAGTTTGGTTATCAAAGTGAATCAAAATGGCGGTCAGGAGTGCCGAATTATAGCACATGTTTGCTATGCTGACTAGCCAGGGAACTTTCGGAAGTAGAGAAAATCTAATCTGTTGAATTAGAACAGAACAGTGCAAATATTTTGGAAATTAGTGTTACTGTTATTAAAGACTTATCCATGTGTAACATCTGAAACAGTAGAATGGCGGATTTTTTGGTCGTGATTGTCGTAATAAATCTAGGATAAATAAGGAAAGTGGTAAACAAAGCCAAGTTTCCGGACAATCATGTGTGAGCGACCAAAGGCCATGAAAACTGCGAGCACTGGTAGGAGAGCCCTTGGCAAAGGACGGCTGGTCTAAGCCAAGGTGGTAAATTGTACCCCCCCCCCCCCCCAAATAGAGTTTTTTAAAAGGGGAAGGGAAGGGTTCGACGGATGTCTCGTCGTCGAACTAGCACTAGCCGAGTCGGTGATAGTACCTAGTGTAGCAAACCGGAAACTAGAGACAGGGAAGTTCTCATAGCGGTACCTAGTAAAATGATAGGAAGTTAGTGTAAGTAAACACTGGAACGTTATTTCTATCTGTAAACCGGAGTCAGTTAGGCTACACTAAGGACTAGTTGCACTTGAGCTAGGGATGTAAAAGTAAACTAAATTAAAATCAATCTGATAGGTCAACAGTCTGTTACATTAAAATCAGTCTCCTTGGATGTAATAAATAAATAATTAGGTGATAACTATCTACTAATTATAACCAACCTATATTAATTTTGCCGTTCGATGTAGTACTTGACTAGAAATTCTCTTTCGAGGGAAGATGTCGTTAAATTCCAAAAAGTGAAACTCAACATAAATAACAGCGGAGTATACCGTATATCGGGAACGCAGCAAAGGTGTACCAAGCAGTTGGTCCTCAAAAGACATTATCTGTAAGTCAGTTCTACTAGATTCAGTGCTGATCAGAAGGAAGTAATTACCCCGGCTGATCACGAATCGATACACCGTAAGTAGGGAGTAATTAACCCTGTTTACCGTGCCTCGTCTAAAGCCCGCAAAAAGATTGCTAACGCGTCTAGGGAATACTTTACAGGGAAGTAGACAAGACAGCACCAGTAAGTCTGTAAAGCTGTATATGTTTATTGGAAAGTTTAATCACAGGAATACACGATATTACCGCTTACAAAGCAAAAGTCAAGTCATCGTCTACGGTACAGTATAGGTCGAGGAGGTACAAACTTGCTCGTTACCGTGTTAGTGGCCAAAGTGCGGCTAACACAGACGGCAACCTAGTGCCCCTCACAGTCTAGAAATAGGGGATGGACGAAGTTAGAGTTGCGAAGTACAACTACTGGGAGAGGCGGAACGATAGTTTCGAAAACGCTCGACACCTACAAAGAAGTTTTTTAAGGTTGCCAGGTTAAAGGCGCTGACTTCTTAATAGACAATTAGACCCTGGGCACAGGGCTAATTTTCTAAATGTACGGGAACAGTACAATAAGTTATTCCTCGAGTAGGATAACTTGGGGTGTCGGAACAGTGGTAAAACCATGGTTATTGGTTAAACTGTGGAGGCCAAGCCAGAGTGCAGGCCTACGAGCGTTACACGTTGTTTTAAAAGCGTGATGGTGACCATATGACGATATGCTCACGGATAAGGTCGACGAACCTTGTTATTCCTCCCAAGAGTCCCCGAATTTTGGAAGTGTCCGATAGGGTTATATCGGAGAAAGGAGAAGTAAAACACAGACATGTAACAGACTGTAGGGATGTAAATTCAAAAAATCAACTTGAAAAGGGAACAATCAGTTTTGACCATCAGTGATTAAATTTTTAAATAGTTAGAGGGTTAGTAACCCAGTACAACCTTAAGTTCAGGAAACAATGAGGCGCAATCAGTCAATATCGAGAAAGGGAAGGTCAGATTTTTTCAGTAAAGATGCATTTTCAAAATCACCACACCTCCAGAAACTAGTCCATTTGTCATCGAAAATAGTCCACAGACACAGAGCATTTAGTTGCTAGTTAAAATGTAACTAATTTTGATAGAGCAGTTGACCCACACCGAATAACATTATTTCCGTGCAATAAGTTGTGCTGCGAAGTATAGTGCTGAATTGAGAGGAAATATTATGTTCAATATATTATCTGAAAATGTTTAAATGTCAACAGAGCATAGTCTATGTAATTTACCTAGCTGTTCTAGTAATATGTCAGTGTACCCAACTTTCGCTGACTACTGTGAAATGCGCTCATCCAAGTTCGCGAGGAAGTCACGTGCGTGCCGTGCGTGACAGCTGACGACTGTCGGACGAACCAGAGCGCCAGTGCCGGTGCATCAGGGACCTGCTGGTGGACTGGACAGGACAGGACATCTTGGAGTTTCACCGTGGAAAGGGAAACGGTGTTGGTAAAGGGGTGTTGTACCGGGATAACAGTACGGGACACACCCAGGTAGAACCCCCCCACAAAAGGGAAATAAATAAAAAAAGAGAAAGAAAGTATATTGTTTGTGTCATCACTAATTATTGAAAATTAGTAGTTCAAAATTGTCCTAAAAGCTATGGGATAGCATTGACAGTACATACTTTGACAAAGTAAAATCAATTGCATTGATTGAAAAGGAAATATCAATAACAATTCTTGAACACTTGATTATTTGATATGTATAATATCATGAAGAGTTTCATATTGCTAAAATTACCTCAAAGTGGGAATCGAATTTTTGTTTGGGATAATGTCATTGTCAGTAAATTAAAATGGAAATAAATAGCATAACGAAACGATTATCCCGTAAAATAAATGTAACTTTGAAAGTATCAAGTTGTCTGATAACAAATTGATAAAAATCAATTATTAAATGCAGGAAAAAAGATTCATTAAGTTTGGAATCTTGGAACTAATTACTTGTTTCTGTATATTAGGTAACGTAAGTGACGTACGGGAGGCAAGAGGTGTGATCAACCTCCGGCTAGCCGCTGTGCTAGGCACAGCTGACATCAGCAGTCTCAACCCGGTCATATGGCCGATCTTCAGGACGGACGGGAACATGGGAGACCGGCGTACTCTGATGACGCCAGCGCCCGAACCATTCAACCCCCCCCCCCCCCACCAAACGTTCCGCAATACAGAAGACAAGACCAGCATATTTAAGAACCAAATTTAGGTAATTGAGTTGTATTCTTAATAGCAACCACTTGACAACAACATACAGGATTATTGGAAGTAAAAATAAGTTAAAACAGAACTTGCAAATATCAAGTAAATCCGTAAATGAAATATTCCAAAATTGTGGAAACTGCTAGTTGTGGAATCTATAGAAAACATCTCAAATACCTATTTTGCGAAATAACAATTCTACATGAATTTGGAAAATGTAATCGGAAATGTAATTAATTAATGAATTTAAGAGCAGACGTATTATTTTGCTAGCAAGCAAACACTATGCAATAGGAAAGATAAAATATTGTAAAGAAACAGCTGATAAATGAAATAGGTATTTAAGTTTACATAAATTAATGTGGTATAAAGTGCTAAGGGTCAGAGCACAATAGACTAGGAAAATGTCACATGGTCAATTAGAAAATAATATCAAGATTACTCTTGAGGTATGTTTACAAGGCTCTTATGTTTAATTATGTTAAATCAGCAAGTTATATAAACGTTTAAATAGTTAGAACAATGCACTTACAAATAGATGTATATTCAGAGAATGGATGTTAGTCTAGGTTACGTATCTATACTGGCCTATATCCACTTAACATATTATAGCATTGTGTAGAATATTTTAACACTTCACTTTACGCATGTGAGAAACACAACAAGGCTTATCGATATCACGCGCATCACGCAGTTGCACTTGTTAGGAAGTAACAATATAAATAAAATGAATAAAGCAAACACGCGCGGTAAGCCTATGCAAGTTGGAGTTATAGAATAGATCATAAATTCTAGTAGTAACTTATTTGGTATTCTTTGCACCGAATTAAATGAGGAAATCATAAATAATAAATAAACATGTCTTGTCGTTAAGAAATAAAAACATACTAACTAGAGTAACTTCTAACTAAAAGACGCTATAGAGGCGCATCACAGCCAAGCAAGTCTAGAGTTGAGATAAAAAATTTGAAATGTGTGCACTCTACAATTTGATAGCACTGATACTCTTAAGAGATCAGTAAGTGGGCGAGCTAAGTCCATCATCCAACTTTACTATAGCTGCTCAGACAGCTTATAGGTACACAGGTTCAGCCAGTGTGGTAAGGCGGTGTAGAAGTACATTCCCTGGTCATTCAAGTGACTGAAACCTGAACACACAACGAATCAACGTTTTATCTGTTGAAGAACAGAACGTCGACAAACTGGAACTCACAGTGTTGGGTCTGATTGGTTGGAGAAAATAAGTAGTAACTTATCTTCGAAATCAAAAGTTAGAGGCAAACATATTTCAAATTAGATTGTTGGTAAAATTTTGAGAAAGTAAATGAATAAAGTAACTTGGATTTTTTCTATGACATTTCTGAACGACACAGACACAGGGAAAAAGAATGCTAAACATGAGATTTCAGAAAACATTGATTACTTAAGTTTTTCCGCAAAGAAAGATTAAATATGTAGATATTCAAATATTGACAAAGAAAACCAAGTTATGTTGATGCATTCCCAAAAATAAGGGAAACGTAATGAAATTACGGATGTAAAATTGATTGAAAAGTTATTCCATTCTTTCAGTTATGAAAAGAATGTGTCATGGCAGAAATCAATGTAACAACTATTAATTGATTTTAATGATTGGTCTACAATCATTGGTATGTGCTTAATATACAAATATTCATTGTTGAAAAAAGACTACTTGCATGGAGTTAGCACTGCAAGCCACTCCTGAAATATATATGTGTGAAATTGTATATGACCGTATCAGCAGTAGAGCAGATAGGAATTTAAAGCTCACTGTTGAATGATTAGCTAAGTAAAGAATGTATATTTTGGAAACATAACATTCTTAAAAAAGCGCGGAGCTGTAGTGACCGCTGGAATGTCACTCAATTATTATTCCATGATCGTGTATTGATTTCAATCAATACATGTTTTGAGCATAATCATTCAACAGGATTAGTTATTTAGTTTAAGGCAAATCTACTGGTGCCTAATTCCGTGATACATTTAGGCAATAAGCCAAATCAGTAGCCATAACATCGATTGGTTTTCGATTGGTTATTGGTTCCTATATTGGGATTTTAAATAGACATTACATTACATTGCTAAGAAATGCAGTACAGAGTTCACTTCATCGGCACTGGCTGACAGACTACGTCACTTTGAAATAACAAACCTCTGCAAAGTCAGCAATGTACAACCCGAACCAAAACACACTTCACTAAGGGAATTGTAAAGCTGATTAGAGCAAATTGTGTTAATAACTTTTGTATTGGCCGAGTGACTGTACTTAGAATGTAAAAACGCATACTTATAAGCCTATGTAACCCAGGAAATCAAGGGAACTATGCTATTTCCCTCCTACTGTTTTGTGTGCAAAACGGTCTCTCTCTTATCTCGACCCCCATGTAGAATGGAAGTGTTTGCAGGTTTAGGCAATAAGTGTGCGGATTTAACATCATATTATGAAGTGTTTCATGTGTATTCCATTAAACAGTGTTAGTTTTAATCGTTGCGTTATGATTCTAACATGGAACTTTCATAACCCTCCTCAAAGCAGTACTCCCTCAGGATAAAATAGTCTAACAGTGTCCCGATATTTATTGATCAGTTTTGATCGACTGATTGGTAACTATCGGCCGGACATTACATTTAGTGGCAGCTAGCTATCTTTACATTTGATGGCAGCTAGCGGACACTACAGTAATTCCATAGAAATTAAATGAACTTTGATAAAAATTATTATATTTTAACAATAATTTTGCAATGGAACTTGAAAAAGTAATGAGATTCCACACATAACAAAAACTTGTAAAAATACAGCCAAACCTAACACACTCGAAATAAATAATCTAAAAAAAGGGCCAAGCTCATCTACCCTTCCACATTTGCGCATTCTTAATTCATAAACGTACAGTGTCCCGTAACAACATCCTAGAAAAGCTTGGCAAAATAGAATTTGCAACTAGTATTAATTTAAACAGAAAAGTTTATCCAAATTCCTTTTTTTTCTAAATAATTTAAACGTTATGGTCATGCAAATTCTATTTTGCCAAGCATTTCTAGGATGTTGTCACGGGACACTGTACGTTTATGAATTAAGAATGCGCAAATGTGGAAGGGTAAATGAGCTTGGCCCTTTTTTTAGAAAATTTCTTTTGAGTGTGTAAGGTTTGGCTGTACTTTTACAAGTTTTTGTTATGTGTGGAATCTCGTTACTTTTTCAAGTTCCATTGCAAAATTATTTGTTAAAATACAATAACTTTTATCGAAGTTGATTTAATTTCTATGGAATTACCAATTAACAATAGGATGTAAAATATCAAGTGGCCCAAAGACTTGCTTTTTGTAAACAATGTAGGCGATCATTGTCAAGTAACTATAGTTACTTGTTGATTAAATTCTTGTATAAGACTTATATTGAAACCTTTATTTGGAAGCCTTCCAGCAAACTTTTTAAACATTTTTTTTTAAAAGGAACTATATCACTTTTTAATGTCTATGTAAAATATGAACGTTGTAGCCCCACCCGTTTGGTCAGAATCGCTGGGCAATTGAAACTGACGAATTAGATAGTAGCCAGTAGTAGTAGTAACTAACATCCTTAAAGTGATTTTGAGCATGTTTCAAGTAATATTTTCATTAAGAAGGAGTGCTCGTACCCCAACCAAATTTGGCATGTGTTGTCGGGTACCTAAATCCCTTCGATTTTGATAGTTTTCAAGTTCACATCACGTTTCATGACGGCTGGGTAACGACTCGAAATCACCCCAACTCTGCTTGCTGTATAAGGTGCCAGAGTGTGTAGCGCACCGCGGCTTGGCTGCGGCGCTCAAATGGGCACCTAGATGCTTAGCGGAACATATCTCGACAACTTGATTGCGATTTGATAAAAATGAAGAGATCCAACTGTTAGCGATACCCCTTATTCCTAGACTTTCAAGCTTGTAGAGAAGAATTTGGTGATCAATGGTGTCGAACGCTTTACTGAGGTCGTAAAATATTCCAATCGCCTGTTCACCCCGGTCAAGGGAGTCATAAAGAGATGAAAGAAAGGAAAATATTAGCTGATATAGTAGATTTGCTCTTTTGATTACCATGTTGGCAAGGTGCTACTATTTCATTTTGGTCCAAGAAAGTATATCAAAAGTCGAATTAACATGACTTTTTCAAATATTTTAGAAAACGAAGAGATGATAGAGATCGGTCTGTAGTAAGGAGGATCGTCTTTCTTGCCCATCTTCTTATAAAAAGGACTTACTTTGGCACTTTTGAGTTTGGTAGGAAAAGTTGCAGATAAGTAAAAGAAGTGTTGATTATATTGGCAAAAGGGGAAGCAATGTAAACACAACATTTGGAAAGGATTGAATTAGGGACTTCGTCCAAACCTGCTGAGTGTTTATTGCTTAGTGTTTTGATAATTTTTGGTACTTCGATATAAGAGGTTGGATTTAAAAACATCGAGTTGTCTATGCATTTCGAAATGACAGGAAGTAAAGAAGGCGACTTCGCGGTTGGTCTATTGTTAATTCCACTTTTAATAAAAAAAAGTCATTGAGATGATTTGAAAGAGGGGTAGGGTCCGAGATCAGAGCGTCATTAAATTTCAAGGTCAAGTTGTTAGCTGAATTTGGGGCACTTACTTGTGATTTTATTATGTGCCAAGATGTTTTACACTTATTTGTAGCAGACGAAATTAAACAGTCATGATGGTTACGTTTAGCAAGTCTGAGGTTCTTTGTATGAACTTTTTTACGACTTTTGTAGTGATGTTTTAGAAAAAAACCTTGGGGGGTACACTTGCACATGTAATAAGATGACGAAGATATTTCGATTCTGTCCAATGGTGATGACTGATGAGTAATCCAAGGACTTGGATTGGCTCTCTTTTCTTAATCTTAAGGAGAATGAGGGAAAAGGCAGTGTTGAAATGTTGCAAAAATATTGATAGAAACAAGTTAAACATGACATCAACATCGTCAGTGCAATCAAGGTTTTGCCATTTCTATGCATTTAAGAGCGAGATGGAGTATTTATATCATTAAACTTACGTTAAGTAACATAAACCTCTTGAACCTTTTGATGAGAAGATGGGCTAAAATCAAATAAAGGGCATGATGGTCAGATAAATCTGTATTAAAGTCTTTGTTATCAAAGAAGAGAAGTCTATTGATGTTAAAATAATGACAATGAGACTACTGCTATTCCCATTGACTCGTGTAGGGGAGAGAATGGTAGGGTGGACATTGTAATAGTTGATAAGGGCCAAAAATCGGGTACCAGATGGAGAAACAGATAAAGGGTTAAAGTTCAAGTCTCCACAGATGATAAAATCAGCTTTGGGGAAGCGTTTTGAGGCAAAAATAAGGGTATTTTCTAACTTTGCAAGGAATTTCGGGATTTGACCTTGTGGAGACCTATAAATAGTTAATATAATGATCTGGAGGTTAAACAAGTTTCCACAAACAGTCTGTGGTGTACTCAAAATCTTTTTCAACGCAGTATGAGTGAAGTTCAGGTAATGGGTCAATAGAAAAAAGTTGTTTAGACAGAACTGCCACTCCTCCATGTTGGAAACGTGATCTACTGAAAATGTTAGAATTAGAAAATCCTGGGATACAGAAATTGTTGTCTCCTAAGGGGGTAAGCGAGTGTTCTCAGAGGCATATTATATCAGTGTGAGCCAGCGGTTTAGCCGAGCTCGTTTAACCGGTTCCCACTCGAACACCGAAGTTAAGCAGAATCGGGCGTGGTCATGGGTAGAGTGGGTGACTGCTGTATCTTGAAACTCACGTTTGCCGCTGGTTAGAGCAGATGGAGGGTTCGAGAGCTAGTGTAACAGATTCGTTCTCTTTGACGTCTGCTCGGCAGTTCGGGTTAGTGGAGGAACCTATATGACTGTCAAAGTTACACCGTCCTGTCGGATGGGACGTTAAGCCGTTGGTCCCCTTTGGTACTTTTCGAAAGGAGTAGGCTACGTGCCGGTACTGGGTTTCCCCTCCTCCCTTCTGTTCATACTACATCCTCATCTATCACCACTCATCGTCTCGATTAGTCAAAGTGCATAAATATGAGACGTTAAGCAATATCCAATCCAATCCAATCTATATCAGTGTGATAGGAGATCCAGCTCTTCGATCTTGTTCTGCCTGCTTAGCGCCATCCTACTGTATAGCAGTGATGGAAGATGGCTCCAGACGTAATCGCAAAAATCCACTAGTGGGTTTTGGCTGAGTACGGTTTGGGGAACAAACGGTCAAATACACATTTAAGTGTGTAAGTGTGTACAGTAGGTACGGGTACGGTTCGTGGGGTTGAAAACATGGTTATTCAATGAAAGTAAAGATAAACTAAACAAAACACACACGTATGGACCAATACAAACCGATCGCTTAATGCGGCAGCGATGGTAGAAACCGCGTCCCCGACTGGAGACGAGGGTGAGACAGGGCTTATTAACAATATAACTACTAATTCGTATAACGAAGTACCACTACTAAATAAAACTTGAGATTTCTCAATAAATACCTCAATTTCACAAATAATTTAGTAGCTGTTCAGTTCAATTCCATACCATACTACATACACCCATTGAGTCATAGCCATTGCATTTTTGAAAAGTCTCACTAAAAAATCACTTTTTCAACTGAGTGAATGTGTTTTAGGGCGTGACAGCAGCTTTTACATTTATTTTTTAATTTTACAATTTGAATTTATTAAGAATGATTTTTCAGGTGTGGATTACTGCCCTACGCTCATGTCGTCTGGAGCGTATAGAGGCGATTACAAGTGGCAGCCTCCTGGCTGTATGTTGCACAACTACACAAGTTCCGAGGCCAGGAACTGTCTGCGATATGTTGCTCATCAAGAGAAACCTGTCCACATTGTTTTCGCAGGCGACTCTCGTATGAGAGAACAATTTATGCACCTCGTCATGATACTTAATCCTGTAGGATTTAACGAGGATACTAATGGACACATTGATAGAAATTATATGGATCCCAAAAATCGTCTCAGATTTGAAATCGTTTGGAGTCCTTACACGTTCGATGTCTTCATAAATCGATTACAATTATGGAAGGTAAATAAATACGCAGATTCAATCATCAATACTCACTTCCACCAATATCGGTTTGAGTGGTATCTTCACAAAGATATCTAGGACACGAAACTGTTTTGTGCCGAGGTTGCCGATCTCAGCGATTCATCTTCATCATCATCATTTCACATCATTTCTCAGTTTCATTTTAATCATTATCCTGCATCTGCTTCTCCAACAATTTCCCCATCCTTTCCTGTCCTCCCACAGCTTCAATTCCATCACCCGGATCCACGGTTTACCTCGCTCTTCAAAGTCTTCTTCGATCAAACTCCCCCATCTTTCTCTTGGTCTACCTACTTATGCTATACTATACCTACCCAACCTTATTATGTTATATTATGTAAGTTTACTGATGACAATAAATAATTTCGAATTTAGAGTCTACCCACTAGGTCACGTAATTTTCTTTAATGGGGGGGGACAGTAAATCAAAAGCAGTCCAAGCCAACACTGCAGGCGCCGACACCATCGACGAGCGAACAATGACCAACTACACTGATCAATTAGGCTGGACTCGATTCCACCCGTAGACTGCGACAGAATCAACAAAGCTTATTATAAGAACAACCTTAGAATTTAATTATGTGTCTCGTTGCTAGAAATTCTCCATTTACACGTTACTAAGACAAGAACTGATGAACACATTGATAAACACAAGAACTACAAATTCCTCCTGCCTATAGCGGCAATCAAACCGTGGACTTTCTGCATTGAACCATTCCAAGCAGAACCTCAAACCACATGATCAACTTTAACCACACAGTGTGAAGTATATTCGATCAATTATTGATAGATTTATGAGTTTCCAATATGATTACTACTTTTGTCAGCCCGCACAAAACAGATAATCTCTTACGCGGGTTTCCTAATAAGTATAATTTTGATTTGATTTGCCTGTATCTTAATATATATTAGCCTCATTATGTTTTTACTTTTAATTTCACTATAATTAGATAACAAAATGGAATAAACTAAATTGACGATGTGATTAAACTTCTCGACTCTGACGCATTAACTTTTCAATAATGACAATCAGTCATAGTCCTGAATACAATGGCAAGTTTACTGTCAGCCATATCATATACATCACATTAAACTATTAACATCTACGGTTTCCAAGATTCAAAGATATAATACAAATTCTTGATTTAAGGACCAAAGCCGTCAACCAACATTGATCATAGCTGGGAATGGGCTATGGGGTATTGCACTAAACGCAAACAATACCATGGAAGACTACATTGGTTCTGTCGAACGTTTTTCGAAGAGTATCAATAAACTTTCAGAAAACGAGACAATTATATTCTGGAAAATCCAGGAAAAACTTGATACCACAAAGTTGGAGGATGGTAATTGGATGCTCGTTAATAATCAAGTTGATAGACTAAATGAATATGCGGTCAAGGTAATATACACATTAATGTTTTTATTTTTATTTTTATGTTTCTGACCCGCACCCATGCACGATTCCAACTCAGAATGTTAACAATGTGCTAGAAAACTCAGAATCCAGTTAATTGATGTGAGATTGGGTTATTGTATCCGTATTACACAATGCTGTTAACTTGTCCCAAACAGATGTATGTGCACTTGCTACACGAGTGTGCATTTTGTGGTGTTATAATGTACGCAGTTGACAGTTCACACAGACGCCGACTGATTGCGCCAGGGGTTAGGCCCAAGGCTGATTAGATCTGATTTGTTATAGTTGATGCCGGAAGTGGTTGGCTCGACCAATCACGATGAAGCAGCTCTATTTGTTTACCCAAATACCTCAGATCATGAAGACAGATTTAAGTCCATGCTCAGACGGTCCTTGGGCAACTAGACTGTGGCGCATTCACACGGGGTCTGTTGAACTGTGTGTGAAATTACCTATAGAATTGTAGCACCGTGATGTGTGTTGTACTTCACAGTGAATATGCACCTTGTACAGATTATATCAAATGAAGAGATTAACTGGAAACCACACATCTTCGTGTTACAGGCGTTAAACGGTAGCAGGGTTAAATTCTGGTCGAGCTCCAGGCTTGTCGTTGATGGTTATATGCATGAGAGCGTCGATGGAATTCATCTTGGACCCACTTCGTCTAAGTATACCCTACAGGTAAGTATTATTTTTCTCTAATTTATAATCACAAATTTTGTAGTCCTGCTTGAATTCTATGAACTAGGATTTCGCGTGTGCTTTCATTTGTTTTAATTTTAATTTTAATAATATTTTGTATTATTTTGTACAACATTTAACCATGCAACATAATTAAAATGATTGCGAGAATGACTGAAAGAGCATTTGCCCCATAGTGTGTGAGAACCTGTCAACCTCTAAAAATCGGTAGTTGGATGAGCGTAGCGAGCGAAGCGAGTGAAGCGAAGACTTCAATTTCACTAACCCCCCAAAAAATTAGCTCGGGTGTTTTTTTTTTTTTTTTTTTTTTTCTGTCTGTTTGTTCGCTCTCTACCGGGCAAACGGCATATGCGATCTTGATGAAAATTTGACAGGACCTTCGAAATCTCTGAACTTAGACTTTCTACGTTTTTGGGTACAATCGAAGAAATATTTCTCATGAATATCGTACTTTTACGATTTTTTTCGATTTTTTGTGCGATATTTTCGTGCTATTTGGGCCAATTCAGACCAAACGGATGGGGCTACAACGTTCATATTATACAAGGACATTAAGGTTATGGTGATGTAGTACATTTTGAAAGAAAAAGTTTAAAAAAATTAGCCAGAAACTATAGAAATAAAGCTTTTAATATAAGTTTTTTGATTTTTTGTGCGATATTTCCGTGCCATTTGGGCCAATTCTGACCAAACGGGTGGGGCTACAACGTTCTTATTATACATGGGCATTAAGGTTATAATGATGTAGTACCATTTGAAAGAAAAAGTTGAAAAAACTAGCCAGAATCCATAGAAATACAGCTTTTAATATAAGTTTTTACGGTAAATAATACCAATTGACAAGAAACAAAAGAAACTTGACAACAATCTCTTACAATGCGTAGGCAACAAAACAAAGCACTTGCAAAACCAAAGATATCCCACGCAAACTAAAAACTTTAAAAAGCTCATCCATCAACGCGGCGGGACTTAAGCGTTTTCCTAGTTTATTATAGTTCTACGAGAAAAATGATTAACTCCTTTAATTTGCCACATAATATGGCAATGTTCACTTTGTTTAAATTACCCACAATTATTACATTTATTGGATGAGCGTAGCGAGTGAAGCGAAGACTTCAATTTCACTGACCCCCCAAAAAATTTAGCTCGGGTGTTTTTTTTTGTTTGTTTTTTTGTTTTTTTTTTGTTTGTATTTTTGTCTGTTTGTTCGCTCTCTACCGGGCAAACGGCAGAAATACGATCTTGATTTAAATTTGACAGGACATTCGAAATCTTTGAACTTAGACTTGCCACGTTTTTGGGTACAATCGAAGAAATATTTCTCATGAATATCGTACTTTTACGATTTTTTTTCGATTTTTTGTGCGATATTTTCGTGCCATTTGGGCCAATTCTGACCAAACGGGTTAAGCTACAACGTTCATATTTCACATGGACATTAAGGTTATGGTGATGTAGTACCTTCTGAAAGAAAAAGTTGAAAAAGCTAGCCAGAATCTATAGAAATAAAGCTTTTAATATTAGTTTTTTTGATTTTTTGTGCGATATTTTCGTGCCATTTGGGCCAATTCTGACCAAACGGGTGGGCTACAACGTTCATATTATTGGATGAGCGAAGCGAAGACTTCAATTTCACCGACCACCTAAAAAATTTAGCTCGTTTGTTTTTTTTCTTGTTTTTTTTTTTTTTTTTTTTTCCGTCTGTTTGTTCGCTCTCTACCGGGCAAACGGCATATGCGATCTTGAAGAAAATTTGACACGACCTTCGTTTTCTCTGAACTTAGACTTGCCACGTTTTTGGGTACAATTGAAGAAATATTATGAATATCGTACTTTTACGATTTTTTTCGATTTTTAGTGCGATATTTTCTTGCCATTTGGCCCAATTCTGACCAAACGGGTGGAGCTACAACGTTAATATTTCACATGGACATTAAGGTTATGGTGATGTATTGCTTTCTGAAAGAAAAAGTTGAAAAAGTTAGCCAGAATCGAGAGAAATAAAGCTTTTAATATACGTTTTTTGACTTTTTGTGCGATATTTTCGTGCCATTTGGGCCAATTCTGACCAAACGGGTGGGGCTACAACGTTCATATTATACATGGACATTAAAGTTATGGTGATGTAGTACCTTTTGAAAGAAAATGTTGAAAAAGTTAGCCAGAATCTATAGAAATATAGCTTTTAATGTAAGATTTTTACGTTAAATAATAACAAATTAACAAGAAACAATATAAACTTGACAACAATCACCTACAATGCGTCGGCAGAAAAACAAAGCACTTGCAAAAGTAAAGATATCCCACGCAAACTAAAAACTTTAAAAAAGCTCATCCATCAACGCGGCGGGACTTTAGCGTTTTCCTAGTACATGGACATTAAGGTTATGGTGATGTAGTACCTTTTGAAAGAAAAAGTTGAAAAAGTTAGCCATAATCCATAGAAATAAAGCTTTTAATATAAGTTTTTTAAGGTAAAGAATACCAATTGACAAGAAACAATAGAAACTTGACAACAATCACCTACAATGCGTAGGCAACAAAACAAAGCACTTGCAAAAGTAAAGATATCCCACGCAAACTCAAAACTTAAAAAAAGCTCATCCATCAACGGGGCGGGACTTAAGCGTTTTCCTAGTATGACAGACAAATTATTAGTTGGATGAGCGAAGCGAAGACTTCAATTTGCCTTTTTTTGTTTGTTTTATCCTTACGTTACCCCAAGATAAATAAGTTAGCTCGGGTGTTTTGTTTTTGTTAGTTTGTTTGTCTGTTTACCGGGAAAACGGCATATGCGATCTTGATGAAAATTGGAGGGGACCTTCGAAATTTCTGAACTTAGAGCTGTATTGTTTTTGGGTACAATTGAATAACTAGGGAAACTCCAAAGTCGTTGTTAAACGAGTGAGTGAGCCATGTGTTGAGTACCCGTTAACATAACTTTTCTTCCCCCTACCTTAGGCCTACCTAGCCAAACATAGGCTAGAGAGGCGCATTATGACCTGACAGTTGACGCGCCCGTCCCCGTATAAAAACTTAACTTCAAATAACTATTATTTATACGAATATAATTATCAAACTTAAATGCAAATGTTCCCGGGTACTCACCACATGACTCGCTCACTCGTCTTACTACGACTTTGGCGTTTTCCTAGTCTAGTTGGCTAAGGCGCCCTTGTAGCCAAAATGTGAAAGAAGTGGGTTCAATCCCCTGGTTGGGAAAGATTTTGTAATTTCTAGATTGTATTTCAAAAATAATTAAACATGTTTTGAAATGCATATAACGCAGTGTAGTCCATCATCTGTGGCAATAGGGCCTACTATGGTAAACATAGCCAGTACGAAATACGTGAAAACTTGCAAGGTTTACTCAATCTACGAGCGGAATTTGGGGGTACTTTGACTTAAAACATTCGACAGACCTTGAATGGACACGGCATTTCACTGCCAGGTAAATAAAAAACAAAAAATATCTTTTCAAAATCTTAAACATTGTCGTTAAAATAATTTCTGAAGGGCCCTTTACACGAGGAAGTTGGAATTTGTAGTAGAGATAGCGAAGCTTTAGATGCAGCTTATGGGACTTTTCGCGTTGCCTTCACACGGGGAAGTTGAAAAGTAAAAAGTGAAAAGTCTCCCAACTTGTCGGGCTCTGCTCGACAAGTAAAAAGTGAAAAGTAGAATGGCCTTGAAGAGTTGACCGTGATTGGTCGACAACGTTGTCATTGAGTTAAACTTTGGCAAGAAATCGAGATGCAGAAAAACGTAACTCCTTTGCCACAGCTTGATATATAAGTGGCGGTGGAAATTCCTGCCCGACTGTCAGCTGAGTGTCATTCTGTCAACTTGTAAAATACGCGCAAAAACTGTGATTCATAGCGTCTACCGAACTAGCACTTTTAGTTTGCCCCAACATAGAGAGGCAATGCGGAACCCGATCGCGACTGAAGAAAGGCTGGCAGTGACGTTGCCGTTTTTAGCATCAAGTTTGTACCTAACCTAGGCCTAGGCCTGGGCTCCACTAGGCCCTAGGTTTTAGGCCTAGAACCTAGGATAGATAGTAAACAAACACGTGCCAGTACTGTGTGAAGATCAAGATTGAAGAAAACAATTGTCATGGTTAGTTACCCCTACTTGCCGCATCAGTTTCGCACAAAGGCCGAGAGGTGACGCCAGGCACAAACTTTTACTCTTCGTCCGTGTGAAGGCTTCGAAAAGCTACTCGTTCTTTTCACTATTTACTTTTTACTTTTTCAACTTCTCCGTGTAAAGCGCCCTTAAACATTGGAAGTCTGTTTTTCAGTTTATTATTTCTTGTAGGTTTAAATCGCAATGAATCTTGATGATTTGGTTAGCAGTTCTCAATAAACTCGTACCGGATGTCTGTTTAAAATTTCAGCGCAATCTGTTCAGCGATTCGGCTGATTTTCAACGTACACACACACACACACGCAGAAAAACAATAAGGGCCGTTTAAGTCGAATGGAGATCACTCCGTTCGCCACGCTCACTCGTTCAAATATTTCTAATAAATATCGTACTTCTACGATTTTTTTCGATTTTTAGTGCGATATTTTCGTGATATTTGGCAAACGGCTACTCCGATATTGATGAAACTTTATAGGAACGTTTAAAATCACTGAAATCATATATGTTATGATTTTAGAGACATTTGAAAAAATATTTCTTATAGAAATCGTACTTTTACGATTTTTTCTCCGGTTTTTAATACGATATTTTCGTTATATTTGGGCTGATTTTGACCAAACGGGTGAGGCTACAACGTTCATATTTTACATTGACATAAAGATTATGGTGATGTAGTGCCTCTTGAAAGAAAAAGTTGAAAAAATTGGTCAAAATTTATAGAAATAAAGGTTTTAATATAAGCCTTTTACAGGTGACGTATAATGAACAAGTAATATCAAGTAACTTTTGAAAAAGTAAGGAGATTCCACATAAAAACTAATCATTGGACAGAAATATTCCAAAAAAGCTCATCCATCAACGCGACTGGAAAAAGCGTTCGCGAAGCGGCATCGTTAAGTTGTATTATGATAATTTGCTAAAGGTAATTGTTAATCACAATGCAAATATAAGGCGGCAAAGCATTAACAGATAGGCTATCTACTTTAGTAATAATAATAATAAGTTTGGAATTCGTGTACTGAAATTAAGTGTGCTACTAAGTTTTAGTAAAATTGTATTAAAATATAATAAAAATGTGGATAAAATAAGTAGGTTCAAGAACTAATTAAAAGGGATTTTGTTAACTGGTTCAGATATTGCATGTAAGTGGGATGCAGAGTTTTAACATTTAAATTTTTAAATGTATTATTCGTTCAAAGTTTTCTGTGCAAAAGTGTTTATTTCGTAAATTTGTATCAATAATCATGTATTTCAAAGTTTAGTCTGGAGTCTGGGTTATTTTTTATTCTATTGACTGAGCATTTCACCCGCAAAGTTTAGCCGCTTGTGTTGCTTGTGGTCATCAAGTCAGTAATATGTAGAATGTAAAAATATAAATTATGTGTTTAATTTAAAAAATAAATAAAAATTAAAAATTAAATTAACTAATAAAAAATTAATTAATTAATTAATTATTAAAAATATTTTCAGATCTTGCTTAACTGGTTCTGTAATGACCACATGAACTTCATAGATGGCAGCTGTTGCAACAGGGGTGAATGGCCTATAACTGTTGTGCAGAGTCTCACCTACTCAATACTAGGATCAAGGCAAGAATTTATTATCAATTGTATCTAGATTAATATATTTTTACTAACAAACCAAGTAACAAACTGTGGAAGTCATAATGGTTACGTTATTGAGTCAGCTTAAATAATAACATTTATTAAGATTCACATTGGAACAACTAGAGAAAAACACATCTTCTTTCCAAAACAGCAGCTGAGAAAGTTACCCATTTATTTGTTCTCGTCAACAATGATCTAACATATTTATTGGCTGGTGGTTGGAAGTCACAGCCTTCTAGATAAGTAAAATGTCAGGTTGTACAATTAGTTGATAAAGTAGGTCACTACAGGACACCCCCTCCAGTGAACAAGCAAAGCGATGTGAAAGAAATCTTTATGTGCTGAAGCGAGCTGGTGCGCACACGCAAACGTCCTGCTCGTCGTGACTAGTGGCGGGGTAGCAGTGACGGCAGCAATAAGTCCGACCAGAGACGGATTGGCGGTGTTGATTGGAAATTGTTGCGAAAAACGGAGGCAGGTGCTATCATAGGTAGCAGGGAAGTGCCTATGTTCGGTCGATTAGAGTAAAAACGGTTTGGTCGATGGTATCAGGAGCTTTTGCTGTCAAGAATGAAGGCAGGCTTCAAACGATTTATGGATACTACAACTCTTTTCCCTGTACGCAGAATAGTGAAATACTTCTTGTGTCTTGCTAAGATTTCGTATGGCCCGTCATACGGTTGCTGAAGCGGAGTGCGGACAGGGTCATGCTCACGAAAACGGGGGAATATGTCGCGAGGTCCTTGAACGCCAAATACATCTTTTTGCCCGTGTCGGGTAGGGCGTGTCGGTCGTAGCATCGGGGAGTCGTTGGCGGAGTCAACTGACGTACTCTGACATGCTGTTGGGCGTTGACTTTGGAAGGCGACAAATATTCTCCTGAAAGCCTGAGATTTATTTTCCGTACACTAACTCAGCAGAAGTAGCTTTTATATCCTCTTTCCTTGCTGATCGAATCCCCAACATGACCCATGGCAATTTATCGGTCCAGCGATCCTCTTCATGGAATTTGAGTGCGGCCTGAGCTGGCGATGGGGGCGTTCTACCATGCCATTGGCGGCAGGGTGGTACGCTGAAGTCCGGATGAGAGTAGTGCCTAACAGGTGGTTTAGAGACCTGAAAAGGCTGACTCAAACTGCCGGCCTTGATCGGTAGTGATCCGAAGGGGCGTCCCAAAACGCAATATCCAGCCTGTGATGAGGGCAGAGGCAACTGTATCCGCAGTAATGTCGGATAAAGGAATTGCTTCCGGCCAACGAACGAATAAATCGATCTACACATGTAAGCAGGAAACGAAATCCCGAAGACTCAGGAAGAGGACCCACCAGATCGATGTGGATATGGTCAAAACGAGCGTCTGGAGCGTTGAAATGTTCAACAGGTGCCGAGAGTGTCGTGTGACCTTTGATCTCTGACACGCTATGCAGGCCCTTGCCCACTCCTTACAGTCTTTTTTTAAATCGAAGGCCAGACGTAGGTTCTTGAGACAAGATGGACGGAGGCAGCAACACCGGGATGGGACAGACTATGAAGACTGCCAAAAAACCTGGCGTCGGAGAGAAAACGGGCACTAAAGGTGGGTCTATTTGGCGTGGATGTGTCACAGTATATCGTAAGGTCTGTGTCAACAAGGCTCGACGGTTCAGTTTGAGTTTTAGTGTCAGAGTGGAGAAAACGCTTCACTTGGGCTTGGGCAATTGTCACATTAGTCACTGAGGCCGAGATCGTTTCCCACCGTGGACAGAGCATCGGCAAGATATTTTCCTTTACCGGGAACATGACGAATATCTGTTGAAAATCCCCAAATGTAGTCAAGGGTAACGAAATTGCCGGGGGGAAAACACTTGTCAGACTTTTACTTGAACGCAAATATCAATGGCTTGTGGTTGGTGTAGATTGCAAACGTCCTGGCTTCCACTATATGACGGAAGTACCGGATTGCCTCGTAGACTGCGAGGAGCTCACGATCGTATGCGCCATAATTGCGTTGCGCCGTATTCAGCTTTCGCGAGAAAAATGCTAGTGATTGCCAGCGTAAACCCGTTTTCTGGTGAAGAGCAGCTCCAATGCACCTGTCAGAGGCATCAGCGACGATTGCAAGCTCTGCTCTAGAGTTAGGGTGCGCCCAAAAAGTGCTGCTTGTGAGAGACTATGCTTACATTATCAAACGTGTTCAAAGCTCTGGCGTCCAAACGATGGGCATCTTACCTGAAGCGGGCAGCACCGACAAGAAGGTCGTTGAGGGGTGCCTGAAGCCAGGCTGCAGATGGTATGAATCGACGATAGAAATTTATCATTCCAAGAAAAAATGTTTGTAGTAGCCATGTTGCTGGGTGGTGGAAAACAAACGATAGCATCGACCTTATCTTCGAGAGGTCGTGTCCCATGGCGTTGACGGTGTGACCAAGGAAATTCACCTCGGAAACATCGAAAATGCATTTTGAAGTGTTTATCAGGGGCACCGTATCTTTATAAGCGTGCAAAGAGTAGGCGTTTGGTGTTTCTCATGTTCTTCCGGTGACGTCCCAAAGCGATAAGAATGTAATCGATGTAGGCATAGACGAAATCCAAGTCTCGGATGGCTTCGTCGATGAACCTCTGAAATGTTTGGGCGGCGTTCCGTAAGCCAAAACTCATATAAAGAAATTCAAATAAGCCAAACGGAGTCGTTATGGCAGTCTTTGGTATATCGTTTGTAGCAACTGGAATCTGGTTGTAAGCCCGGACTAAGTCCATGGTCGAGAACACGGACTTCCCAGCAAGCGACTGAGCAAAATCTTGTATGTGGGGAACCGGATACCTGTCTGGAATTGTCCTATCGTTCAAAGGTCTGTAGTCGCCGCATGGCCTCCACTGATTTTCCTTCTTCGGAACGAGGTGAAGGGCAAGCAGACGTTGCTAATGAACGCCTTGAACACCTGTTTTGAGCATCATATCAAATTCGGTCCCTTTGGCAATCTGCAGACGGTCAGGTGCCAGACGTCGAGGCTTGCAAGATGTTGGGATGTCCAGGTGTCGTGTGAATATAATGCATGGTCCCCCTGTTTAATGTCACGCAAAATACCTGATGGCTTTGTATATGTCCGGAAACTCATCAAGATGTCGTGGAACGAGACCCTCCACTGACTGGGCCCTTTACAGTTCTTGAGCGTCGGCAGACAACTTACCAGCGACGGTAAGTGATGAGGCACTATCAACGAACCTTCGATTGCGGGCGTCAACAAGTAGGTCATAGAACGATAAGAAGTCAACTCCGATGATTGGTTCTGGATACGTCGGCAACGACGAAACGCCAGAAGAACTCGCGTTTGAGTCTCAAGTTGAGGTTGAAGTTGATGGTTCCATAAGTCGCTATGACTGATCCATTACCGCGAAAAGCTCGTATGTTGATCGTTCGCGAGGTCCCCTTTATGAGCCCCCACGTGGATACACACACAGATAAGACCCAGTGTCGACCAGGAACTGGAAAGTTGATCAGAATGTCTACACAAAGAGACGGCGTGAGGTTGGGCAGTCGTCTGCCGCATTTACTGACTGCCTGCGTAGTTTTTTGCATCAAAATTGCATTAATTTTCGGCCCCGACCTTGCCTGTGCGCCATATTTTCCCGGTGGTACCAACACATATCATCTGCTGGTGTTCGCCCCTATTTCGTTTTGTGAGTTCGACGAAGGTAGATCGCAACGTCGATTTGATCGATGCGAGCAAGATGGCTGTGCAGTTCGATTGTTGAATAGCGCTGCGACTTGTCGTGATAACTCCTCCAAACTGCGTTTGATAGCTGTCGACAATCGCTACCCGAGGGAAAAGGTGGGCGGCCATCTCATGTATTCTGTCAGCAATCACTGCTAGTGCATCAAGGTCGTCAGGTAGTGATGAAGCCAAAATGTCATGCATACGGGTCGGCAAGCGATCAAACCACAATGTTCGTAACACCTTGTTTGTTACCTCTGACCCAGCTAACATGAGTAGGCAAAGCAGAAATTCGGAAGGTTTACCATCACCCATAACCTCATGTTGAATTGGCTGTTTAATACGTGCTTCGGGCGATGGCGAGAACAGACGAATGAGCTTAGTTTTAAGAAGCTCATATTTACCTACGCTTAGGGGCTTGACGATGATGTCGCGTACCGCCGTGGCATACCGTTGATCGAGGGCGCTTGCTGCATGATTAAATTTTGTCGAATCCTGCGAGATCCCTGCTAAATCAAATTGATTCTCAATTTGCGAAAACCACAAAACAGGATCATTTGCCCAAAACGGTGGAACTTTCACACTTATTCTATCGACTGAAACAGGAGCTGTATTTTCAGATGAAGCCATGTTCCGTTTGTGTTAGTATGAAATAGAATTTTGATGAGCAACACGAAACCTCAAAAGTCAAAAATGGCTTCACACACACAAAAAAAATGAAACTGAACTTCCATCAGAACTTTTGAAATGTTCATTGTCCTACCTCGTTGATAGATCACGTCGGGGTCACCACTGTGGAAGTCATAATGATTACATTATTGAGTAAGCTAAATAATAACATTTATTACGATTCACATTGGAACAACTACAGAAAAACACATCTTCTTTCCAAAACAGCAGATGAAAAAGTTACCCATTCATTTGTTCTCATCAACAATGATCTAACATAACAATTAGCTGGTGGTTGCAAGTCACAGCTTTCAAGATAAGTAAAATGACAGGTTATACAATTAGTAGATAAAGTAGGTCACTACAAAACCAACACTCTGCCCTGAAACACACGTATACCGCTGGTAGAGCAGATGGAGGGATCGAGAACTAGAGTAACGGCTTCGTTCTGCTCGACGTCTACTCGTAAGTTCGGGTATGTGAAGAAACCGATACTCAATGATACGACTGTCAAGTTTTCACTGTTCTTTCGGATAGAACAAAAGCCGTTTTCCCCTTTGTACCTTTCGAAAAGAGTAGGATACGTACCAGTACCGGGTTTCCCTCCTCCCTTCTATTCATCATTTATCCTCATCTATCACCACTCATCGTCTCAAAGAGCCTAAGTGCAATAAAATGAGACGTGAAGCAATACAAATTAATAAATCCTTAGAATATGAATAATGCAACAATTATATGTGTATTGTTAATTACAATTTACTTTTATTCGCAACATGATTTACAATTCCTGGTAAATAATAATTGATAATATAGTATTTCACCCTGTGGTCACATGTGCCTTATCCGTTCAAGCCAGAGCTGACATGCACATTACTCAAGAATCACGCCTTTACACAAAAATGTGCACAATAAAATTATTGGTTTTAAATATCCACTTTGACCAAACAGAGCGCAACTTTGCAATGCTATGTTCAGGAAATATGACAACAACTATATGACTTATACAGAAATCTTTTAAAAATTAACCAAACATTACACACTCAAAAGCATTGAAATTTAATAGAATTGTCAAGCTCATGTAGGCCTACCCTTTATATTTGAGCACTCTAAAATACAAAAAGAATCTTTGCCCCGTGACTCCATCATTGAAAAACTTGTCGACATTGTATTTGTAATAGTTTGTGCAAATTTATTTTGACAATCTTAGCAAGGATACAATCATGGAGTGAAAAGTTAAATTTGTGTAAAAGTCAGCTGTAAAGCTATTGAATTTGTTGGGGAGAACTTTTCCTTCATCCTGATGTTCATATGATTGATGAACAGTTTTGCGGGGTTGACAAGCATTTTATCTTCTAAAGCCAAAGAATACTAAATATTATTGCGGATTAGCCACAAATCGATAGTGTTGATCACGCTCTCCTGCTTCATAAGATCAAGGGGTATGGTGTGTGTGGTCCTCTTTTTGACGTTTTTCCAAGTTATTTGTGCGGGCGCACACAATCAGTTGTTATTGATGGTGGGTCATCTAGGGCAGAAACTATCTCTTCTGGAGTTCCTCAGGGCTCGATCCGGGGTCCACTCCTTTTCACTCTGTATGTTAACGATATCACGACATGCTTTAAGTCGTCTAAATGTCTCATGTACGCAGACGACTTAAAGATATACCGTCCGATTGGCAGCGTGCGAGACTGTGTGGAACTGCAGAAAGATGTTGACAGGCTCTCTGCCTGGTGCACTGTTTGGAGACTCGACTTGAATGTTGCGAAATGTAATGTAATAACATTCGCTAACAAAAGGAAACATGTTATATTTTTTAATTATATGATTGATGGCAAGGCCTTGGAAAGAGTACAATCAATTCGTGATCTTGGGGTTATTGTAAATTCTGACATGTCTTTCAATACTCACGTGGACTCCATTACACCTAAAGCTAATAAAATGCTTGGTCTATTAAGACGCAACTGTCTTAAACATTTTAAAGCGTCAACCACAAGGGCATTGTATGTGGCTCTTGTACGCCCACACGTGGAGTACGCAAGCGTTGTGTGGAGTCCATACCATATAACAAAGATTGAGAGTATTGAGAAGGTGCAAAAAAGGTTTATCAAGATGTTGTGTTTTAGTCATTTTAACGTAGTGTACCACAGAATAAATTATTAAATTCTTTATTTATTTAATTATTTTATTTATTTATTTAACGTCTATCCTATTCAGTTATAAAAACTAATTTACAAAGGAGGACAACTAAATAAATATAATTACATAGATGCAGACACAACAATGAACTATTTGAAATATTTGAAATATAATATAACAACAATGCATTAAATACTCAACAAATTTGATAACAAATAAAGAGGATATTAAATGCAATTTATGAATGAATCGAATATAAAAAAATAAGGATAGCTCCTTGACGACATTGTGCAATAGACGTAAACTTTTTGACATGGTGTTTTTATACAAGCTAGTAAATAATGTGTTTGATTCTCCTTTACTAAGCTTTTTAAACTTTAATGTGCCTGCCAGACAAACGAGGAATCATCCAACATTTTACATACCTAACAATAGGATTAACATTTTAAAACACTCGGCGCTTCATAGGATTCAAACTAATTTTAATTTAATAAAATATATAACGTCAGCCAGCAAATAGACATATTTTCGGACAATCTAAGCCTTTTTAAGGCGAGGATGTGGAGGGCTTTTAATATAGAATAAGTTTGACGTAGAAGTTACTACTACTTATGGGTTGTTCTTAATTTTGTATGATTGTATTAATGTATCTTTGTGTCACATGTGTAATAATTAACTTCTTGTTTCCAGGTATTATTGTATTGGCACTTTGTGGAAGTGTGAATTCTGTTTTCAATAAAGACATTATTATTATTATGAATTAAACACAAAACACACGAACAATAACCACGGTTAGAAAAATAAAACACTTACCAAAAAGTGCGTAAATTTTCGGAAGCTCCGCTTCCTTCCTCAGACGCGAGGGAACTGCAGTCTCTCGGTGCCAGCAAAATCTCCGCTGTGCGCATCGCCAGACCTAGTTGCTCGCGCACCACTGTTCTCCAAAGCGGCTGGAAATCCGCACTAGGCTGGCTGACAGCACCAGGAACAAAATCCATTGCTGCGGCTTCTTTCAGTCTCCTCTTAAAAACATTGGGTTTCTTCAATATGATAGTTACATTTTCACAATCCACACTAGTTTTACACTCGAAAAGGTGGTCCTTTAACTTGTTGGCAGCTCGCGTTTTGCCTTCTATAGTTTTTCTGTACTCATTCATGCGCACTTGGACAGGCCGCCCCGTCTCACCTATGTAAACCGCGTCACAGTTTGCAGGGGATCGCATAGACAACGTTCTTGCTGCTTTGACAGGATCAGGTGGTTTAGTTACCGTGAGAAGGCTTCTCAGTGTTGACGACGATCTAAAGGCCGTCCTAAGATTGAATTTATAAGCAAAACGGCGTAGTTTTTCGGACACCCCTGGTATATACTCGATGGAAAAAGTAGCCGACGGCTTTTCGGTCGTCTTTAGGCCGGGGAACACTGTTTAAAAGTTTCAAGAATAAAAGTTTAGGATAGTCATTGGCCTGAAATGCCTTTAAAAGATGATGGTTTTCGTCCGTGAGTGATGCAGAGGTTGAGCAAGTGACTGACGCTCTAGCGGCTAGACATTTAATTATTCCGCGTTTTACACTTGTAGGGTGGTTTGAGGTAAAATTCAGGTACTGGTCAGTATGCGTTTTCTTCCGGAAAACAGAAGTCATGAGTTTTCCGTCGTTAGATCTCCGTAAATTGACGTCTAGAAAGGGCAAGGCTCCGTCCTTCTCTACTTCTACAGTGAACTTGATGGACACAGCTTGTTGATTCAGGTGATTTAAATATGTGTCAATATTGTTACTACCGTGCGACCAGATCGCAAAAATATCGTCAACATATCGTCGCCAATGTTCCACGTGGAAGGGGGCTGTCGCCAGAGCAGTGGTTTCAAATTCTTCGAGGTAGATATTAGCTAGGATAGGAGACAAGCTTGATCCCATGGCCACGCCCTCTGTTTGCATGTAGTAAGTGTCACCAAACCGGAAATAGCTGGATTTGACACAAACACTCAACAACTCCATAATGTTTTCAACACGTAGCGTTGTTCTGTTTCCAAGAGTGTTGTCCGCGGCCAGACGTTTCTTGACACAGGTCAGCGCATCATTGACTGGAATGTTGGGGAAAAGATTTATGACGTCAAAGCTCACCAGAATGTCGTCAGGATGCAGAACAAGATGTTGAACAGACTGCAAGAAGTCTTGTGAGTTTTGTAGCGTGCTAAGTGATTTTGAGCCAACTGGTTTTAAAATATCCAACAAAAATTTGGATAAGTGGTCCGATGGAGAGTTCCTTGAGCTAACAATAGGTCGAAGTGGGGTGTTTTCTTTATGAACTTTGGGTAGGCCGTAGAGGTGCGGAGGCTTGCTGTGGTGGGGTGTGAGGTGAGTCCGGAAAGACTGAGTAATTGTGTTGCTCTGTTTTTTAATCACCTTATAAATTTGGTTTTCAATTTTCGTGGTGGGGTCCCTGTCAAGTTTGACATACTGGGGCAAGCTAAGTATGTCTGAAATCTTTCGCTCATAGTCAACCTTATCTAAGATTACAGTACTCTTGCCTTTGTCACTAGGAAGTATAATTATACTTTTGTCACGCTTGAGCGATGAGATGGCTGACCGTTCTGAGGGGGAAATATTGCTGTGAATAGGCCTCAGAGGTTTTTCCAGGAAACTCTTCACCTTGTAGCGCAACTCGTTTTGCAACTCAGAGGGCACAGACCCAATGACTGATTCAATGGATGCGATAGTATCCAGTTTATCAATAGCCTTGGGCGTGACAGCGAAATTTAAACCTTTGGAGAGGAGGCGGGTTTCAATGTCATTCAACGATTTTGATGACAGATTAATCACGTTCCTGCAGGCTTGTACACTAAGTCCCTGGTTTGAGATAGGGTTAGTGCTGTAAATCCCAATTTTTCCTGAATCAATTTGTAGAGTATATGTTTTTGGCATGCTTTGTAGCTTAGAAGGTGCGTTGGTAAAACCACTTAACGCGACCCTGAAAATCTCCCAAAGTCGTCTCTTATTTGACAAGAAAGTTCTGTATTATGCCTATGTATTAACGAGAGTCAATTGTGCTTTCTTTATACCGGTGATATTGAATTTGATCCCTAATGAGAGTTCGCGACGCCCTGTGTACACATCTTGTAGCACGCTCGGTACGGAACACCGGTAATTTGAGGCGAAGGCCTTTGGGTATGACGTCATTGTGCTTACACTGAATGAGAAACGTGAGGTGGTTTTCATGTTTAGCCAAACTTACATACGACTTTTCGAAAGTACGACACAAAGCCACGACACTAGGATCGCGATCCTCGTAAAAAGTTCTCAAATTAAAGGAAGACTTACGTGCGTCCACGGAGAAACGTAGCCCACGTCCTTGGTGTAGTCATGTTCGTAAATGAAGATAATTATAAAACCAAGACTCTTAGACCGGGAAGATATAATTAAAAACAAAAACCACGAACAATAACCACGGTCAGAAAAATAAAACACTTACCAAAAAGTGCGTAAATTTTCGGAAGCTCCGCTTCCTTCCTCAGACGCGAGGGAACTGACGTCTCTCGGTGCCACGCAAAATCTCCGCTGTGCGCATCGCCAGACCTAGTTGCTCGCGCACCACTGTTCTCCAAAGCGGCGGGAAATCCGCACTAGGCTGGCTGACAGCACCAGGAACAAAATCCATTGTTGCGGCCTCTTTTAGTCTCCTCTTAAAAACATTGGGTTCCTTCAATATGATAGTAACATTTTCCCATCCACACTAGTTTTACACTCGAAAAGGTGGTCCTTTAGCTTGTTGGCAGCTCGCGTTCTCCCTTCTATAGTTTTTCTGTGTTCATTCATGCGCACTTGGACAGGCCGCCCCGTCTCACCTATGTAAACCGCGTCACAGTTGCAGGGGATCGCATAGACAACGTTCTTGCTGCTTTGAACAGGATCAGGTGGTTTAGTTACCGTGAGAAGGCTTCTCAGGGTTTGACGACGATCTAAAGGCCGTCCTAAGATTGAATTTATTAGGCAATACGGCGTAGTTTTTCGGACACCCCTGGTATATACTCGATGGAAAAAGTAGCCGACGGCTTTTCGGTCGTCTTAGGCCGGGGAACACTGTTTAAAGTTTCAAGAATAAATGTTTAGGATAGTCATTGGCCTGAAATGCCTTTAAAAGATGATGGTTTTCGTCCGTGAGTGATGCAGAGGTTGAGCAAGTGACTGACGCTCTAGCGGCTAGACATTTAATTATTCCGCGTTTTACACTTGTAGGGTGGTTTGAGGTAAAATTCAGGTACTGGTCAGTATGGCGTTTTCTTCCGGAAAACAGAAGTCATGAGTTTTCCGTCGTTAGATCTCCGTAAATTGACGTCTAGAAAAGGCAAGGCTCCGTCCTTCTCTACTTCTACAGTGAACTTGATGGACACAGCTTGTTGATTCAGGTGGTTTAAAAATGTGTCAATATTGTTACTACCGTGCGACCAGATCGCAAAAATATCGTCAACATATCGTCGCCAATGTTCCACGTGGAAGGGGGCTGTCGCCAGAGCAGTGGTTTCAAATTCTCGAGGTAGAAATTAGCTAGGATAGGAGACAAGCTTGATCCCATGGCCACGCCCTCTGTTTGCATGTAGTAAGTGTCACCAAACCGGAAATAGCTGGATTTGACACAAACACTCAACACTCCATAATGTTTTCAACACGTAGCGTTGTTCTGTTCCCAAGAGTGTTGTCCGCGGCCAGACGTTTCTTGACACAGGTCAGCGCATCATTGACTGGAATGTTGGGGAAAAGATTTATGACGTCAAAACTCACCAGAATGTCGTCAGGATGCAGAACAAGATGTTGAACAGACTGCAAGAAGTCTTGTGAGTTTTGTAGCGTGCTAAGTGATTTTGAGCCAACTGGTTTTAAAATATCCAACAAAAATTTGTATAAGTGGTCCGATGGAGAGTTCCTTGAACTAACAATAGGTCGAAGTGGGGTGTTTTCTTTATGAACTTTGGGTAGGCCGTAGAGGTGCGGAGGCTTGCTGTGGTGGGGTGTGAGGTGAGTCCGGAAAGACTGAGTAATTGTGTTGCTCTGTTTTTTAATCACCTTATAAATTTGGTTTTCAATTTTCGTGGTGGGGTCCCTGTCAAGTTTGACATACTGGGGCAAGCTAAGTATGTCTGAAATCTTTCGCTCATAGTCAACCTTATCTAAGATTACAGTACTCTTGCCTTTGTCACTAGAAAGTATAATTTATACTTTTGTCACGCTTGAGCGATGAGATGGCTGACCGTTCTGAGGGGGAAATATTGCTGTGAATAGGCCTCAGGGGTTTTTCCAGGAAACTCTTCACCTTGTAGCGCAACTCGTTTTGCAACTCAGGGGGCACAGACCCAATGACTGATTCAATGGATGCGATAGTATCCAGTTTATCAATAGCCTTGGGCGTGACAGCGAAATTTAAACCTTTGGAGAGGAGGCGGGTTTCAATGTCATTCAACGATTTTGATGACAGATTAATCACGTTCCTGCAGGCTTGTACACTAAGTCCCTGGTTTGAGATAGGGTTAGTGCTGTTAGTCAATTTTTCCTGAATCAATTTGTAGAGTTTATGTTTTTGGCATGCTTTGTAGCTGTAGAAGGTGCGTTGGTAAAACCACTTAACGCGACCCTGAAAATCTCCAAAGTTGTCTCTTATTTGACAAGAAAGTTCTGTAGTTAGCCTATGTATTAACGAGAGTAATTGTGCTTTCTTATACCGGTGATATTGAATTTGATCCCTAATGAGAGTTCGCGACGCCCTGTGTACACATCTTGTAGCACGCTCGGTACGGAACACCGGTAATTTGAGGCGAAGGCCTTTGGGTATGACGTCATTGTGCTTACACTGAATGAGAAACGTGAGGTGGTTTTCATGTTTAGCCAAACTTACATACGACTTTTCGAAAGTACGACACAAAGCCACGACACTAGGATCGCGATCCTCGTAAAAAGTTCTCAAATTAAAGGAAGACTTACGTGCGTCCACGGAGAAACGTAGCCCACGTCTTGGTGTAGTCATGTTCGTAAAATGAAGATAATTATAAAACCAAGACTCTTAGACCGGGAAGATATAATTAAACACAAACACACGAACAATAACCACGGTCAGAAAAATAAAACACTTACCAAAAAGTGCGTAAATTTTCGGAAGCTCCGCTTCCTTCCTCAGACGCGAGGGAACTGACGTCTCTCGGTGTCACGCAGCATCTCCGCTGTGCGCATCGCCAGCCCTAGTTGCTCGCGCACCACTGGTCTCCAAAGCGGCGGGAAATCCGCACTAGGCTGGCTGACAGCACCAGGAACAAAATCCATTGTTGCGGCCTCTTTTAGTCTCCTCTTAAAAACATTGGGGTTCTTAAAATTGTTTAGTAACTTTAAAATCCCACTAGTTTTACACTCGAAAAGGGGGGTCTTTAGCTTTTTTGCAGCTCGCGTTCCCCCCTTCTATAGTTTTTCTGTGTTCTCTGCGCACTTGGGCAGGCCCCCCGTCTCACCTATGAAACCCCCCCCGTCACGTTGGGGGATCGCAAGAAACTTTTGCTGTTTGAACAGGACAGGGGGTTTAGTTACCGTGAGAGGTTTTTTCAGGGTTGACGACGATCAAAAGGCCGTCCAAAGATTAAATTTATTAGCATACGGCGTTTTTTCGGACACCCCGGTATATACTCGATGGAAAAAGTAGCCGGGTTTTTTGGGGTCGTTTTGGGCCCGGGGAACCTTTTTAAAGTTTCAAAAATAAAATTTTGGGATATCTTTGGGCCCTGAAATTTTTAAAAGAGAGGTTTTCGTGGGTGAGTGATGCAGGGGTTTGGAAAAGTGACGACGCTCTAGCGGCAGAATTTATTTTTCCCGCGTTTTACATTTGAGGGGGTTTTGGGGGTAAAATTCAGGTATGGTCAGTATGCGTTTTCTTCCGAAAACAGAAGTCATGAGTTTTCCGTCTTTAGACTCCGAAAATTGCGTCTGGGAAAAAGGCAAGGCCCCCCGTCCTTCTCTACTTTCAGTGAACTTGATGGACACAGCTTGTGTTCGGGTGTTTTAAAATTTGTCAATATTGTTACTCCCGGGCGCCCAGGACCAAAAATTCGTCAACTATCCGCCAAATTTTTCCACGTGGAAGGGGCTGTCGCAGAGCAGTGGTTTCAAATTTTTCGGGGTGATATTAGCTAGATGGGAGACAACTTGATCCCTGGCCACGCCCTCGTTTGCATGTATAAGTGTCACCAAACCCGGGAAATAGCGGGATTTGAACAAAACCCCCCAACTCCTAATGTTTTCAACACTGCGTTTTTCTGTTTCAAGAGTGTTTCCGCGGCCAACTTTTTTCTTGACACGGGTCGCGCACATTGACGGGAATGTTGGGAAAAAGTTTTATGACGCAAAAGCTCACCGAATGTCGTCAGGAGCAAACAAGATTTTTTAAAAGACTAAAGAAGTTTTGTTTTTTTGTAGCGTGCTAATGATTTTGACCAAGGGGTTTTTAAAATACCCAAAAAAAAATTTGGATAAGGGGGTCCGAGGAGAGTTCCTTGAGCTAAAAATGGGTCAAAGGGGGGTGTTTTCTTTATGAACTTTGGGGTAGGCCTAAGGTCGGGGGCTTGCTGTGGTGGGGTGTGAGGTGATCCGGAAAGACTGAGTAATTGTTTTGGGCTTTTTTTTTCACCTTATAAATTTGGTTTTAAATTTTCCGTGGGGGGGTCCCTTCAAGTTTGACAACTGGGAAAGCTAAGTATTCGGAAATTTTCGCTCATAGTAAACCTTATCTAGTTACAGTACTCTTGCCTTGTCATAGGAATAAAATTTTTATCTTTTGTCACGCTTGGCGATGAGATGGCTGACCGTTCGGGGGGGAAATTTGTGGAATACCCCAGATTTTTTTGGGGAAATCTTCATTGTAGCGCAACTCTTTTGAAACCCAGAGGGCACAGACCCAATGACTGATTCAATGGATGCGATAGTATCCTTTATCAATACCTTGGGGGACAGCAAAATTTTAAAACCTTTTGGGAGGGGGGTTTCAATGTCATTCAACGATTTTGATGACAGTTTAATCCTTCCTGCAGGCTTGTACACTAAGTCCTGGTTTGAGATAGGGTTAGTGCTGTTTTAAATTTTTCCTGAATCATTTGTAGAGTTTTTTTTTTTGGCATTTTTTGTAGCTGTAAAGGTTGCTTTGGGAAAAACCCCTTAACGCGCCCCTAAAATCCCCAAAAAGTCCTCTTATTTGAAAAAGAAGTTCTGTAGTTGCCTATGTATTAACGAGTAATGTGCTTTTATACCGTGATATTGATTTTATCCTTGAGAGTTCGCGACGCCCTGTGTACACTCTTGAGCACGCTCGGTACGGAACACCGGTAATTTGAGGCGAAGGCCTTTGGGATGACGTCATTTGCTTACACTGAATGAGAAACGTGAGGTGGTTTTCATGTTTAGCCAAACTTACATACGACTTTCGAAAGTACGACACAAAGCCACGACACTAGGATCGCGATCCTCGTAAAAAGTTCTCAAATTAAAGGAAGACTTACGTGCGTCCACGGAGAAACGTAGCCCACGTCTGGTGTAGTCATGTTCGAAAAATGAAGATAATTATAAAACCAAGACTCTTAGACCGGGAAGATATAATTAAACACAAACACACGAACAATAACCACGGTCAGAAAAATAAAAACCTTACCAAAAGTGCGTAAATTTCCGGAAGCTCCGCTTCCTTCCTCAGACGCGAGGGAATGACGTCTCTCGGTGTCACGCAGCATCTCCGCTGTGCGCATCGCCAGCCCTAGTTGCTCGCGCACCACTGGTCTCCAAAGCGGCGGGAAATCCGCACTAGGCTGGCTGACACACCAGGAACAAAATCCATTGTTTCGGCCTCTTTTATCTCCTCTTAAAAACATTGGTTCCTTCAATATGATAGTAACATTTTCCCAATCCACACTAGTTTTTACACTCGAAAAGGTGGTCCTTTAGCTTGTTGGCAGCTCGCGTTCTCCCTTCTATATTTTTTCTGTGTTCTTCATGCGCACTTGGACAGGCCGCCCCGTCTCACCTATGTAAACCGCGTCACAGTTGCAGGGGATCGCAGAGACAACGTTCTTGCGCTTTGAACGGATCAGGTGGTTTAGTTACCGTGAGAAGGCTTCTCAGTGTTGACGACGATCTAAAGGCCGTCCTAAGATTGAATTTATTCTTTTTTCGGACGCCCGTATAGGCTACTTTTGGACAACCCGTAAGCTTCTTCGGTAGAAGGGGGACGCTTTAAAGTTCTTCAGATAAAATGTTTAAAGATGTCATGGCATAAATGTTTAAAGGATAGTTTTGCCTGAAAAGCCTTTAGAAGTGCTGTACGTTAGGGTGCATTTAAGTTAGCCAGCGATTTGACACTTGTAGGGGTTGACATTTAATTATTCCGGTTTTACCTTGTAGCGTTTTTTGGAGTAAAAATTCAGGTTGTCCGTTGCGTTTTCTCCGAAATGAACGTCAGAAGTTTTCCCTCGTTAGTTCTCAGTAAATTGCTCTAGAAAGGCAGCTTGTCAGGTGTTTATATTGGGCAAATTGATTGCACTCTTGTTGATTCAGGTGATTTAAATATGTCAATATTGTCCCGTTGCGACCAGATCGCAAATGGGCGTCGCCAAGTCCGCCAATTACCGTGGAAAGGGCTGTCGCCTGTTACAGTGGTTTTCAAATTTCCCGAGGAAATTGGTAGGATAGGAGTAAAAGCTTTTCCCAGCCACGCCTCTGTTTGCGTGAGTGTCACAAACCGGATAGCGGAAAACTCAAAACAACAACTCCATACGTTTTTCAAAACGGAGTTGTTGTGTTTCAGATCCGCGTCCGGGCGTTTCTTGACACATCACGCATCAAAGAGGATGGATGGGAAAAGATTTATGACGTCCAAGCCAATTACGTCGAAGATTTGAGAACATGCTCTTGCGACAGACCAAAAGTTTGTAAGTTTTGGACGAATGCTTTAAGATATTTTAGCCACTGTGTTACAGTACAACAATATTTGGAAATGTTAATCGTAACAAAGATAAGTCGATGTTATTGATGAATGGGGAGCTGCCGTTTAGACGTGTCGGAGGATTCTAGACGGGAAATCAGTGAGTTCTGCGAAAAAAATGGGACTGTTTTTTAATCACATAATTTGCTTCAATTTCCAAGTGTAAACGCGAATTTACATCTAGCCAGCTAAGTGTTCTGACTTTGCTCATTCAACCTATCTAAGATCTACAGTAACCATCCTTTTTCAATAGAATACTTATAACATTTTCATCTTGAGCTAATGGGATCCTCGGGGGTAAATACTGAAGTGACGTAGGCCTCTTTTTTCCAGGAATCTTCACCTTGTACCAACCCGTTTTGCAAATCAATGGCACAGGTCAAGTCGTCAACCTGGATGCGATAGTTCCCCGTTAAATCTTGGCGTGCATGAATTTAAACTTGGAGAGAGCGGTTGTCTATGTCCCCTGCAACATTTGTGACAGATTTAATCAGCGGGGCGGCTGCAAGGCATGATAACTAAGAATATAGAAGGGTAGCGCATTTCCTAATCTAAATTGTAGACTTTTTGGCAATCTAGTGTGGTGGAAAATTGGTAACCATTGAAGGACCCTGAATCTTTCAAAGGAGCTAAAGATTGCAAGAAATTGTTGTTATCCTGTGCTTAAGAGAGATAGTGCTTGATTTACCGGCGATATTGAAGACCCTAGGGGAGATAGGGCGCGATGCGCCCTGTGTCACATCTTTTGCACCCGGACGAACACCGGTCTTTTAGGGGAAGGCTTGGGATGACGTTTAATGCTTACACTTTTGGTAAAGTGGTTTTTTGATCTTAGCCTAATTCTGTTCGTTTTCGAAATTAATCCCATAAGAGACCATTGGTTTATCCTTTAAAATTTCCAATTAAAGTGAGACTTACGTGGGCCACAGAAAAAAGTAGTCCCACTTTATTTAGAATATTTGTTAATATGTTTCAATTTTACATGACCTTAAGCCGTGGAAGATTTAATTAAACACAACACACGAACAATTAACCCGGTCAGGAAAATAAACATCAAAAAGTGCGTAAATTTTAAGTGATTCCTTCCTCATGACCAGGTGGCTAACCTTCGGTGTCACGAGAGTTTGTGTGCGTCCCCTCCTAGTTGGGCCCCCGACCAAGTCCCAAGCGGCGGGAAAACCTCACCCTGCTTGTCGGAAAGCCAGGACAAAATCCATTGTTCGGCCTCTTTTACCTTCTCTGAACAATTGGGTTCCTGTCAATAGATACAAACATTTTCAAACCAGAATTTTACTCAAAATGTGGCTTTCTTGTGGCAGCTTGTTCTCTTATAGTTATCAATGTTCCACTTCATGCCGTGGACAGGCCGACCGTATAAGGTAAACGCGTACACAGTTGCATTGCATTAGACAAGTTTTGCTGCTTTTGAACATGTGCAGTTAATTACATGCAGAAAACCAGGGTTGAAACGACAAGGCGTTCCTAAGATGAATTTATTACAACAGTGCAGAATTTTTCGGACACATTTTGGGGTTTTGTGGAAAGTTTTTACCCACCATTTTTTGTCGTCTAGGCGGGGAAACATGTTTAAATTTCAGATAATTTTTAGATAGTCATTGGTAAATGCCTTTAAAAGTTGGGTTTTTTGTCCGTGAGATGCAGAGTTGAACAGGACTGACCTTTGCGCTGACATTTAATTATTCCGCGTTTTACACTTGTAGGGGTTTGAGGTAAAAATTTAGGTACTGGTAGTATGCGTTTTCTTCCGGAAAAAGAAGTCATGAGTTTTCCCTCGAGATCTCCGTAATTGACGTCTGAAAGGCAAGGCTCCGTCCCTTTTCTACTTCTACCCGTGAACTTGATGGACACGCTTGTTGTTTAGGGGATTTAAATATGTGTCCAAAATTGTTTTCTACCGTGCGCCAGATCGCAAAAATATCGTCAAATACGCGCCAATGTTCCACGTGGAGGGGGGCTTTTTTGCCCCCTCTCCGGGAACTTCTTCGTCCGTTTACTCTTTTCGATCCTCCCCTTCTTTCTTTCCCCAAAATTTTTTCCCCCTTCCATTTCAATTCCCCCCCCCTGTTCCTCTGGGCCCCCCCCTCGGGGCCAACCTACTTTTTTATTTTTTTTTTCTCCGCTTTTTCCTTTTCCTTTTTCTCAAAAAAACCCTCCTATCCTTTCCCCCATCCTAGCTTACACCCGAAAATTTGAAACCCCTCCGCCCCCCCTTCCCCTAAATTGGGGGCCTATTTACATATTTTTTTCTGCACTTTCCCCAAAGACCATTTTTCCCCGTCCGCGGCCCCCCGCCTTAGGTTGGGGCGGACTCCTTTTCTGCGCCAATTTAGAGATCAACACAAACTCATGAAACCTGTTTTCCGAGAAACGTCTGACCAGTAAATTTTTCCCCAACCATCAATGAAAAAGCGGAAATTTTTGTCAGAACTCGGCCCCAACCTCTGCACAAAACCACGGGAAAAACCATCATTTTTAGGTTTGGCAAATTTTCCAAAAAAATTTTTTCTTAAACTTTAAACAGGCCCCCCCCCTGGACCAAAAACCGTCCTACTTTTTCCTCGAGTTAAATGTCCGAAAAAAGCCCTTTCAAAAATTCAATTTGGGCGGCCCTTTGGCGTGTCAAATAGAACCCTTTACCTAATAAACCCCCTGATCCTGTTCACAGCAGAGAAGTTGGGGCGACCCCCGCCTTGACGCTTTTACAATAGACGGGCCCTGTCCATCCGAAGAAAAGAAAACCTTGAAAGAACGGATCCCAAAAACCACTTTGGGTTAAAACTAGTGGGATTTTGAAAATTTTTTCATCTTTGAAGGAACCAAATTTTTTTTTAAAGGAGCAAAAAACCGCAAAAATGGATTTTTGTTTCCGGGGCTGCACCAGCCTGTGCCTTTTTTCCCGGTTTTAACCAGGGTTCCGAAACTAGGTGGGTTTCCACAGCGGGTGCTGCGTACCCGAGAGACTCATTCCCCCTCCGTCGAGGAAGGAAGCGGTCCCGAAAATTTACGCCGGTTTTAATGTTTTAACCGGGTTAGTTTCGTTGGGTTTAAAAACCCCGGCTTAAAGCTTGGAATTTTATTAAAAACCTTTAATTTGGATTTGGGGAAATTTACAATATAAAAACCCTTTTTAAAGAAAGGGGGATTGGTTTTTTTGTCTTCCATTTTTTTCCCTTAAAGTGTGGCAAAGTTTTGGATCAACCGAATTTTTGGCTCAGGAAATCCCCTGAGAAATTCATTTTAATTTTAAGTTTTTTTTCTATTTTATTTTTGTTTAATTTATTTGTTGTCGGAAATTTTTTGTCTTTTGTATGGCTGTAATGACAAAAAACCAAAATCCATAATTTATTTAAAATTTTGGGGTATATGGCTTCTTTTTTCCTTGGGGATGGACCAAAATTCTCGGTAAGAGAAAAAACTTTTTAAAGGGGAACTTTTTTCACAACTTGGTTCTTTTGGATGGTTTTTTTTTAATAACAAGCAAATATTCCCCGTTCTCAAAAAGGGGGCCACGGATGGTGGAAAGGTAAAGCAAAAAATTGTTTTTATTTAGGACTGATTTGATGTTAGTCGCGTTTCTTTTTGTGCAGCCATAAATCTTTACATCAGAATAAAACCAAATATAGTTGATTACGAGAGGTATATGTATGCCTCTATCGTATCTGATTTTCTACTTTCATCATAAAAGTGTCAGTAATTGCAGACATGTTTGGGTGTTGTTGATCATTTGACAAAATTTTTAATACAAATGCTAGAAAATTGATTTTATTTCGTATTTCTTTTCTAAAGACAATTTTGGTAAAGTGATATAATAAGTGCCTTTACATTTCGTCAATGTGACTGAAATTGTCTGAGAAATTTGAAACCGGTAAAATTGCCAAATTATTAAATTACAATAATTATTTTTATGACCATTCGTTAAGGTGTTAGGTTTATGATGTTATGTTATCTAGGCCTATATGGAAAACCAAATAGACGGCACCATCCACGCGTACCCTGATATTGGGCGCCAAGTAAGAAACAGCCTAGCCACCTGTAACAAAACTCTTTACCCTGAACCTGGGCATTACAATGCACGATCATACGTTACGTTACAATAAATACAAGTTATTGTATGGATTCCATAAAGTCATGGAGCTTGCACTCATCTTGCCTCAGGGTTCCAAAAAGGAATACCTACTCAGGTAGCAAACGAGATAATTGCAGTGACGTATCTGTATGTATATACAAATTATGGGCTAATTAGTTGCCTCAATAATGCAATGTTCCCAAAAGTATCGTGCGTGCCACGCAGATCCAACCATTAAACAAATGTTGTGCCATTGTCTGCTACTAACTGTCCAGTGCAAAAAATAAATTCACTGTCGTTCTTTCTTCAATCTGGCTGATGCTTCTATTAGTGCACAACCTATAATGTAGTGAGAGGTTGTAGCCAGTAGCCAGACCTAGACTCTTTCTATGAGAGAGAGCTACTTCATACGTTGTTATAATCTGATTACACAAAATATTTAAGAACGACTATCATATTGACACAAGTGGCACTCAGATTAAAGGTGGGCTGTAGTTAAAGTGGGGTAAATTTCAAAAACGCGTTTTTATTTTATTAAACACATTTTTGACACGATTTCGATAACCCCAGTAAAAACCCGAGCTCAAACGCACGAGCCGTTCAAGAGCTAGCCCGCCTCAAAGTTGGAGGGGTGGGGGTGCCTACGTCACCGCTCCGTAGTCTCGACGGCCGCGGGTCGCTGGCTGCAGCCAACTACACACTATGCGTGCATGGCTCAAGCCCGTGCTTTCGCCGGACTCACTACCCCAATAATAATATTGCTAAATAACAAAATAATTAACTCAATTAACTCACCAATGAAGAAGTAATTCAAAATACTCTGGCTCGTAACCGTCAGCTGCTTTAAAACCAACGTAGAACCCTGTAGATTCTGGGTATCTTTCGCGAATACAGTTCACAACACACGATGGGTAGGCCTATCCCAATAACCTTCCTTTTCTTTTTGCCAAATGTTGACCACGAATTCATCAAGTAAACAAATTGTTTGTAAGCAACGTAGCGATATGTGTTATTAAATGCTTCGTTTAGAATTACTAATTGGCTATCAGGCGCATGCAAAGCTAGTAAGTGATTTGCTGTGTTCAGTGTATCAAGATTTAACACACTTTCCAAAATAATATGTTCTGTGATACAGTCAGCACTGCCCCGATGTTCCCTTATAACTTTACTGTCACTGTAACACAGTGAATACACGTCTATCAACGTTTTACGCACTCCCCACAATTACACCAATCAATATTCCCTGATCTGCCTATAAGTGATTTTTTTTGGTTTATTATCCCCTCTATCAGAACGTCGAGGCTAAAAATGATAGGGTTGAATAACGGCCATCACACTCACAAGGTACTATCGTACTGACTGCGTGGTGAAAGTTTATGACGCAGTACAGAAGACTCAAGAAAATAACTTTGGGTGTCTTATTGTGTAAAATGGTCATTGTTCACGGAAGAGCCCCCAACCCCTTAGCCCCCATACACTGTGACAAACCATTTTGGACAGTTGAAAGATATATTGCGCCATTATACTAATACATACACGTCATTTACACATACACAAACAAGTTATACAGTGTATGAAAGTTGTTGATTCCATTACTAACTCTTTCTGCGGGGGTGGGTGGGGAAACGGAAATGGGGAAGAAGGCGTGAATTAGAGTATTCAGTCTTGCGTTACGCTTTGATTTGCTTTGAAATACATGAGTGATACAATGAAACTAGAAACGTTGTCATCACTAGATAATAAGTCGTCGTCGTTTTTAGATGACACATAGTCGTCAATAATGCACTCTGAGGTAGAACACTGAAGATACATCCACATCTTTATCATTATCCACAGGGGCGTCATCTTCGATAGTCTGCCAACGACAGTCATAACCGATTAATTGACTTTGAATTCCTATTTCCTGAGTGGAATTCTCGTTTAACACAGTTGTGCCGACATGAATTTCTATCTCGGGCTACATAATTCAATTGTAATAATAATAATAATAATAATAATAATAATAAAAATAATAATAATAATAATAATAATAATAATAATAATAATATAATAATAATAATAATAATAATAATTAATAATTAATTACACTTCCAAGAGAAAAAGGAGGACGGGGCCTAATTGATCTGAACAACTTATATTATAAACAAATAGACATTTTAAGAAAATACTTTTTTACAAAGAGCAACCAATCCACACGCATGGGGCTGGGGTGCTACTACAAATCATTAATCCACTCAATCTAGCAAACGAAAATGTCAATCTACAAGGGAAAACCATAACGACGCTTCAAAAGAGTTACGTCTCTCAAAAAGACCCTACAAAAAGAGACTTAGAGAATAACAAAGGTCAGTAGATTTTAAAGCATCAAATAGGGGTTAAAACAAGGGGGAACTTTTTGGGAGAAACAGAAGGTTTTTGATGCTATTCAAGACAGGGATTGCGACGAACAATTATAAAAAAACATAATAAAAGATGCGAAGAAACGATCAAGTAAAAATGTAGTGCAAAGGTGAAAAAATCGAACAATCATACCCGGGTGCAATCACTATGTAAAAACAGTTTACCTCTAAGACATAACCAAGTGCAACATATTCATCAAAAACTAGCAATAATACAACCCATTGACACACACACCCCTTACTACAAATCAAACCGGGAGAAAGTACTAGATATAAAGTTAAAAATTATTTTACGACCGCACAGTTAAACAGACCAAACATACATCAAAAAGACCGGTTTTTAATAATAATGAAAAGAAAAACAGAAACTACCCTTATCGACGTTGTATCCCAATGTGCCATAACGTCGAGACCACGTGGAGAAAAAAATTGACAAGTATAGTGAACTTGCCAATTGAGATCAAGAAGATGGGGAAAACAGAAAAAGGTAAATAAAATCCCATTCATTATATACCAAACGGCTTTCATACAAAGAAGCTAATGAAAGCATTAAACAACTAGATCTTAAACCCCAAGTATACATCGGAAAAAAAGGCGTAAACTCAACACGTGTAGAATTTTTTCGTAAATTTCTAAACTAAGTGATCCTCAGATTCCGGACAGTTTCCCACCGCAGGGTTTTTCGTGGTTTCCCAAGTCCGAAGAGCAAATGCTGGGATGGCGACGAGAAATCGGCCACCCCGTACCAGCAAAAGAAAAACATCTAAAAACAATTTTACAATTTATAAATGACTTTTTTTTAGTTAGATTTAAAGAAAAAAGTAAAATGTATGAAATAGGACACATGGAAGTTTTGACGTAAGCCCGTACAACATGTTAGCTCCGGTTTAAACCATTTTTGTATGAAAACATCCAATAAAAAAAATAATAATAAAAATAATAATTTTTTTTTTTTTTTTTTTTTTTTAATTAAATAAAATTAAAGCTTTTTTTTACAAAAAAAAAATTTGACTCGTCGTCCACAAAGCCACATAGCGGCTTGTCTGTGGATTATAAACATATGATATTGTACATGGTCAGACAGATTTAAATTTAAAATTTCTAATTTTATTACACAAATAATGTTCAAAAGGCAAAATTAAAAACTGAAATAAATAATTATACAACAACGAAATACGACTTTAAATACTGAAATAATAATTAAATTTTGATGACAGGCGAGAACATTCTTACATGGCAAAAATCGCGACGTATAAAAAAGAAATAGTTTTTAAAATTAATCAACAAAAATGATTTATAATTAATCAATAGGCCTATCCATGGAACAAAGAAAGAAAATTTTTAAGTTTATTTTTAACCTCACTATACGATTGAAAAATCTTTTCATGTCCTCGGAAATTGTTTAAAACGTAGCGGAAAGGAATATCAAGAGTTCTCTGGGTACTTTTGATTTCTGGAATATCAAAGTTATTTTTAACACAAATCTTGTATTATATTGATGCTCATTTGCGTGACTTTTTGTAGATGTACTAAAATAAATTTCCCAAAAAGGCAAAATCGTACAGAAAAAGAAACAGGCAAAAAAAAGCAATATGTGTACAAATGGTATGGAAACGATTGAGTTTTTATTTTCGGGGAAAATGAGTTTTAACATTTTATTTGCAACATTTAAAAGGGGTTTTAAGGAATGTTACTCGCATTGCCCGCTAATGCCCCAAAAAGAAATTATTGATTTCCCCAAGGAGATAAAACATTTCGCAAGGTAGAAAGGGCAAAATATATTTAATTTTTTAAAATTTGAAATGCGCAACTCTAAGCTTTTGCAAAATGAATCAAGTGGGGTTCCAACTAAAATTTTTATTACTATAAACCCAGATACACGTGGTTATCAACCCCCTCGATTCCCAACCATTCACATACCCCCAACTTTTACTAGTATGCAAACACTCTTGGGGAATGATTTATTAGTGAAGCTATCCGAACGTGAATCATTAAAAGGCGAGAAAGTTAAAACTTTATTTTTAATTTTGAATTCGGGGGTTAATTCACAACGTGAGCATAACCGAAAAGCCCCTGAAATCTGCGTTTAGGTTTTTTTTCTGAATTTTTTAAAATCTTATGAACAGAGATTAGAGCAGCGTGTCGGGAACATTATATTAACGCAGTGCTTAATATTTACAAATTTCGTTTACGTAGATCAAATAAAAAAATTGGCCCCAAAATTGAGCCTTGCGCTACCCCAGATTAGATTCTTCTCGTAGCTGTAAAAATCCCCTCTTTAACCACAATCTTCTACTTTTTTAAAGATAGCTTTCTAAACCAGTTTCAACATATTACCAAAACGTTTTTTCCAATATTTTTCAAAACATTCCAAAAAAGTTTCCATGGTTAAAACGATCAAATTTTTAAAATTTTAAACTAGAAAAACACGGGGAAAGTTGTCAAATTTTAAAATTTACAAATTAAAAGGCCAAGGAATAAAGTGCTTTTATTTTTTAAAACCCCATATTGTTTTTTTAATTATTAAATTTTTAAGAAGGTTTTTAATTGTTCATCCTTTCAATTATTTTTCTATGGGGGTAAAAAGAATTTGGGCTAAATTTTTTCAAAAAGGTGGTCCCCTTTTTGTATTTGGGTTATAGAATTTTAGTTACAGGGACAACCCCTTCTTTTAGACAAATTAAAAGTAGAAATTACCGGAAAATTTAAGGTCCCCTTATTTTTTAAAATTACTAACAATACCGCCAATAAATTTTTTTCCCTGAATTATAGTCGCAACCCTTTAAAAGGGTTACACGTGGCATATCATAGTTTGCATTGTAAAGGGTTTTTGTGCATATTTTTTGAAGTTTTAATTTCACAAGAATGTTTAAAATTTTCAACCTCGTTTGTAAAAGAATCAGCAAAAATTTTAAAAAATTTCCTTTTAGTGTGTTTTTTTTCCCAGAGGTTATTTTTTACCTCATCGAACCCAAATTTTCTTTTCTTTCCCAGAATTTTGTTTATGGTTTGCCCGTCTCTTTTAAATTATTTGATTTTGTTTTAATTGGCTCTTTTAGTACTTTCGCTTTGCATTTTTAAAAAGAGTCACTTACTTTGTTCCTGAATATAAACTAATCATGCCTAAATCTTCTTTTTTAAGGGTAAACACATCAGCTTTCTTCCATTTTTTTTAAAAATGAATCTCTTGGAATTAATTTTTCCAGGTCATCAGACATCCACGTCTTCCGAATCTCTTGTTTTTTTGAGATTTCGTAAACGCGGCATGTCTGTAAACGATTCAAACTTTTGGGAGATAACCGTATATCGCACACAACTATCAACATTTAATAAAATCAGCCCATTGAACGAAAGCAAGCTATTTGCAGATACTTTTCATTATATTTTATAAAATCCCTTTCAAAAAGTTTATTTTTTATGATCTGCCTCCCACTAAAATGAAATGAAAACCCAAGTCGAGTAAAGGTCAGATATTTTTTTTGTGCATATGGATGAGGTTCCTTAGAATAAAACTAACAAATATGTGATCAATACAAGATGTCTTTAAATTCCCCAACAATCTCCTCCCGTGTTGGTTTATTAATGTAATTCTAAAACCAGTAAATCAACACATTAGCGTACCCTTTTTACAATTCATTACTTTCATTAACAGGTTAATATTTTCGTCCCCCAAAAAATGACAACATTTTGTTGTGATTGTCATCCCGAACGACTCCAACCGTCAAAAAACCGACCTTTCTATTATTTTTGGGGGCGGTATATAGCCAGACATCCAACTCTGTTATAGGGAAGTGAGCTACAGTAAAAAACACTCACAAACGTGAACTTTTCACGCACTGCCCCAACGTTAATACTAGATTTCACAAAAAATAAAAAAAACCTCCGCCTCTCCTTCCTTTCCGAACACATAAATTTAAAAAATTTTAATAAATACATTCTTTCAATTAAAACAAAATATAACAAAAATTTAATTTTTTAATAAAAACTGGTTACCCCAATTTTTTTTTTACCAATTATTCAAAAAATGAATTTTTTAAACCCCAGTCCAAACACTTCCAATTCCTTATTTCTTGTCCACCTTACCAGTCGTTTTTTAAACCTTTTTAATATTGAGGGGTGTTTTCAATATTTACGGGGGTTTTTTTTTTGGCCCCAAAAGGGGCTCCTTACCACCAAATTTCCCTTTTTTGGTCCGTTCCCCTTAAAACAGTCGGGATTAAAATTTCCATTGTTTTTAGCTGAGTTGTTATTTTGCGGTCTTTTTTTAAAACCCCACTTTTCTTTTTGCCGGCCAATATCTGGTTTTTTCTAACCAAACACAACTTGGGGAAACCGCTCCTTTTTGGGAAAAGGGGCTTCGTTCCAAACAAACACATTTAATTTTTTTTCAAACCTATAATATTCTTATTTGCCGGCAGTTTCCAATTTCCCTCTTTTTTTTTCGGTTTTTTGCAAGAAAAAAAACCGACTTTCCTGGGGAAATGAAAATTCTTTGTGTAACCCCGTTCCTTTAAAATCAGCTTTTTTTTTTGTCCAATTTTAAAAAATTTTATTTTTTTAAGGGCAAACCTTTCATGCTTAAAAAGCTTTTCCCCCCATTTTTCCCCCAACTTAACCCCCATTTTTTATCGTTGTTTTTTGTGGATTTTAAAAACCCGACTTAAAAAGCCAAACAAACCCGTGAAAACCAAAAAAATCCCGTCTAACTCTGAAAAAATCCCCCTTAATTTTTAAATCCAAATTGGCGCAGCTCTGGAAAAAAAAGCTCCTCTGGGGGTCAAAATGAAAGGAAAAATTTTTAAATTTAAAAAAAAAAAAAAAAAAAAAAATCCCCCAATTTGTTTTTGGACGTTAAGAATTTTGGGAAAAAAAATTTTGAAAAAACCGGAAAACAAACTAAAAATTAAAAGGGATTTTCCCAAGGGGCCCAAAGTCTTTTTTTTCCCCCGCTTCCCACTCCTAAAAACACTCGGATTTAAAAAAAACAAAATTGGAGCACACAATTTCCCCCCCAAACAGGTCCTTTTTTCCGTCAACAAAAGAGTAATAAAATTAAAATTTTTAAATAAATTAATTTAAAAAATTAAATAATATTAAATAATTTAAAACAACCCCCCTAATTGGGAAATTTTGGAAAAGGGCATAAGGAACAAAAAAGGAGACAACCCCAAAAAACTAAATATGAAAAAAAAAGATAATACAAAAAAATTTAAAGCATTCAAAAGGAAAATTAAAAAAAATGCATAAAAAATTTGCTGTCCCCTACACAATTTTTTCCAAATAAAAGGGACGAACGACTACGGTTTAAAATTAAGACTAAATTTTTCCAAAAACAAAAAACATCATCCTAAATCAGCAATAGAGAGATTGACACTTCCAAGAGAAAAAGGGGGGAGGGGGCCTAATTGATCTAAAACAACTATATTATAAACAAATAGACATTTTAAGAAAATACTTTTTACAAAGGGGCAACCAATCCACACTTCATAGGGCTGTAGTTGCTAGCGGGACAAATCATTAACTCCACTCAATCTAGAAAAACAAAAATGTCAATCTACAAGGGAAACTCATAACTGACGCTTCAAAAGAGTTACGTCTCTCAGAAAAGACCCTACACAAGAGACATTATGATAAACTACACAAAGGTCACGTAGATATTAAAGCATCAAATAGGTGGTTAAAAAAACGGGGAACTATTTGGAGAAACAGAAGGTTTTATGATGGCTATACAAGACAGAGTGATTGCGAAGAACAATTATAAAAAATACATAATAAAAGATGCGACAGTAAACGATCAATGTAGAAAATGTAGTGCAAGGGGTGAAAAAATCAAACACATCATATCCGGGGTGCAAGTCACTATTTTCACGGATTACCTCTACAGACATAACCAAGTAGTTTAACATTATTCATCAAAAACTAGCAATCAAGTACAACCTCATTGACACACACCACCTTACTACAAATACAAACCAGAGAAAGTACTAGATAGTAAAGATTACAAATTATATTACGACCGCACAGTTATAACAGACCAAACGATACATCACAACAGACCGGATTTAATAATAATTTGACAAGAAGAACAGAAACTACCCTTATCGACGTTGCTATCCCAATGTGCCATAACGTCGAGACCACGTGGAAGAAAAAAATTGACAAGTATAGTGAATTTTGCAATTGGATCAAAAAGATGTGGAAACAGAAAAGGTAAATACAATCCCATTCATTATATCAGCCAACGGCATCATACCGAAGAAGCTACATGAAAGCATTAAACAACTAGATCTTCAACCCAATGTATACATCGAGACTCAAAAGGCATTAATACTCAAAAACGTGTAGAATATGTTCGTAAATTTCTAAACTAAGAATGATACTTCGAGATTTCGAGACAGCTTCCATCCTGACATGGTTTTCGTGGTTTCCCATAGTCCGAAGAGCAATGCTATAGGATGGCGACGAGAAATCGGCCACGACCGTACACAGCAAAAGAAAACATCATCTACAAACAATATTAGAATTTATAAATGACTTATTTTAGTTAGAGTTAAGACAAAAGTAATAATGTATGTATAGGTACACATGGAAGTACTTGACGTAAATCCGTACAACATGTTAGCTCCGGTTTTAACCGAGTTGTATGAAATACATCCCAAAAAAATAATAATAATAATAATAATAATAATAATAATATAATAATAAAATAATAATAATAAAAAATAAAAATAATAATAATAATAATAATAATAATAATAATTAAAAAATGAACTCCCCCTTTTAAATTTTTTTGACGGATTTGAATCCCTTTTTTAACATGGGATTTGAAATTGAGCCTAATATGCGGCATGTTAAACTGATTTTTAAAATTAGATGATATTTCAGGATTTGAATCCTTTTTTAACACGGATTTGAAAATTTAGCCTATATGCGGCATGTTAAACTGATTTTAAAATTAGATGATATTTCAAAGTCTTCGTCAGTGAAGTGGGCTGCACATACAAATGAATATATACTAGTTGTAAATCCCACGCAATTAATTTTCTTCGAGCAAGATTTACGACGAGTCGGCGATCTATCACGATTTAGAAACTAAAAACTACCTTTCTTTCCATCGACGATCACTGATTTTCCTGGCTGATAACTGCACCCGAATATACAACATAATTATAGTCATATTGACGCGTGTTCATGTTCATGAGCATGGGGTCACCTAGCAATACAATACACAATAAAATACGTTTTATAGCACAAAATCACAACACTGCCGCCTGGCATTTGGTCAATAAGAATAATAAAATTAAACACTTCAATAACAACAGTATGTACATTGTACACACGTTTTACATTGAATTAGAAGGATGGTCACAATTCGCACTGCTACCTCTATCACGCCCACACATCTACTAAAGGGAAGATGTTGTTTGTTCCCTGCTAGCACAGTCAGGTCAGACAGCATGAGGTCCGCGGGTTGCGACCACTGGGTGAATGGGAGCGGTGACGTCACGGACGGCCACCCCAGAACTTCAACGCCCTGTCGTTTCGCGAGTTCTTATCCATTTAATTGGATGGGGTTTTCGGCATTATAGTTTTTACATTGTCATTCTTAAGAAAATACTCGGACCCTTGAGTACAGCCCACCTTTAAAGATATTTGATGATAGAGGACATTTCAAAGCCATGTTTGAAAAAAGCACACAAGAAAATCGACGAGTTCTGTGGGAAACATGCTTTTCGTGTCAGAATTTAAATGCACCGCGCGCCACGTTTGAGGTAAATCGCGCGGCTGCTGCATCATGCCCACTGCCATCAGCCGCGCTTGTTCACTGCAGACACTGCTGCCGGTTACTGAGCCACAGTTGATGTCAATCAGTGCGCCTGCGCGCGGCTGCTGCATCATGCCCACTGCCTCAGCCAAGGAGACATGAATACTGTTAGGAGGCAGCATGCGCTATCTGTGGCTGTACAGATGAACTGGCCATTTTGAACGTCTCTGATGGAGATTTTCGCAGTATTTACTGCTTCTCGTTTATAACGACCAATATGGCAGCCACCATCGGCAAAAATGGTCACACTGAAAGATCTGGTATTATATTTAATTGATTGATAATAACTCTTCTCTTGTATCAATATGAGAATGAATAATAAATTGGTGAAATGTAATTTTGTTCATGTGCGCCGTTTTTGTTTGTTTTGGAATGTTCATAGCTTAAATGTGACCTTTGACAATACCGACGGTCTTGCTTTGGGTTCAAGGCTCTCGCCGACCACCAAGTAACGTTCAAAGTGGCTACGGTTTTGATGACGCAATGCTGCCTCCTTACATTATTCATACCTCCTTGCCTCAGCCGCGCTTGTTCACTGCTGCCACTTACTGAGAGACAGCAGTTTACGGCGTCATTTTGGTCCGATTTTTTTTTGTTTTGTTTTCATATTCATAATAATGTCTCAAAACCCATGATTAATTTGATTAAATATTGAATCAACATAAATAAAAGGCCAAATCACGGAATAAAATATAATGTCAGTGCTACTTTTGATGACATACTAACATGTAGTTTGTATACGTTTATGCTTCAAATTACTTTATAAATGATTTAAAATATTAAAAACTGCGATTTTGGAATTTGTTTTAAGAAATTACACATATTTATGTATATTTGTGTCCTAGGTTGGATGCAGTTGGTAATCATGACCTACTACTATACGGGCGCAAGTCAAGTTCTGTCAATATATAAGAATATCCGTATATTAGTGTCTGGTTACATTTTTCTCACCGGGTACAGACACATGAGCCATTTTTGGCGCACTGGTGAAACAAGAGTTCTTCGTCTAATGCAGGTAAGATTTTATCTTGAACCTTCACAATTTATCGTCTGACTTCCCAAATTTTTATTATTTCAGGCATAATTATTTAGCCAATGTATTATAATTTGGTTAATGTTCTAGCTAGGGGGGTGTATATGGAGACTTTGGAACCGTCCTCCCATCGAGGGTCATAATAACGTGTTCGTTCTGGCGCCACTTGCGAAGGGAATCGTGTCCAGCTTGATTTGTTTATTTATTTAATTTTCCTTGCAAATATTTAGTTACATGGTGGCAAGTACCTAAAATTAACATTTTGTAGTTGTATAAAAGGTATCAAAACTTAATATCTCTTGATTCAAACTTATTATTCAAAATTTAATTTTACATGCATATCCTCCAAACACATGACTGAGGATTTCTCAACAGCTGCAGTTGTCAATTGGTTCCATTCCAGAGTTGCTCGATTTAGAAAAGAAACATTCTTTATTTTTTAGTTTACATTTCAACTTCCAGGCATGGCCTTTCCTCCCTTTGTGTAATTCTTTCCGAATTATATCACATCTCTTTTCGTAGCACGAAACCGGTTACAGACAACATGTTTTTTCTCTCCGTATATTTAAAGAATCCCATTCTAAACTTTCAATCATTTCATTTACACCGTTATAAGTTCTTATCCTACATCCCTTTGAATTAGTTACCCATCTCGACCTCTTTAAATTCCCAGTTACTATAACTGCTGCTAATAAATCTTTAGGGCATTTATATGAGTATTCTTATGAGGATCACATATTATAGCTGCTTCATTACAAAATTTAGAAATTGCATTCAAATTTAACTTATAATATTATGTTCCACATTATGCCCCCAATCTAAATTGTTGTCAATGAACACTCCCAAGTAGTGTTGTATTCAGTGACAACATCAGCCAGTGTTTTACTCCAAAACTTATAGTTTGTTTACCCTTTTCTGAACTCTGAAATAACCTAACATATACTCACATTGTATCCCAATTAATTCATATTTACCTATCCTCTTTTAAAGGGGTATTTAACCGCTTAACTCAAAAAATATATTTCATTCAGGCTAACTAGTAATGAATTTAGCAATTAACAGAAAAATTATTGGGGCCACCATGACCTCCCAAAAAATTGTCGAACATGACATTTTTCGAGCTAGGTCCCATCGGCAAAAATCTCCCATAAGAAATAACATGGGGACGATCTTTATGCCCCGTGACCTTGGAGGATTTTGATCCAAAAAAATATTGGCCATTATTGACGTACTCTACAGCCTTTTCTATAAATTCTCTATATTTTGTTTTGTAATTTGGGCAAGTCGTTTGGTCAAAATATTCTGATTACCAAGTTGGGGTGTGATTTTGGAATGCATATTTTTGCGTGTTTGAGGGTATATTTGGGCACAGTTTCAAAAACACAATGTTATAAAGGGGCATTTTAGATTAGTACTATGCTCTAGTATCTATGTGGACCAAACAAGAAGCAGGTTAAAGCCGATTTAAGAAATTTCCCAAAACACGAATTTTCGCTAATTTCTGGATAAAAAAAATTCAAAAATTCGTGTTAAATCACAGTTACAAGACATAATTTTTAAACGGTCATTTTAGTGTAGTATTGTGCTATAGATTACGTGGTAAAAAATAATTTTCGGGCTTTTTAGCCCCTTTAAATAACTGTTAAGTCTTCATTAATTTTAGTAACATCTTTATTTACTTCCCTACATAACACACCATTATCTGCAGAATTCGTATTTTTATTTTATTCCTAGACCTACTTGTATGTCATGAATAAATACAAGATACATATTTGGTCCTAGCACACTGCCTTGATGTACTCCGGAAGTGTTCTGTGTTGTCTACTTAAATATTCAGGTCTCTAGTTGGCCAATCTCGCCCGTCAATGGTGTCGGCGCCTGCAGAGTTGGCCGCTTAGTTGGTTTTAAATTTAAAGTTCCCTACTGAAAATCAGTTTTGAGACCGAGTGGATAGACTCTCAACAAGTTTTTTTTTAAATTTAATTACAAACTAGAATCTAACATTTATCATCATTCTAATTCAAATTGAGGTTTCGCCTTTAAACTTTGTGTTGTTCTTATCTGTTATAGGTCTTGTTTCGGCTGAACTTCATGGCAGTCCTTCTGTGTCTCTGCATGAACCGGCCATACCACTTCTATTACTTTGTGCCCCTCATATCATTAAGCTACCTGCTGTTGTACATGGTGGTTGTCATTCCACCCGTTGTTACCGAGACAAGCACAACGAACAACAGTTACCTCTACAGGTGGCTCTTACTCAAGTTTGTGGGACTATTTTCTCTCGTCGCCTACGTCTCTAGTTCAAGATGGCTCTTCGATGCCTTGTTCGCAACCTCTCCACTGGGGGCGCTGTTTGCCACCGGTGATGGAGATGTCAATGAGTGGTGGTTCCAATGGACGGGTGATCGATACAGGTATGGTATAACTTCACCATTGTAAATGTTCGTATGGGTGCCGAATTAATGTATGCATGGCTTCACAGAGTTACTGACACTTTTGTTGTGTTGTTCGTTGGTCTTGTACCCACACAGCATGCAATATCTATACAACAATTTTAGTTGTAAACATGTGCAAAATATTTTTCGTGGTTTATACTATATTTATTTGCAACATATTTAGGCGATTCTATTTATGTTTCGTGTCTTCTTCAAATATCCATTTATCCATTGATCTACAGGTTGTTCTTCTTTCATTATTTCAAATCACAACAATCAAAAGTGGCAGTTGGTATTGTCGCGTCCTGTCTGGTCTAATTCGACTGGCAGTCTTCGAGAGAGGAAGAAGAGTGTGTACGTGTGGTCGTCTGTTCTACTAGGCTTAGCTTGATAACTAACTAACTTTGAGTTTGAGGTGAAGTACTATCTGCAACTGATGGTTTAGCAATGGGTAGTTGCCTTTTCCCGTTGCTTGCTGATGTTTTCATGGATTCGTTAGAAACTTTAATTTTACCAAATTGACCTCTTAATCTAAAGCTTTGGTTAATATATCAAGATGACATCTATTGTGTGTATAGGGGTAGCCGTGAGGAAATGCTAATTTTTTTGCTGACCTTAATGCTTAACATCATAGCATTAAATTCACCTTTGAGGAAGAACAAGGAGGACGTCTAACTTTCCTAGATGTGGACATACAAAGAGATCAAGATCAATTGACTACTACGGTGTACAGGAAACCGACACATACAGATCAGTACATCAGAGCTGACTCTTGTCATCCTTCTCATGTCAAAGAAGACGTGGTGAAAGGATTTGTCCCCAGAGCACATTCAATCTGTTCGTCCCAAGAAGGCCTACAAAATGAACTTCTCCACATCATGGATGCTATGGAACGGACTGGTTATGACAGAAATTGGTCAAAGGCATTATTTTTCCCAAAACCTGATTATGAGTTACTTTTTTAACAATCTTTTGAAGTAATCAAACCAAAAGTACTAAAAACCATTGGCATAGCATACTGTCCAAATCTTTCTAAAAAGATCAGAAGAATAATGGCACCTTTTGGTATTAAAGTGGTTTTTGGCTCTTCTGGTACACTAAGGAGTCTTCTAACCAAAACGAAACCGTTTTTTTTTTGCGAGAGCATCATGTTCATGTTCATGTCTTTATTATAGCCATAGATTAATACATGGAAACAAATATTAAATTAGACTGCGTTTTGTGGAGAAAAAAACCATACGTAATGGGCAAAACTACACATACTACATTCTTTACTACAAACGATACATAATAAAGCCTAATATGAAAAATAAATAATAGACCTTATAATAATAATTAATTAATTATAATACAAAATTACACATTTTAAATACAATAAAAACAGTCCTACTATCTTTATACATGTTTGTTCATTAATAAATTTGGAAAATATTATGATGAAGATTCAGAATTTGATATTTTGTTCTATTTGATATTATCAATTAAATAATCATTTAAAGAATAATAAGCCTTTTCTAATAAGAAATTTTTACTTTAAGTTTGAAATTATCAATAGATGTAATTATTTTTATTCTTTTGGTAGTTTATTAAATAACTTAATTTTCATATAGTTAGAATTAAGTTGGCCTAGTTTACTACTGTGTTGTTGTACATGAAGGTCATTATATTGTCGTGTTTGGTATGAGTGAGTTTCATGATTTTTGTCTAGCATATGAAAGTTTTGTTTAACGATTGAACTGATTTAAGAATGTATACACAGTATAAGGTAAGAATCTTAAATTGTTGAAATAAAGGCTGAGAATGAATTCTTGAGTGCGAATTTGCTATAATTCTAATAGCCCTTTTTTGAATTTTAAACACTTTGTCGTGCTGTGCAGAATGTCCCCAGAACTCAGTCCCATATCTTAACAGGCTTTCAAAGAGTGCAAAATAAACAAGTTTTGCTGTACTAACATTTGTTGAGTTTCTAATTAATCTAATTGAATAGCAGGCAGAATTTAATTTCCTACTAGAACAGTTATATGTTTATTCCATGTTAAGGATTCATCCATGAAAATCCCTAGGAATTCGATGTCCTGTACCCTAGAGATTGTGTGGGTAACATTGCCATTTAATTTTTATTGATAGTTCATGAATTTGTTCTAAGGATCTGATTTTTGTGAAGAGCTAAAGTTAATTAATTTAGTTTTTGAGGAATTGAGATTAATTTATTACTCAAAAACCAATTTATGCATGTAGTTGTTCTTTCTGTTGCTTTTAATATTAATTCATCCCTTGATGGTGCATGAATTATAGAGGAAGCGTCGTCTGCAAAAAGTTCAATGTCATCTATACAAAAAGGAAGATCGTTAATAAAAATATTGAAGAAAAGTGGACCTACTATGGATCCTTGAGGAAACACCACATGGTTTAGTAGTCTCTGAGATATTGTTTTTATTTCATTGCCCTTTGTGTCGTATGTTATTAGTTCTACATATTGGTATCTATTACTCAAATATGATTTTATAATTTCTAACGCTACTCCCCGAATACCGTAATAATGAAGTTTGTCTAGAAGAATTTCATGATCAATACAATCAAAAGCTTTGGATAAGTCGTAAAAAACTCCTATGGTTTGATCTTTTTCTTCTAGAGCATTTACAAGTTTACCAGAAACCTATTTATTGTGGTACAGGTTGATTGTTTTTCCTAAAACCCACTTTGATTGTCTGAAAAAAGTTGTTTTCCCTCAAAAAAATTAAAATTCTATTATGAATAAGTTTTTCCAAAATCTTTGAAAACACTGGAAGGAGGGAAATGGGTCTATAGTTGTCCATTTTGGTATGATCACCTTTTTTATAAAATGGGATTATTTTCGCAATTTTAAGTTTATCAGGAAAAATTCCAGAAGACATGCATTCATTAAAAATTATTTTAGAGGTTGCTATGAACGGAATGCATTTTTTTACCAGGACCATTGGTATTTCATCATAACCACTAGACATTTTATTTTTAAGGGATTTAACAATTTGTAAAATTTCATTTTCATTTGTCTCTTCTATGAATAATGATCCTAATGGACTCTTCTGAGTTTTATTAAGATGGTCTTTATATGTTTCTTTTTGGAGTTTCAGGTCTATGTCTTTGGTAATTTTACTTGCTATGCTAGTAAAGTACTCGACAAAGCATTGCGCTATGATTTTTGGTTTGTTGGTAATAATACCTTCCGGCGTTTCTATTTTAATGTTAGAATTTGTCTTGGGTGGTGGTTTGCGATTCAATTGATTATTTACTATATCCATACCGTTTTTGATCTGTTTTCACTGTGTTTTATTTGATATTCATAGTATTTAATTTTAGCTAGATTCAATATTTTTTTATAAATGGTTTTATATTTTTTGTAATATATTTTAATAAATATGCTGTTATAAAAATGTAATGTCATTTGATAGAGGATTTTTAGATTATGTCGAGATATTGTTAGACCCTGTGTTACCAGGAACATTTAGTATTTGCTTTATGTTTTACAGTGATTTTTCTTAAAGGAAAGTACTTTTGAAATAGCTTGTTGAATTTATTTATAAATAAGTCATACATAAAATTTACGGAACTCGATGTTATTTCATCTTCCCAGCTAACCATTGCAAGTTGTTCGTTGAAGATGCTTATAGTTGGGTCTTTGAAAATTCGTTTATATTTAATAATTTTTGGGGTTGTTTAATTCACAGTTTATTGTGATTAGTTGTGCTGCGTGATCTGAGATTCCACTAAGCTATAACCTTTGTATCATATTTTAGGTGTGTTTTTGTAAATATATTGTCTTTTTGTGATGCTGTGTTGTAATGACTATCAAATCTAGTTGGGGTAGTTATTGTTGACTTGAGTTCAAATGAATCTAACATATTCATTAGCTTATCCTTTTTAGAAGAGTCTTTGAGGAAGTCTATAGTGAAATCCCCTAATAGAACTACATCGTTGTTTTCTTTAACGAGTGGTATTAGCAGGGTCTCAAGTGTTTCTAGGAAGATATTGATGTTTCCAGCTGGCGTGCGATACAGTGTAACGATTATTATATTTTTAAATTGTTTTTAAGTTTTAATTCTATTCCAGTTATTTCTATGTCTTTTTCACAACTCAATGTTGATATATTATTTTTTACTTTTACATCCTGCAATTTATCTCGATTTACAAATATTGCAACTCCCCCATGTCCTAGGATAGACCTACTGTATGCCGAGACTACGATGAATTTTTCTAAGTTTACCTGGCAAATATCTTTTTTTTTTGCCAGTGTTCAGTTACACATATAATATCCACTTCCACCAATCCGGTTTCTTCTACTTCATATACTAATGCTTCTAGATCTGTTATTTTGTTTGTAATGCACTGCACGTTTTGGTGTAGAATGTTTATGTTGTTTCTAACTGCCTTTTTCCCAGGTATAGGTATGGGTTTGTGTGTCTGAATATTGGTAGTTGAGGATTTTTTTGATTGTGGGTGTAGATCTAGTTGGTTTTGTAGGCCTAGGCCTTTTGGTATATTTAATGAAATTGTTTGTTTATCATTTAAATTGGGCAATTGACTTGTTTCTATTTTGGGATTGAAAATCCGAGGCATGCTTGAGTTAGTGAACTGTTGGGCACTGTTTATAATATGTTTAGTGAGGCCACTGTTCAGGGAGAAATTTTGTGATTTATTTGATTTGATAGAATTTGTATCTGATAAGTTTAGATCGTTTGTTTCTATGGTCTGGGTCTTGATTTTGGTTGGGTGGGGATCCGAAAAGGAATGCATTTAGGCCTATGCAATGATTTTGTTGTTCTATTTGGTTGCATACGGATAGGCTGATGGCTTCTATACTTAGCAACTCTGCTGTTTGGTGGTGGTCTTGATGTGTTCTTCTCCTCCTTTTGTGGTGACGAGAGAGCCGGTTCTTGAGACATTGTGACGTCTAGAGACATCGTGAGACCCGGGACCGGGTTCGTTGTGGCATCTGTGATTTGAGATGTCGTAGTCGTTGTAAATGTGAACGATGTGTCAAACTGCGTCTTTAGGTATCATACCAGTTGGATCTTGAGGCTTTGTCCTATGCGGAGATGTCGTCGCACTCGGGACTAGGCTCATTTTGGCATTTGTGATTTGAGATGTCATGATCGTTTCGACTAGGAACGTTATGTCAACTGCATTTTTAGGTAAGGTATCAGCAATTCGTAGGACTACCGGAACCTTGTTTTGGGACATGATAGACGGTGATGGGATATTCCCTGCTTGGCTGTTGCAACGTCATACGTTTCACAAAGGTATATTTTCCTAGGTATAATGCTGGGAGTTGGATCTTCATTGCATTCGTTCCTGTCTAGCAGTTTGTCATCTATGGAGGTATGTGGGTGTGTTGATATAAAGCTATGGCTTCTTTTCTTTCACATATCTCATTTGCTATCAAATTGGCTATTTTCACTTCCCGCTCAGGTTTAGGTGCTGCCCTTGTTTGGTGAAGTGTTTCCTTTCAAGATTTTTTACAGAAATCACCGAGACCCCTAAAGTATTTCTCAGGAGGTACTGGATTGAACTATTTATTTTATCTATCTTATTATTTATTTCGGTTAGTTTCTTGTTATCAGTATTATCATATCTGTTAAATACTTCTAAGACAATTATTTTTGGGCGGCATTTGTACTGGTTGTGTCTGAGTGTTCGAAGTGCATTTCTAATGTTGTTTCTGTCTCCCTCTATATCATTTGATCCAGCTATAATAAGTATGGTGTCATTTACTGAGAGTTTTACCATTTCATTTTCAAATCCTTGCATTACTTGGAGGGCACCTGCCCCTGGCTTGATCATGGCATCGATTTTAACCTTGTTGCTAGTCCTTTTATCAGTTTCCAATTCCTTCGTAATGAGGGAGGACAGGAAAACCTGCCATGACTGTCTGCTAGTATTGATAGCTTTCCTTTTGATAATGTTGGTTTAATATTGACCTCAGACCGAGCCACATTTTCAGGAGTAAAGATAGAAATATGCCTAGGCCTTTCTGGTCTTGGATGATGGACGAGTTTGCTGTCGGTAAAGCAATTGATGGTATGGCATGGCATGTGGCATTTGAGTGGAGAGGAGTAGAGTAATTTAATGTTTCCTCGTGCTGCGCTCTAGTGTTAGCGGAACGTATCTCATTGACAAAGCTATCACCTATCGCATCATATTTTTTCATTGCGGTACGTCTGCAAGGCGGTGGGTTTCGTTTGTTATTTTTAGGTTATGGTAGTTTAATAGGCTCTTTAGAGCTTCCTTTTGCATTGAGAGTTCAGTTATTATTTCACTTAGCTGGTTTGTGATTCTTTCTTGGAACTCTGTGAAGTTTAAAGCACAGCGGCTTTTTGTAGGTGCTTGTCTGCTAGGTTTCCCGATGCCCGCGTAGCAGCTCTGTAGGTCTAGACGTGTTTCGCCTAGGCCTGTATGGTTCTTGATTGTGTTGTTTACTTGGCATGAAGTAGAGTTCTTAATTTGTACTTTATTCTCGTTATTGTATAGTTGATCGCGCACCGTATTAACAACGGATGTTTGATTGTTTATATTTAACTGATATATTTTTGTTGTAAAAAAACACGAGAGGTGGGATGGTCTCGCGTGTCGGCCATCTTTCTAGGCTATTTTCCGTTAGTCACCACGCAAATCACATAAAGACTCCCTTTTTTCTTCCCAATAAGATCTTCAATAAGATTTAAATATCCTTGTCTCGTGGTCTTTCACTTAGTATTCTTGTTTAACTAATATCACTTACTTTGAAAACAACGCCTCGATTATCACTGTTAAACAATTTATTTATAAGCTGAGAAGTAAAAAGCGTCATCCATAAAACATAAACTTGACAACAACAACAACAACCCGACACGGCTTCAAAATTCCATTTATGCTATTCCGTGCCAAAGTGGATCCTTACACATAGGGGAATCTAAGCGACCATTGGCAGTTCGGGTGAAAGATCACAAGAATAATGTCGCACAGCGTAAAGTACATAATTCCAAAATCACAGAAAATGTATGAAAACCATCATTTTATCGATTGGGAGATTACCTATGCAATATACCAAGAATCCAATTGGAATAAAAGGAAATTCAAACAAGCTTGTTTCATGGCATCTACCTACATCTTATGTCATGAGTACTCCCAGTGCCCACTGTCCTCAAATATGGAATAAGTTTTGTCCTAAGATAACGCCCAGTGAATTGCTGTCTTAAACTGGATGTTTCGACGATTTGGTGTTCATGTTCTTGCCCTCACATTATTTGTACATAATTTATTTCTGCAATGTTTTATATTTTTTTATTATAATTTGTGGGCATAAATGTTTCATGTTCATTTTTGTTATTTTATATTTATTTGTATTGTTAAAACATTCCTTTGTTCTACCTCAGTTTGAGAAAGACTATCCGAATAGTGACAAAACGCGTTCATTCCCTGGTCTTATTCTCGTTTTACGTCATCGTTACGCGTCATGATATCCGTGACGTAGCTAGTAGCATCCGAATAGTCGAGCGCACGATCGAGACTCGCCGAAATCTGGGAATGAGAACAAGAATCGGAAAAGGACACCTGATCTTGTTCTTAATACTAGAACATGGCGGCTGTTTACGATACGTCCGATAAATTGCATAAATAAATAAAAGATAAAATGCATGAAGCAATCTAGTAACAAGACCAGGAATCAGACCAAGAATAAGAACAAGACCAAGTAATGAGACCAAGAACGGCGAAGAACACTATTCGGTTAGGTCCTAGGACAATCGACTTGTGTCGAAATATTACAAACAAAATATTTATTTTAAGAACACTGTATGTCCAAATAATAACAATTCAATAATCATTTATTTGTTCTACTAGTTTCATATTTATAAGTATTACTGTATTTGGTTACTGCAGGCGTCAAGTTGATTGAAGTCAATTTTGTCGTTTCTAAGGCAACCATTTGAGTGACGTCACCACTAATAGTGTATATATTAGGGTAAGTTGTGACAAGCATGCAGAAGCAAAACATAATAGCAGTGGGGGGGGGGGCCTCACTAGCCCCTGCTTTCGAAAAAGACTTCCTACGCTCCTGTTACAAATCACTATTAAAATTAGCTCTTGTAAGAACTGAGAAAGTAGACAGACTTCTTTAGTTATCAGTAAAATTGGAAATATGTTTTAGTATTAATAGTTTTAGGGCGCGTTAACAGCTAAGATTATTCGCACCTCCAAGATAAAACAATTTCTATAAGTGTGAGTTACCACCATGTAAACTTTTTTCCAAGGGGAGGAACGTGAGGGGTGACGTGGGAGGACTAGGAGTGCACAGGCCTGTGCTGGTCAGAACCAGCCACAAGCGTATGGGGAGGGCAGGGGTTTCCCTACGTCGTGGTTGTCTTCGTCTGTGTCATCATCCGTCCGTGTTGTGATTGTCGTCGCCGTCGGGAAGGTAGTCAAAGGGAAGGGGAAAGTTCCCCGACGACGACCCAGAGCTCGCCATTAGTTTCAGGGAGTGAAACTTCCGTACTCACGGGCCAAACCACGAGAAGGTTGCGAGTTGGACTTTGATGGCCATAGGAATTTAACATCTTCTCTTGAAATTGACAATAACATTCTTACTGTTTTCAGCATCGCGTATGGCATGGTGTTTGGCTGTGTCGCGATAACCGCCCAGCGCATAGATTTGGCTAACAACAACCACTTCTTCTTCAATTGCGCCCAATTCATCTTATTAATCTCATCTCTAAAGGCAATCGTATTCTACTTCAAATATTCTTCGTCAATTGACACCAAGGCTGAATACAACGGAATTCATCCCATACTGGTTTCCATGCCTGTAAGTAACTTTCGTAATTTCTTGCATATTGCTTCAGATGAGTGAAATTGGTTAAAAACAAAATTTGAGGATTTTTTAAATGTTGTTAAATCAACCGCATTTCATTTGAATAGACCCACTTTAATTGTGTAAATTTTACTAGAAACACCGTTACGATTGCAAAGTAAATAACTATAAATGACAGCCCTTGTTTGTTGCAGGTTGTGGGATACGGAGTTCTGAGGAATATTAACGTATGGATGCGTTCTCGATATTCTACATTCTTTGCGTGGTTCGGTCGTATCTGGCTGGAGCTCTTTATCGGCCAGTACCACATCTGGCTGGCGGCTGACTCCAACGGTATCCTAATCCTCATACCTGGCTACCCCGTCCTCAACATGATGATTACGACCTTCATCTTCGTCTGTGTCGCCCATGAGATGCACGAATTAACAGAGGCTGTTGAAAACTGTTTGCCGTTCCGAACAACCGGAGAAACGCCATGATAAACTTCATTAGTTTCACTGTCGTGTCGTGGTCCTCTTGCTTGGCTTTATCAAAGGCAGCATTGGATGACCTCGTGCACTAGCGGAACGGAGGGCCCCGCAAACAACGTTGCTTCTTTTTTTGCTTTGCGAACGATGTTTCCAGTCGCGTTGATGGATGTATTTTATGGTTGATTATTTTTGTCCAGTTATTACTGTTTTGTGTCGTGATTGTTGTCGTCATTGTCTTTCTCGTTATTATAAAGAGTTAAACAAGTGCAAGAGTCAAGAGTCAATCATGTCTGCCTTTGCCTTCAACAATATGAGGCGACCGAACGACTGCAAGTCTGAAAGAGACCAACATTTGCCCACTGAGCTCTATATACTTACGTGGAGATCTGATATATACCGGGCAAATGTTGAGATGTAAAGTTGGCTTAAGTTTGCCGTACGCCATTTTGTTAGGTCCCTAATCAGCGGCAGATTCAAAAGAACTAAACATAATAGATTCGCTCATCTGTTTCACTGGCCTGTGTTTATCAGTTTATTTAGTGTAACACTGCAGTAAACACTATTCCTAGGCATCCTGAGTGTCGCTAATAATAGACCGCTGTAATGTAGGTCTACTAGTCAACATAACCTCAAAATAAGCTAGCCACAAACCGCCATCTTGACGTTAAGATTGACATCTAGACAGCGGTGCAATCGCAATGCAATCGCAATATAATCGAGGGACGTCGATAATAGGCCCATCGGGTTAGGCCTTGTAGACCCATCGCTTTAGGCCCATGTAGGCTTCAAGGTTAAAGCATTCCATGCGCCCTCTACGCAAGTATATAGAGCTCAGTGCATGTGCCTCGTTGTGACAGCCGCTAAAAGGTGCGGGGCGGCAAAGTCATATTGACTATTGACTTGACGACAGCCCTAAAACTACGATTTTTATGAGAATTATATCTTCGATGGTCCCCAAAATCATAACACATCTGAATCCTGTGATTTCGAACGTTTCGAACGTTTCGAATTTCATAATACATACAATAAGAAATATTTACAATATTTAAATTAAAATTTAAGATTGAAATATATTCAAAAAACATAGTGCACATGTTATGCCCATCTATGCCACACATACACACAATACAATAATACAATACAATAAGAAATATTTAATTTATTTGTGCACAATATAGAAGTGTGTCAGTTGTCAGACACGCATACCAAAACATGTTAAAATACAGTAAAACATTACACACACAAAAGTAATGAGATCTTAAAAAGGGACAAGCTCATCTACCCTTCCACATTTGCGCATTCTTTATTTTTAAACGTACAGAGCCCCGTAACAACATCCTTGAAAAACTTGACAAAAACGAATTGGCAACTATTTATTTCAATTTAATAGTTTATCCAAATTCTAATTTTCTAATTAATTTAAATGGAATAGTAATGCAAGCAAGAGCTGTGTACAAACACCACTAGGTAGATCCACTTGGTTTGAAATAACCAGTGGACTAAGACAGGGCAGTGTTATGTCTCCTACACTGTTCGCCATTGTTATGGATGCGATTCTTCAAAAAGTAGAACCAATAAACATCAAACAACATCATGAATGAATGAATCATCAAAAACAATTATATTTGCAGACGTTATAGTGAGATAGGGAGAGTCTATTGAGCAACTACAGGAGAGTTTAATTTGGTGGAATAATGAAGCAAACGAGCATAACATGAGAATAAGGATTGTAAACAGCAAAATACTAATTCAAGCTAAGAAAAGACCAAAAAATCAGAAGAAGATAACATTGCGAGGAAAAGAGTTGGCGATGGCAAAAATATTCAAATTCCTCAGAAGTATGCTGACTGAAGATGCTAAAATCGATAGAGAAGTATCGAGAAAAGGCATAGGGTACAAGCGGACAAATTCTACCAAAGTGTTCGTAAACTCCTATGGAAAGAAGAAATATCGAACTGGTGTAAGATGATTATGTAAAAAATGTATTATATCCCGATATTTACATACGCAGCAGTGACCTGGACAGTAGGAGGAAAGGAAGAGAGCAGACTACAAGAAGCGGAGATAATTTTTTAAGAATTACAGTGGCCATAACAAAATTGGATAAGTTGCGAAGCAAAACTACAAGAAAGAAACTAGGAGTGGTAAGACTACGAGACAAAATAGGAAGAGAAATACTGCGGTGGTATGGACACGTGAGACGAATGAAGCAGGAGAGAATCCCGAGAAGAGAATTGGAACGAGCATGTGGAGGAGTACGAAGAGTTGGCCGCCCAAAAGATAGATGGAGGGACCAAAAAATTGAGTATAGAAGAAAGAGGGAAGACATGGGAAAGAACGAATGAAGAAACACTCTGGAAAGACAGAAAGAAATGGTGAAAACAAGTGGAAATGCTGGTCATTAACAAACCAAGCTGAAGTGATAAGGAATATCAAACTTTAATTAGATGAGCAAAGCAAAGACTTTAATATTTCACTTTCGCTGAAAAAAGTGATCTGGTGTTTTTTGTCTGATCGTTTGTTTGCTCTCTACCGGGCAAACGACATATGCGATCTTGGTGAAAATTGAAGGGGACCTTCGAAATCTCTGAACTTAGATCTGCCAAGTTTTTTGGTTCAATCGAAAAAATATTTCTTGTGAATATAATTTTTTACAATATTTTAAATTTATAATGTGATATATTCGTGATATTTGGCCTGCGACCGGGCAAACGGCTACACCGATCATGATATAGCTTTATGGGAACGCTCAAAATCATGAAACGTAGACATTTTATGATTTAAGGGACAATCTAAAACATATTTCTCATAGAAATCGTACTTTTAAGGCATCAATAATTATAAATCAACCATAACGTGACTGGAAAAAGCGTTAGCAAAGCGGCCTTGTGATTTAGAATTTTTCTTTACGTGGGAGATAGTTGTAGGATGAAGTAGCCTTTACGGTATATGTTATTTGAACATAGTCTAAGTGAAGGAAAAACGATTTATGAAAGAATTGTGAATACAAAAATTTTAAATTGTAAAAAAACTCACAGGGAATTCTTAAAATCAGTTATAAGCTTTATTTAGAAGAATTATTATATTATTTTGTACTAAAAACTTGTTAAAAAATGTGTGACTAGATTTTGGTATAAAATTTTTAGTGTTAGATCTAGTAAAATGGGAATAGTGGGCAATTACTGGAAAATGGTCAGGATTAGAATATACAAAAGTATGTATACATAAATGGGTGAAATGAGCTTTGTACGATCGCCTTCGAGATATTCCAGCAATTATCCTAACATCACGTTTTTGAATAAAGAAAATGCGGTTCGCGTGGGGTTCCGGTGATGAGCTCCAGAAAATTATGCCACAGGAAAGAAGAGAATATATAAATGCATGATACACCAAGAGAAAATGCTCTTCAAAATAAGGAGAGCCTGTTTTTGAACATCAAAATAATTTTCGTGGGAAGCCTGCCCAGGGTGTAATTCATGTCCATCTCCACTTGTCTAACTACGTATATTGCGGATAGGACAATGTGAAGGAATGCCCGCGGGCTATTCGCTTGCATTCGCAATACCTCGGAAAACCTTCAGTCAGGATTGCCGGTCTCGACGATATTTGAACCAGGGACGCTCGAGCCAACACTGTCCAAATTTGAACATAATATCTTAAATAATGTATGTTGATCATGGTGTTATCAGCACTCCCAGCATTGATTTCCTGGCTGTTTGGAAGGTGTATGTCCATAACCTGGGATCAAAACAAAGCCTTAGAACTATTGTGGTAAAACCTTTGATTTGTTTTGAAATTGTATCATTTTAATGACACCAAGATGGCTCTTATTGTTTTCATGTATCAAACTTGGAAAAGAGACGGAATTTATGTTTTAATTAGAAGTGTTTTGAAAATACCTTAAATATTGGATAAATTGTATTTATTTTTTGTTATAAAATAACATGAAAAAGCCCTAAAATGTTAGTATATTTTAGTATTTGTTGCTATTCCAAGTGAAGTTCTTGGCCTGATGGTTTGACCCAAACTGTTTTACAAAGGAAGGATTATCCGTCAAAAGGATTAGAATGTTGAACCACTTGCAAACTGTGTTTCTTTTGAAAAGCTGATTATTTAACAAAATCAATTGCATTATGAAGCAATTGTAACCCGCGATTTCGTTAGAATCTTCCACAGAGTCACCTGAGTCCAGGTAAACCGGGAGACAAAGATGCAACCAAGGCAAGCAAACCCAAGGTCCCCTGTATCTAATCCTAGCGGAGGTCTTGCGAAGTAATCGGCTTGTGCGCGGCAGCGAGGCCAAGCGGAACTCTAGGGGACCTTGGGCCAAACCATCCGCTTAGAACAATACCACCCGATTTCCTGTTATAAGTCTTATTATCTATAATATCATATCACTTGACCATTTATACAGAATGCAGGATAAAACTGTATCATTAAACTCTTATCAATATTTCTTATTAGTATAACTTATTTATCAACTCATTTAGCTGAGTACTATGCCTGCAAATTATACAAAGTCTTCGAATATTGAACAAAAGGACATGAAGACTAGTGTGATATAGTTGGGTATTTGTTGTCGTAGGTCAAAGATTTGTCTCTCTTTGATAAAGGGTTAAGTCTACAGCAAAGCTATACGGTCACGTTCAAAGTCAATCTGGTCCGTGTTCTGGATACAAATGTATTCGTTATGTAAATATGTATTGACGGAAACTTCATAGAGTGTAAACTTTGTCCTCAATATCCCAACTCGTATGCGCTCACTAAGGTGTTGATGATCTATGCTTAACGGTTATCTTGATAAAATCATTATGTTAATAAAAGAACTTTAAATATTGATATCCACACTTGGTTGCATAGCCTTAAAGATCCATTGCGAGACATAAGTTCAAAACGTGAAATAGTGGGAAATCCAAAACATGGATTCCAATTCTGAAAATTCCGACCAAACCGTTTATCTTACGATAAAAACTAGATAGACTGCATACGCGTTCACATTGATTCAAACGTTGATATCTAGTATGCAAATTTGCGTCAAAAATCTGTTAACTTGGAATAAATTCCCGAATTTTACCAAAACGGAGTAAATTTATGTTAAATGTATCAAATTGAGGTTATTTGAGATACGCGTACAGGATATCATAGATTTAGTCTTATTATTAACGTAAGTGTAAAAGTTAATAACGGTGTTATAAACCGTTTACCCGAAAAGAAAAAAGAGTTTGAACAATTATTGTGAAGGGATGTTGTCAGACTAGGTATTATTAGGATTATTATTAAGAGTTTGAACAATTATTTTGAAGGGATGTCCGAGGGCTGTTCTTGGGGAATCAACCCCTTGCTGGGGAGAAACTTCAGAACAAATTTCAGTCAGGATTTCAGATCTCGACGGGATTTGAACCCGGGACCTTTCGAATTAACTTCGCTCAATAATGTAGAATGTAATTCAGTAAAAAGATTTTAAAAATTATGAAATTAAGAGGAGTTGCTAAGGCTAGCGCACGAAAAATTTACGCGCTCAGGTTTCATATGATTGTGAATAAACAGTTACAACTTATACTAGGGAAACGCCAAAGTCGTTGTTAAACGAGTGAGTGACCCATGTGTTGAGTACCCGGTTACATTACTTTTCTTCCCTACCTTAGGCCTACCTAGCCTATCATAGGCTAGAGAGGCGCATATGCCTTACAGTTGACGCGCCCGTATACCAACTAACCTTAAAAAAAATTATTTATACGAATAAAATTTATCAAACTTAAATGCAAATGTTCCCGTGTACTCACCACATGACTCGCTCACACGTCTAACAACGACTTTGGCGTTTCCCAAGTCCAGTTGGCTAAAGCGCCCTTAAGGCCGCTTTACACGGAGAAGTTGAAAAAGTAAAAAGTGAAAAGAACGAGTAGGAAGAGAAAAAGAAATCCCCTGGTCGGGAAAGATTTTGTAATTCCTAGATTGTATTTAAAAAATTATGAAACATGTTTTGAAATGCATGTAACGCAGTGTAGTCTATCATCTCTAACAATTCTATGGAAAACTTATCCAGTACGAAATACGTGTACAAATTGCAAGGTAAACTCAATCTCCCAGCGGAATTTGGGGGTACCTTGACGTTCAACATTTGATAGAACTTGCATGGGCACGGCATTTCACAGCCAGAAAAATAACAAACAAAAAATATATTTTCAAAATCTAAACCATTGTCGTTAAAATAATTTCTAAACATTGGAAGCCTATTTTTCAATTTATTATTTCTTGTAGGTTTAAATCGCAATGGATCTTGCTGATTATGTTAAGCAGTTTTCAATAAAATCGTACCGGATGTCTGTTTAAAATTTCAGCGCAATCTGTTCAGCGATTCGGCTGATTTTCAACGTACACACACATACACACGCAGACTAACGATAAGCGCCGTTTGAGTTGAATGGAGATCACTCCATTCGCTGCGCTCACTCGTTTAATTATAAAATTGTGCAGAAATGATAATAGTTAATAGTTAATAGTTCTATTGATATCTACACTCGGTTTTAAAGAAAAAGACTTTAACAATTAATGTCACATAAAACAACAGGTATTCAACTTTTGTTAAATAAATCTCCGTGGAGAAATTGCTAAGAAAACTCTCCTGTATGTCGTACGCTTTAACGTTAATAACATGAGTATATCATGAACAGCCGTCTGAATAGAGTAGCATGCATAAAGAATTCACGCAGTTACGCATTAACGTTGATTAGCTGTGGATTTATATAATATTCTTGAATCGTTTCAGTTTTCTAACTTCCCAACCACGTTACCTCATATGTCTTCACTCATCACAAAACTAAACATTGCAACCATTTAGACATAAGACATGAAAGATCCAAACTTACATTTCATGAGGATTCCGATCATGTTCTAGCGCCTTACCTGCAAACAAAAATACCCGTGTTAACATTTTTTACACGTAGTAGGGTTAAATATTTTAAATATTGTACAAAATTTAAAAATATATTATCCAGGAGCACCAGCATCAATTTTTTTAAATCTAAATAACTCTATTCAATACAATACAGTCCGAGTGCTTTACTAAATACTTTAATTCTGTTATATATACTGTAGCGTACGGGTAGATTTACCCCTTATAGTAGATTAAAAATCTATCTTAAAAGGAGAACGCTTTTACACTCTAAATAAACTGATGATATTATTTATTGTTGACCATTACATTTCAAATTTGTATAAATATCAAATTAATTGTGATTTTACCTCATGAAAAACATTTCCATGAAAATTTAACCTTTAAATAAAATAATTTCAAGTGTAACTGGACCATAAACAAATGAATAAACAAATAAATAAATAAAGAACCATAAATCATTATTTTTATCCAAAATTAATGATTAAGTAAAGGTTAAAATTTGTTCTCAACTCAATTATTGAATAAAATAATATCAATAAAATAATAGAAACGTTCAAGCTTTATATTGATTATCTTCCAGGCCTGAAGTATAACGTAACACAAGGGATGAATAACATTATCCTTTCGTTCGACCCAGCCTAGAAGAAAATCAAATCAAAACAAACAATGTTATAACCCACTAAAAGTTATGTTTCTACAATATTTTGTAACGTTGCACAACTAGAAGACCAGGAGCCAGGAGCCAGACACCGTGAAATTATTTTCGTTCACCCCAACTAACATCTCAAATCTGACATGAATACTTGTAAGTATGCACCTTATGAAACAGATTTAATTTCGCACGGTTCTTCTGCTTATTTAAAAACTACAAATTACTAATTTATGTTAAACTTATTACGAATTTTATAAAGAAAGAAAGATAGAAAGATAGAAAGATAGAAAGGTAGAAAGATAGATAGAAAGATAGATAGAAAGATAGAAAGAAAGATAGAAAGAAAGAAAGAAAGAAAGAAAGAAAGAAAGAAAGAAAGAAAGAAAGAAAGAAAGAAAAAAGAAAGAAAGGAAGGAAGGAAGGAAGGAAGGAAGGAAGGAGGAAAATAATCAGCATCAATAAGCTACGAGAATTACGCTGACCATTAATATAAGGATCTTTTGGCATGATGTTAGTAAAGTGAGTAAATCTTGGGCCTTTAAGGTATCCATCCATAGTTAAACATAGGTCAAAACTGATGAAAAATAACCAAAATGTAATTAACTAGGGCGCTTCGCGAACGCTTTTTTCAGTCGCGTTGATGGAAGATTTTTTTTAAAATTTCTGTCCAATGATTACTACGTTTTAGTATAAGTGGGATCTTATTCCCTATGTGGATATTTTTTACAAAGTAGTATTAATTGATAAATGGTTTTTCTAACTAACAATATGATGTAAAAATCTCGAGGCACAAAAACATGCTTTTTGTACGCATTGTAGGTGATTGTTAAGGGTTATAGTTACTTGTTAATTACACTTGTAAAAGGCTTTCATTAATACCTTTATTTTTTTTAATTCTGGCCAATTTTTTCAAATTTTTGTTTCAGAAGGCACAACATTACTCTATCTTTATGTCCATGTAAAATATGATATCGTTGTTGCCCCCAGCCGTTTGGTCAGAATCGGCCCAAAAATCACACAAATATTGCATTAAAAATCAGAAAAAAAATCATAAAAGCACGATTTCTATAATAAATATTTCTTCAAATGTCCCCCAAATTAAAAAAAACATAAAAATCTAGTGATTTCAAACGTTTCCATATAGTTTCATCAAGATCGGGGTAGTCGTTTGCCCGGTCTTGACCTAAATATCACGAAAATATGGCATTAAAAATCGAGAAAAATCGTAATAGTACGATATTCATGAGAAATATTTCATCAATTGTACCCAAAAACGTGGCAGGTCTAAGCTCAGAAATTTAGAAGGTCCCCTCCAATTTTCATCAAGATCGCATAAGATGCCGTTTGCCCGGTAGAGCGCGAACAGACAGACAGGGGGGAAAAAACACAAGAGCTAATTTTTTGGGGGTCCGTGAAATTGAAGTCTTCGCTTCGCTCATCCAATAAAGGGATGAGCTCAATACGCGACGATCAGAGCACATTTCAAGACTTCAAAAAGTGGTTTCCTACACAAGCTTAAGAAATTACTCCACATTACCCGTGTAGTGGTATTTAACTGTCCGTTACTCAGAAAATAAGCACTTTCTGAAGAATGTGCTCTGGTCGCGCAATACACACACTCGTTATTAATTTGTTGAAACATTAAGTTCAGGTGATGTTTGTTGTAAGATTTTGTTGTGCTATTCACTGCACTTTAATATACTAGGAAAACGCCAAAGTCGTTGTTGGACGAGTGAGCGATTACCACATTTACATTTGCAGCTGCATTATAGCATGCATGCATGCAGCTCTGCATGAGTCATCGTGTCGAGACTTGTCTGCCACTGATCGCTATGCACGTGAACGCGGGCGACACCAAAACAATGAAAATATATCGCATCGCCAACGCCAAAGTATTAAAGCTACCAAGATTCCAAAATATATGTAAAAAAGCTCCATACATAAACCAGAGTTCGACTCGATATGTTCTGCATCCATCTTTTATGTTCCTCATATCAAATCCAATTTAGTAAAGCTCTGCAAAACTCGATTTTTTGCGGATTTTTTTTTTTTTAAGTTGGCAGGGCAAGATAAAATTCTGAAATTTTTGTCAGTTGTCAACATTTATAGTGGTTACATTGGTGAGATAGGGTATTTTTTTCCAAAGAGAACTTTTAAGTTTAAAAATAAAGTAGTCGTTTGTTTAATTTTAATTTTTTGTAGGTTTGATCCCTGCGAGTTTTGCTGTCCATGTTAACAGCACTGTACGTATTGGTCCTTGACGTTGGTGTGAAATTTCGGCAAAATCGGACGAGTAGTTTGGCCCCTACGCATCGAACACACAGACAGACATACATACATATACACATACATACATACACACATAAACACAACGAAGTGCCGAAAACTTGCCATAGAGGACTCCGTTCGCTCTGCTCACTCGTCCAATAAACTAGGAAAACGGTGAGGTAAGAGCCGGGTTCATAATTTGCGAACCATGACGACTGCAGCAGTGTGAGTCACCAAGTCGACACTTGTCTGCTATCTGATGCGTTAGCTATATCGCTATGCAAGCGGACGCGGGCGACACCAAAACACATCACATCGCTAACACCAAAGTTTTAAAGCTAGCAAGATTCCAAAATATGTTTTAGAAAGGTCCATTCATGCACCCCATTTCGGCTCCAAATTTTCTGCATCCATCTTTTATGCTCCTCAAATCAAATCCAATTTAGTAAAGCCCTGCTAAACATGATTTTTTTAAGTAATTATTTTTTGGTAAGTTGGCAGGGCAAGATATAATTCTGATACATTTAACAGTTCTGTTGTCAACATTCATAGTGGTAACATTGATAAGAAAGTTTTTTTTTTAAAGCAAACTTTAAGTTTAAAAATATTTATTTAAAAAATATAGTAATTTGTTTAATTTCAGTTTTTTTGTAGGTTGGATTCCTGCGAATTTTACTGTCCATGTTATCAGCACTCTATCTATTGGTAAGTTTGAAATTTCGACAAAATCGGACGAGTAGTTTGGCCCTTACGCATTGAACACACAGATAGACAGACAGACTGACAAACAGACACACATAAACACAACCAAGTGCCGAAAACTTGCCATAGAGGACTCCTGTTCGCTTTGCTTACTCGTCCAATAATAATAAGATTTACTAAAATATTTCGACGTGTTGTAAATTGTAATTAAGTCATCAAAATATTGTGTATAATCCAAAAAATTTATTATAACAATCATTAGTATTTGACATTAAGGTGTAAACGAAAACCCAATTGCACAAGCGTTATAGCTAGCGAGTGATCCAGCTAGACAAGTCCAACAAAATAATTACAACAACCATTAGTATTTGACATTTAGGTGCAAACAAAAACCCAATAGCACAAGCGTTATAGCTAGCGAGTGATCTAGCTAGACAAGTCCAACAAAATAATTACAACAACCATTAGTATTTGACATTTAGGTGCAAACGAAAACCAGTGTGGGGAAGGAACCTTTAAAAAAAACGCGTTCTCGTGAACGCGTTCTTTTTTTGTGAACTTTTCAGTGAACTTACTCTTTTTTTAAATGAATGAACTTGAACTTTTAAAAGTTCATTCCGAGAACGAACTTTGCAGTTTTAGAAAGTTCAATTGTAAGTTCTTTCCGTATTGGTATTTAGTAGTTTTAGGGCGCTTTAACAGCTAAGATTATTCGCGCCTCCGAGATAAAACAATTTCTATAAGTGAGAGTTACCACCATGTATACTTCATTCCAAGGGGAGGGACGTAAGGGGTGACGCGGGGGGACAAGGGGTGGAGAGGCCTGTGCTAGTCAGAACCAGCCACAAGCGTATGGGGAGGGCAGGGGTTCCCCCACGTCGTGGTCGTCTTCGTCTGTGTCATCGTCCGTCCGTGTTGTCATTGTCGTCGCCGTCGGCCCCGACGACGACCCAGAGCTCGCCATTAGTTTCAGGGAGTAAAACTCTCCTTATCACGGGCCAAACCACGAGAAGGTTGCGAGTTGGACTTTGATGGTCCAAGTTCTTTCCGTGCGCCGAGCAGCTGTCGACTCGCTGCCGTCGACGCTTAAAAACAATAACAAACCGTTGTTTATCGTAGTTTTTTTTGTTTATTTGGATTAAGGACGCGTCAACCGTTAGGTCATAATGCACCACTTTAACCTGGGGGGGGAGGGGGGAGGAGGGGCCCATGCTGGTCAGAACCAGCCACCGGAAAGGGGAGGAAGGGTGGTTTCTCACGTCGCGGTCGTCATCGTCATTGTCATAGTTCGTTGTGTCATTGCCATCGTCGTCGGGAAGGTCGTCAAGGGAAGGGGGCAAGGTCCCTGACGACGATTGCCAGAGCTCGCCTCTATTTATCGTTTATCGTAGGCCTCCGTTGACGCACGTTCAGCTGATTTTGACAACATCACGCACGATTAACGAAGTTAAAACGATGTACGCCAATTAATTCGGAAAAAAATCTTGGAAGCCTAAAATGCTAAGTATCTGCATTAATTGTACAAGCTGGTCGACGATAATGAAGTACAAATCATCAACACGATCGAAGACAGCTCAACACTTTCGTCCGACTCAAACTCGCGAGTAAATTGATACTCCAACACCCCTAATGTTTTTTCTCGTTTTTTTTTCAATTTACGCTAGCCTTTAATCAAATAGGGTTTTTTTTTACAAAAGAACTTTTAAAAGAACTTAGTTCATACTTTAGACGAACTTGAACTTTTCAAAATTTTGTGTTTAAAAAGAACTTGAACTTTTAAAACGTTCATTATTTGAGCTGTGAACTGAACTTCAATTTCACTGACCTCTCAAAAAATTTAGCTCCAATGTTTTTTTGTCTGTTTGTTCGCACGATTCCGGGCAAACGGCATATGCGATGTTGATGAAAATTGAAGGGGACCTTCGAAATCTCTTAACTTAGACGTGCCACGTTTTTGGGTACAATCGAAGAAATATTTCTAACAAATATCGTACTTTTATGATTTTTTTCGATTTTTAGTGCGATATTTTCTGCTCATTTGGGCCGATTCTACAACGTTCATATTACACATGAACATTAAGGTTATGGTGCTGTAGTACCTTTTGAAAGAAAAGTTAATAAAGTTAGCCAGAATCCATAGAAATAAAGGTTTTAATATAAGTTCTTCGATTTTTAGTGCGATATTTTCGTCACATTTGGGCCGATTCTGACCAAACGGGTGGGGCTAAACGTTTAGATTTCACATGGACATTAAAGTTATGGTGATGCAGTACCTTTTGAAAGAAAAAGTTGAAAAAATTAGCCAGAATCCATAGAAATAAAGTTTTTAATATGAGTTTTTTTAGGTTTATAATAACAATTAACAAGTAACAACAGAAACTTGACAACAATCACCTACAATGCATTCAAAAAGCACTTGCAAAGGAAAAGAGGTCCTACGCAAACAAAAAACTTACAAAATAGCTCATCCATAAACGCGGCGGGACTTAAGCATTTTCTTAGTATCTGACATTTAGGTGCAAACGAAAACCCAATAGTACAAGCGTTCTAGCTAGCGAGTGATCTAGCTGGACAAAAACTCTCCATTCTGTGTCAAATCCTGGTAAGCTCGAGCTCATGAAACATTCTTAAAATGTAAATAGATGGTCGTTTCGATGCAAATATTGTAATAATGCAAACCGAATTGCAAGACTGAATCACGTGTGTGTATCGGCACACAACGCTTATTTCAATTAGCATATAAATATGTACATTGTTGAAAACAATAAGTTAACCTTTGCAAGAAATTAATTAAAACAAGAAAATTGTTTTGTTGTAAGTTGATATACTCTAGCTGAACACACATTTAAAATCGAAAGTCGTAGCCTTCAGCCGCCATATTGGATAACGGACTTCCTGGTTCAGTGTGCAGTGGAAGTTCTTTCACGTTTAAATGAGAATCCTTCCTCAAATAAACACCGCGAATGTTTATTGGGCCGAAATTGTAGATCTCAAACTTGATATTTGTTTATTTTCACAATTTCGTGATTTGCTCCAGAATTTTTTTTAAATGATATTAAATTCATAAAAATGCGCATTTCCTCATTTCAGATTGTTTCGATTGTCATATTTATTGAGAAAATGTCTAAGATCAGAACACATTTAATTTGAAAATTTTACAGAATTAATGAATGAACTTATAATGGGACTTTGGTGCGACTAAAACGGGAAAGGAGGAGGAAACAGCATTAGTGTAAAGTGCCCATTTTTCCTTGATATTTTTAATTACTATATTGAAAATTTAAATTTAAAACTTATTTCTACCATTCTGGTAGTTAAAATGGAAACATAAATTTAGACGAACTTTTAATTTAAAACAATAGTTGCAAATACAACTTTGCCAAGCTTTGCCTGGATGCAGTCACGGGTAAAATTGAATGTATTTAGAGTGCAAAAATTAGGAGGGTACAAGCTTAGTTCTTCTTTTCAGATATATCCTTTTGATTGTGTAAGGGTTGGCTGTATTTTTACAAGTATTTTGTTATGTGGAGGAACACACTTACGCCGGACGCAATTTTCCAATATCACGGTTAAAGGACAAACGATTCTGATTATGTTCAACTAGACTATATCAACTTGCATAAGAACAAAACCATAGTTCAATCGCAATTATTTATTTGGTCACTGTTATAAAGTTAATATTTGCAAGTCACACCATCTTACTTAACATCCGAGTGTTCTCTTTCCATGCATTGTGATTCAAGAATGGCAACAGTCAAGATCTCAGACTTGGTCTCGAAGTTTTCTCATCGGGAAATCAAGATAGATAATGGAGTAAACGTGAATCAGGCTAAACTGTTTGCTGTCTTTCTTCTACTTGTTTCTGTTATATACAATGCAGTAAGTCGTGTGCATTACGGTAAGTCAGTCTTCACAAAGATTTAAAGTGGGATTATAAATTTGTTTGGAATGTTTTCGTAATTGATGTATGGATTTTGGCCAGTTCAATACTTGTATTTGTGTGGCACAAAAAATAATTCGTATACCAGACATTATTTCAAAAAACTTTTTTCCTAATTTTTAACTAACTGTGTTGAGTACAAAGTCAAATGTTAATTTAATATAATAATTGTAATGAGTTGATGTCCTCTATAAAATATAAAATACAATTTTTGCCATTAAATAAAAGGCCATCTATCATCCAATCAAATGTTTAGCCATCTTCCTTTGTCTTTTAATCAATCAGCCTCATTGTCGCCATTTGTTTACTTTATACACAAAACAAAATCTTGTAAAAATACAGCCAAACCTTACACACCCAAAAGAAATGAGATCTAAAAAAGGGCCAAGCTCATCTACCCTTCCACATTTGCGCATTCTTAATTCATAAACGTACAGTGTCCCATAACAGCATCCTTGAAATGCTTGGCAAAATAGAATTCGCATCATATAACGTTTAAATTAATTATGAAAAAAGAAATTGGAAGAACTATTACGTTTAAATTATTATAATTATTATTATTATTATTATTATTATTATTACTATTATTATTAATTATTGTTATTATTATTATTACTATTATTTATTATTATTATTATTATTATTATTATTATTATTATTATTATTATTATTATTATTATTATTATTATTATTATTATTATTATTATTATTATTATTTTTTTTATTATTATAAAATGCAATGATTAAAACAATTACACCATGCTTTTTACAAAACAATGTGAACTACAATAGTATAGCCATGAAGTTTAAATTTTGTAATGTACTACCTTTATCATACCTGTACATGTATAAATTCATTTTAAAATTTTACTTTAATAGAATGTATAATGTTCCGTACGATGGTAGGGGGGTCACGAGGTGGAGAACAAGAGGAAATTACATTTTACCACAGTTTAACAACAAATATGGAAAAAGAACAATTTTTTACTTAACACCTGCAATATTTAATAGCCTTCCCGTTCATCTACGAAATTTAAATAGAAAATATCAGCCATAAATTCAGAAATTAAAGGTCATTATCTTGAAACTATGCGCATAGATGACGTCAGTTGCTGACCACTACCCCTACCATGGCGCAACATTTTATAATTGTTTGAGTTCAGTTATATTGAGTATTATTATTGTATTGTTCATTCTTGACGTTTGTTATTTTCTTGTTCCTTATTATTTAATTTAATCATTTATGGAGTTCCTAGTAAGTTTTTATGTATTGTTATTGTAATAACTCACACTTATCGCAGATATTTCATGTATTTTTGAATTCATTTAAACCACAGACAAGCCTTTTCATAAGGCTTTGTGGAAAGAAGCTTATTCCATTTTGTACATGATGTTATAAATAAATTGAAAAAAAAAAAAAAAAAAAAAAAAAATTATTATTATAATTATTATTAGAGTGTTTAGTCCCCGAGTCTTACTATTATAAATTACCTGATCAATTATTAAACTTAACAAAAATTTCCGAGGTCAAGCAACAAATAAAAAGACATTTGTTGTCTCAATTGAGTGCTCTTACCTAAATCTGTTTTGCTCATACCTTGTTTTCGTAATCATCTTTTAGCCATATTTCTGTCAGGTTTCTGAATTGCCTATGAAACTTAAAAACCTTGGCGTTGTGTTGTGTTTCATTTTATTTTAAGTAACGGTCATTCTACTTCGATTTGTTTATTTAATGATTGTGATTTGTTTATGTTTTTTCATAATGATTCCTTCCTCTACGGTTGTTTTTGTTTTAGTTTATTTGATGTTGTTATTCCACAGATGAGCCCGCATAATGGGCTTTGTGGGTTTCATTGAGATAAAACAATGTAATATGTGTTTTGTGAAATAAATTGAATTGTTTAAAAAAAAATTAAAAAAATTATTATTATTATTATTATTATTATTATTATTATTATTATTATTATTATTATTGCGTTGCATACATTATGCTGTTCCGGCGTTATGCAATGAATTGCCTGAAAATGTCAAAAACGTTCAAACCTTTGCAAAATTAAAGGAAAGTTTAAAAGATTACATATTTAAAAAAATTGAAAAATAAAAAGTTACGTTTTTTTTTTTTTTAATAACCTACATGATTTACCTATTTAATCGTTAAAAAATAATGCAATTTAGACGAATTGTGGTTATGCGTGTCGTGGTGCTCGAACTGTCATCATGTTTAAATGCGAAATGTGCTATTGTGGTGATGTTTTGTTTATGGTTTTTTGGTTGTGGTGGAATTTGGTCTTTAAAAAAAGCTTTATCAAAGCCTTGCAGCTGGTTCTTTTGTTTAGGATGTGTTAATTATTATTATTATTATTATTATTATTATTATTATTATTATTATTATTATATTATTTTATTGGATGTATTTCATACAAACTCGGTTAAAACCGGAGCTAACATGTTGTACGGACTTACGTCAAGTACTTCCATGTGTACCTATTACATACATTATTACTTTTGTCTTAACTCTAACTAAAATAACTAAATAAGTCATTTATAAATTGTAATATTGTTTGTAGATGATGTTTTCTTTCTGCTGTGTACGGTCGTGGCCGATTTCTCGTCGCCATCCTAGCATTTGCTCTTCGGACTATGGGAAACCACGAAAACCATGTCAGGATGGAAGCTGTCTCGAAATCTCGAAGTATCATTCTTAGTTTAGAAATTTACGAACTATTCTACACGTGTTGAGTATTACTGCCTTTTGAGTCTCGATGTATACATTGGGTTGAAGATCTATTTGTTTAATGCTTTCATGTAGCTTCTTCGGTATGATGCCGTTGGCTGATATAATGAATGGGATTGTATTTACCTTTTTCTGTTTCCACATCTTCTTGATCTCAATTGCAAGTTCACTATACTTGTCAATTTTTTTCTTCCACGTGGTCTCGACGTTATGGCACATTGGGATAGCAACGTCGATAAGGGTAGTCTCTTGTTTCTTCTTGTCAATTATTATTAAATCCGGTCTGTTGTGATGTATCGTTTGGTCTGTTATAACTGTGCGGTCGTAATATAATTTGTAATCTTTACTATCTAGTACTTTCTCTGGTTTGTATTTGTAGTAAGGTGTGTGTGTGTCAATGAGGTTGTACTTGATTGCTAGTTTTTGATGAATAATGTTAGCTACTTGGTTATGTCTGTAGAGGTAATCTGTTTGACATAGTGACTTGCACCCGGATATGATGTGTTCGATTGTTTCACCCCTTGCACTACATTTTCTACATATTTATATATATTATTATTATTATTATATGATTATTATTATTATTATTTTTATATTATTTTATTATTATTATTATTATTATTATTATTATTATTATTATTATTATTATTATTATTATTATTATTATTATTACGATGAGGCCTTATCATGAACTCAGCTAAAACAAAGATTGTGCATATTTCTTCACCTCACAATGCCGACCATAATGCTAATACAAATATTATAACTCATTCCTTTGATTGTTTGCATGAGCCCGCCCACCATATGGACGGTATTATCATAAACTGTTATTGTGTAAATAAAATAGAATCTGTTAACAGTCATGAATATTTAGGGAGTGGTGATAGACCAAAATTTTAGTTGGGATGTTCATATAGAAGAAGTGAGTAGACGGCTTAGATCATGTGTTCATCAGATTTATAAACTAAAGTATGTACTTCCTTATACTCTACTCCGAACCGTATACATAGCACTTGCTGAGTCAGTCATATCATATGCCCTGCTTGCATGGGGCAATGCATCATTTTCAAATTTAAAATATATTATTTCACTGCAAAATAGAATGGTTTGTTTAATATCCCCTTATAAGAAAAATGGTACATGTATCACAACTTATGATTTATATAGATATTGTAATGTTTTACCTGTAAATGTACTGTTCACTTACAAATTATTAGTTAAATTTTATTATGATAATTCGTTTAAAACTATTGTTAGTCATAATGCAAATACTCGCGCCAGGGAGGCAGAGTATTTGAAAATACCAACTTACAACAATAAGTATGGGAAAAGAGCTTTGCAATACAGTGTACCTTTTACTTTTAATAAAATTCCCAAATATTTACGAAGTATAGATCAAATAAGCAGGGTAAAGAATGAGTTAAAAGTGTTTTTGTTATATGAAACAGACATTGCATGTAAGTGGGATGCGTAGTATTTTTAAAGGGGCTAAAAACCCCAAAAAATATTTTTTACCACGTGATCTATAGCACAATACTACACTTAAATGACCGTTTAAAAAATTATATCTTGTTACTGTGATTTAACACGAATTTTTTAATTTTTTTGATCCAGAAATTGGCGAAAATTGGTGTTTTGGAAAATTTCCTAAATCGGCTTTAACCTGCTTCTTTTTTGGTCCACATAGATACTAGAGCATAGTACCAATCTAAAATACCCCTTCATAACATCGTGTCTTGAAACTGTGCCCAAATATACCCTCAAACACGCAAAAATATGCATTCCAAAATCACACCCCATCTTGGTAATCAGCATATTTTGACCGAACTACTTGTCCAAATTACAAAACAAAATATAGAGAATTTACAGAAAAGGCTGTCAAGTACGTCAATAATGGCCAATATTTTTTTGGATCAAAATCCTCCAAGGTCACGGGGCATAAAGATCCCCCCGTTATCCCCATGTTATTTCTTATGGGAGATTTTTGCCGATGGGACCTAGCTCGAAAAATGTCATGTTTGACAATTTTTTGGGAGGTCATGGTGGCCCCAATAATTTTTCTGTTAATTGCTAAATTCGTTACTAGGTAGCCTGAATGAAATATATTTTTGAGTGTAGCGGTTAAATACCCCTTTAAGTTTCATTTTCAGTGTATTATTATTTGTTCAGGTTTTCTGTATGTTTTTTGGTTCTAGGTATTTTTTTGTTTTTCCCTTGTACTTATATCAATATTATAAAGTCTGGAGTCTGGGTTATTTTTATTAATTGTCAATGTTTTTTATCCCCACAGCTAAGCCGCTTGTGTGGCTTGTGGGACTCGTTTCCATACTGAACTAATCATGTATTTAAATATGTACTGCCAATAATCATAATAATAAAAAAAAAAAATTATTATTATTATTATTATTATTATTATTATTATTATTATTATTATTATTATTATTATTATTATTAATTATTATCACATTTTATTGTTTAGACTCACAGTCGGTAATTTCAATAAATCAAATTTCAATTAGGTTAAGTGTTCAGAAGTGAATAAATCCTTATCTTTAATAAACATAGTTCCACAGATAAGCTGCATGCGCAGTTTGTGGAAGGTCGAATGTATGAAATATGTAAGGTTATGGAAGAAATGTATCTACAATTATTATTATTATTATTATTATTATTATTATTATTATTATTATTATTATATTCTTATTATTATTTTTTATTATTATTATTTTATTATTATTATTATTATTATTATTATTTATTATTTTCTTGCTTGATGCTTTCACAGCCCGAAATATTAGAGAATCAAATTTTACGAGTCATTTCGCTGTGATCGTTTTTATTAAATTAACCTGACGTTTCGATACGACTGTGCGTATCATCATCTGAGGCAACACTGAAAAAACTTTACATTTGAGATTGTTTTTTTGAATTCTTTTGCTTCTTCTTTGGCTCTGATTGTCATTGTCAAAGAACTAGAAACATCTTGACTTCCTTGATGCTGTTGCTGCTGCTGTTGTTGTTGTGGCAGTGGTGGTGGTGGTTGTTGTTGTTGTTGTTGATGTTGTTATTATTATTATTATTTTTATCATTATCATTATCATTATCATTATCATTTATTATTATTATTATTATTATTATTATTATTATTATTATTATTATTATTATTATTACTCTGAATCAGAAGAGGCATCAACCTCTTAAAATAATATTCCATTCTTATGAGTGTTTGCATGATATCGTAAATGGAAAAAACTGTGTACTGTGTAGTGTTGAAATTGAGTCTGTTGACAGCCATGTGTGGAGGCCGCATATTATCTCCTTATGCAAGCGTTTAAGATCCTGTGCATTTCAATTATTCAAATTAAAGTTGGTACTTCCGTTTAAACTTTTAAGGTCAGTTTACACTGCGATCGCCGAGTCAATCATCTCTTATGGCCTCTTGGCCTGGGGCTTTGCATCTTTAAGCCACGTAAATTTAATAACCAACCTTCAAAACACAATGATTAGAACTATGACACCATGCTTTTTAAAAAGAAATCCAAGATATAACAGCATACAAATGAAATATCACTTTTGCAATGTACTACCTGTATCATACCTATTTAAGTTTAGATTTATTTTAAAATTTTATTTCAATAGACAATATGAAGCAAACGAAAATACGGGGATTACGCGGTCGAAATCAAGAGGGAATAATTTTTTGCCTAAATTCAATAACAAATATGGAAAACGAACACTTTTTTATTTGACACCTGCTATTTTCAACAGCCTACCTGGTCATCTGCGCAATCTAGAAAAGATCTCAGCCATTAAATCTGAATTAAAGTTTTATTTGCTCGATTGTTTATGTGCAGTCTACAACACCTAATCATTCATCTCAATTCCCAATTTGCTTTTATTTTTTATTTTTTATTGCAGTTGTTCAATTTACTATTTTCATTATGTATCCTGTTGGTTTGCTTTAAAATTTGATTACGAATGACAAGTCTGTTTGTTTGTTTTTTTGGAGGAGTCTTGAAATATTTAGATACTTGGTGCAAGTATGTAAATTTATTCATCTAATACTGTGTTGCTTTTTGTGTTACCTCAAGTATAATATTTTATATTCAATATTCAAGTTTTGTTTTTTTTAAGTTTGTTTTGTTATACAGGACGGTGTTCCACTGAGTTTGTTCTATTTTTCTTTGTTATTGTTGTAATAACTTCGCACAACACCGTTTGTATGAAATGTACACATTGTTGTGGTTTAAACCACAGACAAGCCTTACTTTAAGGCTTTGTGGACCGAAGCATATAAAAAATGTACACATATGTAATTAATGAATAAAAAAAAAAAAAAAAAAATTATTATTATTATTATTATTATTATTATTATTATTATTATTATTATTATTATTATTATTATTATTATTATTATTATTATTATTTTTATTATTATTATTATTATTATTATTAGGACCATCAACTAAGCAAGTAAGCTGTAATTGTCCCAATAATTATACGTCCTCCCATTTGTACGAGAAGCTGAGAACTTCGAGGTCATCACAGGGGCCTAACGGCACCAAGCGTAGGGTGCAGGATATTTGGTCCGCCACTGGAGGTTGACCCAAATACCACCACAGGAGCCGGCGACCAGCCGTCCGTCCACGGGCGAGCTCATCATGGCCACCCTTTTCCCCCGGCCACCCTCGTGCATTGCCCTCCCCCTCCCCCTCATCAAGAAGTCGAGCAACGATAGGGAAAACCTACGGAAATACCAAGTATAATAAGGATTATTATTCTGGATTTGTATGTCAGTAGTTAGTATTATTTTGAAAAATGTCTAAATTATAACGAAACTTCTTTTAGTCTGGCGTGGGTGTGAATCAATTGTGCACTTTTATATAGTGGTCCAAATTTTTTTATGCATGTATTTCACCCACAAATAGTCATTTTGAGACTGGGAGGCAATTCGTCTCGCCATTAATGTAGCTATGGCGGCCATCCATAAAGATGGCGCCAAAGTGTAATAAGACTAGGTACCACATTTCGGAGGAATCTTGGCATGTGGCACCACATTTTCCATTTAAATCGACCATGGGAAACTCAAATATGGCATCAGAATTAGAATTTTGTGAATTTCGAGGCCTTAAATTGCAAATTTTTTACTTTATAATGCAATTTTGTTACTAAATTTCACTAGTTTCTACGACAGCCTCTAGTTGACTGTAATAACTTGTATAGAGACCATATATTTTTTATGCGTGTACTAGACACACCAATAGTCAGTTTGAGACCGGGACCCTATTCAACTCTTAATCTATTTACCTATGGCAGCCATCTTTAAAGATGGCGCCAAAGTGTAATAAGACTACCACATTTCGGAGGAATCTTAACATGTGGCACCACTTTTTCCATTAAATCGACATAAAAAAATCAAATATGGCATCAGAATTAGAATTTTGTAAATTTCGAGGCCTTATTTTATACATTTTAAGTCAATTTTGTTACTAAATTTCACTGGTTTCTACGACAGCAGAGTTGACTGTAATAACGTGTATATAATAACATTCTCTCCCCTACTCAGCATGGTTTTTTGAAAAACAAATCCACCACAAGCGCAATCTTCAGTTTTCTCTCCACTCTCTACTCTGCTTTGGACAAAGGTGACCACGTGGTAGGAGTGTTCTACGACTTGACAAAGGCTTTTGATACGATAGATCACAAAATTCTCCTAGGAAAGCTAAATACCTATGGCATCCGAGGGATCGCTTTAGATTGGATTTCCCTCTTTTCTCTCCGGCCGTTCTCAAGTAGTCGAAATCGAGACAGCCAATGGTCTATACGTCACCAAAACCCGCTCTAAATCTCTGTCCATAGTCTGTGGGGTTCCCCAGGGTTCCATACTCGGGCCCCTAGCCTATATCATATATGTTAATGATCAGGCCACCTTTCTGGATGAGGGTATTCTCACACAATATGCGGATGACTCCAGCCATCTGCTGACCCTACCTAAACATCATCCCTCTCAGGCACTTGCCCCCTAATCAACAGCCAAGTGGCCAAAATGTCATCATACAGCCGCGACAATGAACTCTACATCTCGCGCTCTAAAACGGTATACTTATACTTCCACACTCCCAATAAGATCCCACTGGCTAGTCCCCTAGTTCATCTAGAGTTTGATATAATCCCCCGCGCTTCTAGTGTAAAAGTCCTCGGCCTTGCATTGACCGAAAAACTCGACTGGTCTATCCATGTTAACCATGTTGCCAACAAAATTTTATCTGGATGCTACTCTATCCGTAAGCTCAAACAAATTGTTCACCCCCATATCTTATTGCAAGTCTACTTTGCCCACATCCACTCTCACTTATCCTATGGCCTGCTATTTTGGGGAGCCTCCCCCCAAGCAAATAGAATATTTATCCTCCAAAAGAGAGCGATACGCATTATTGCGGGTGTCTCCAGAAAACACTCCTGTAGGGAGCTCTTTAAGGAATTAGGAATTCTAACTCTAGCATGCACACTCATCCAGTCTGCTGCACTCTTTGTTCGCACAAATAGTAACCTCTTCCCTCGCAATGCGTCTGTGCACTGCCACAACACAAGAGCCATCCTTCACATACATAGGCCACCCCACCACCTGCGCCTTTTTGCACTGGGCCCCGAGTACCTTGCCTCCACCCTTTACAACAAGCTCCCAGAAAACATAAAAACCTCCCCCACCCTGCCCTCCTTCAAACACAAGTTAAAAATATATCTCACAGCAAACAGCTTCTACTCGGTTAGTGACTACCTCTCCATGTAAATAATAAAGAATTATAAATAATGAACAATTAAATAATAATAAATAAAAACAGATATTCTAGCTAAATTCAGCAATGATATATCACCTGTTAAGTCCTGTTTCAAAGTCAACTAAAATTGTAACATATGGTTACGATTTTTTAGTTATATGCCTCCATATCATTATGTCTCTTACTTTCATCTGTACCATTATCTTGCACCAATTGTAAATCACCTCATCGAAAAATTCTCTTCTCCAGTTATACTTTCATAAAATAATATATTATAAATCATTTTTTATTATTAATACAACTCGCTTATTTTCAAATTCCACTTTTCCTTATTAGTATTTATATTTTCCATCATTATCATGTGAATCATATTTATGGACGTGTTGCTTATTTATTAGATTATTATATTAGATTAGATTATTCATTCCCTCTCTCTCAAGAGGGGTTATATCTGTTACCATGTATCGGTCGAATGAATAAATTGAAATTGAAATTGAAATAGAGATCATATATTTTTTATGCGTGTACTAGACACCCCAATAGTCAGTTTTAGACCGGGAGCCCATTCGACTCTCAATCCATTTACTTATGGCGTCCATCTTTAAAGATGGCATCTATAGTGTAATAAGACTACCACATTTTGACAGAATTTTTGCATGTGGCACCACTTTTCCCATAAAATCGACCAAGGAGAACTCAAATATGGCAGTAGAATTAGTATTCCGTGGATTTCCAGGCTTTAATTTTCAAATTTTACACATTTTAAGGCAATTTTGTTACAAAATTTCACTGTTCCATCTTTAAAGATGGCCGCCATAGGTAAATGGATTGGGAGACGAATGGACTCCAAGTCTAAAAATGACTATTTGGGTGTCTAGTACAAGCATAAAAATATTTTGACCTCTATACTCGTTGTAACAGTCAATTCGGCTATCGTAAGAACTATATGCGATATATGTGATATTTTGTAACAAAATTGCCAAAAAATGTTTAAAATTTAAAATTTACGGCCTCGAACTCCACGATATCCTAATTATACTGCCATATTTGAGTTCCCGATGGTCGATTTATTACTAAAAATGGTGCCACATGCCAAGATTCCGTCAAAATGTGGTAATCTTATTACACTATGGACGCCATATTTGAAAATGGCTGATATAGGTAAATGGATTGAGAGACGAATGGACTCCAGGTCTCAAACTGACTATTGGGGTGTCTTGTACACCCATACAAAAAATTTGATCTCTATGTTCCTAAGACCAATGTTAATTTAAGAGTTTTATGACATCGTTGATAAAGTAAGCAAGAAGAGGTCTGCAGGGTTAGACAGTATCCCTTGTAACATCTTAAAACGTGTTGACATTTATATCGCTGGTCCACTCATGCACATTGTAAATGAGTCTTTTATACAAGGTAAATTTCCAGACGCTTTAAAGAGAGCAAAGGTTGTTCCTATACATAAGAAAGGAGATAGAACCAGTTTAAGCAATTATAGGCCAATATCCATACTTCCTGTGTTTTCTAAAATATTTGAAACGGCTATGTGTAGCAGATTAGTCTCATTTTTGGACAGTAATTCTTTGTTGAACAAGAGTCAACATGGGTTTGTTAAGGGAAGGTCTACTATGACAGCATTGTGTGAATTCGTCTCTTGTGTGATTGATTCTATTGACAAACATAAACATGTGCTAGGTATTTTTTATGACTATTCAAAAGCTTTTGACAGTGTTAATCATGACTTGCTTCTCAAGAAACTTGAACTCATGGGTATTTGTGGTAAGCCTTACTCTTGGATACAATCATACTTGAAAAATCGTAGTCAAATTGTATGTATAGCAGGAAAATCAGAAACCGCTTATTCAGAAGAGCTAAAGTTGAGTGTAGGCGTACCGCAAGGTTCGGTGCTCTCTCCTCTGTTTTTTATAGTATTTATAAATGACTTGACTGATTCTGTAACAGTGGGTAAAGTTACACTTTATGCTGATGACTCCAATGAATGTATTAGTAATTATAACGTCGATTCACTTTATTCTGATGGAAGGCTAGCTGTTAGTCAAATGGTTGATTGGTGTGAGCCAAACGAACTTTTTATAAATTCAGGTAAAACTTGTTTAATGCAATTTAAGACTAAACACAAAAACATTGACAGGAGTCCTCTAATATACCTTAAGTCTAGTCCTATTGTCGAATGTGAGGTAACTCAGGTTCTGGGTGTTTATGTTGACAATGTACTAGACTGGGGAAAGCACATAGACTATGTAAGTGCTAAAGTTGCAGCTGGCTGTTATCTTATCAAACGACTTATTGATGTATGTAGTTTGCATATCGTAAAATTGGTGTACTTTGCCCATATCCAGTCAAGATTGCAGTATGCGATTACGTGCTGGGGGCTGTCGCCTCATGCAATCAGGTTATTTAAGTTACAGAAAAGAGCCATTAGATACATGTCACATGCTAGCAGCTTAGCTCACTGCAGAGAGTTGTTAAAAGAGCTGTCCATTTTAACTCTTCCTGGTCTTTTTATTTATAGTTCAATTTTATATGTTTTAAATAATGAACAGTTAACTACGACTAATAGTGATTTGCCATGAGCATTTTACGAGAAAAAGAAAGGATTTTAGAATTGAAGAGCATCATCTTAACATATCATGTTCGCGGCCTGATATTGCAGGCGCCAGACTTATTAATAATTACCCAAATGTTTGAAGAACAACAAGAGTCAATCTTTTAAGGCCGAACTGAAAAAGTTTATAATTGATAATTCGTTTTATTCTGTTAAAGAGTTCATGTTATCTTAAAGCATTGTGTGTATTTTGATAGCATGTATTTCCTGACCTGTCTAAATACCATTGGATGATCAAATAAAGAGACCAATAAATAGTATTATGATTATTATTATTATTATTATTATTATTATTATATTATTATTATTATTATTATTATTATTATTATTATTATTATTATTATTATTATTATTATTATTATTATTATTATTATTATTATTATTATTAATGAGGGTAGATCAGATTGGTTTGAAATAAATGAGGGACTGAGGCAAGGTAGTGTTTTATCACCGACTCTATTTACTGTCGTAATGGATCAAATACTACGAAGAGTGGAACCGAATATAGACGGAAGAGACACTAGAACCTTAGTTTTTGCCGATGATGTCTTAATTTGGGGTGAGAGTGTTGAAGAGGTGCAAGAAAAGGTGGATAGATGGAATGTAGTTGCAACAGAGTTTGGGTTAAGTATTAGTCAGAATAAAAGTGAATGTTTAGTTATGAAAAAGGATATAAAAGGCATGCCTAAGAATCAAGAAAAGTTAAGACTTCGTGGAAAATTATTAGAAGAAAAGGAAGAATTTAAGTACCTAGGAAGTATCTTGACAAAAGATGCTAAAGTAAATAGAGAAGTAACAGCTAGGGTACAAAAAGCCGAAGGATTTTATCAACTGGTGCGAAAGCTGCTTTGGAACAAGCTGTTTCCACAAAGATGCAAGGTTCTTTTCTATAAAGCATACTTCATACCTATACTTACTTACGGTACAGTAACTTGGACAGTTGGATCACAGGAAGAGAGTCAGTTGGAAGCAGCAGAGATGAAGTTTTTGAGAAGTATAAAGGGAGTTACAAAACTGGACAGGATTAGAAGTGACGTTATAAGAAAGGAATTAGGTCTGGAGAAGTTGAGGTTTAAAATAGGAAGGGAACGTTTAAGATGGTTTGGTCATATGAAGAGGATGGATATGGATAGGATCCCAAGACGAGACTTCGAAGCAGGAGAGGAAGGTAAAAGAAAAGTAGGAAGACCGAGAGAAAGATGGGGAAGATTGATCGAAGGAGACGTTGAAGAGAGAGGTGAATCGTGGAACCAGGTGACGGAATTGAAGCTGTGGGAGGACAGGAAGGAGTGGAGAAAATTGGTGGAGAAGCAGATGATGCAGGATGAAGATGACGATGATGATGATGATGATGATGATGATGATGATGATGATGATGATGATGATGATGAAGAAACGCTGAGCCTGGCAATCTCGGCAAAAAATAGTTTCGTGCCCTAGATATCGGTGTGAAGAACACCACTCAACCCGACATTGTTGGAAATGAGTTTTGATTATTATTATATTATTATTATTATTATTATTATTATTAATTATTATTATTATTATTATTATTATTATTATTATTATTATTATTATTATTATTAATATTATTATTATTATTATTATTATTATTACCAAACCTCATGTCTCATTAGATGAGAGGAAAGTGTTTTACTGCTTTGAAACGCGTGAATTGGGCAGATTTAATGGAAATTAATGATTGCAATAAGCTCTATGACTCTGTTCGGACTACTATTCATAACATACATGAAAATTCGTCTTTTGTTGCAACCGGTCGTAAGAGGAAACGAGTAAACAAGGAGTGGATGACTGATAACCTTGTTGATATGGTTCAACATAGAGACAGGTTGTTCCGTAAGTGGAGGAATGCTAGAGTAACTAACCCGTTGAGGCGGACTTATGAAACTGAATATAAACTTTATCGTAATGAGGTAGTGAAGGAAATTTATAAAGTGAAACGTGATTATTACAAAAATAAATTTGAAGTACATAAAGGTGATGCTAAAAAAACATGGCAGGTAAATGAAGTAATAGGGAAATCAAAGCGTAACTCAGTTGACATGGTGATTAACAAATATTTACGTAATAAATACAGTGAGGAAGAAATTGCTAACAGATTTGTTGATACTTTTGTTGATGAGATTAATGTGATTCAACATAATTGCTCTATTGTAACTTCTAAGCTTTTGCCTCCTTTAAGTCAGAGTCAATCTATGTATCTAGGGAAAGTAAGTGTAACATCTGTGCTTAAAATTATCCGTAACTTAAGCGTTACTAAACAACCTGGAATTGATGGGATTAGGGTGATCGACTTGCAATACACGGCTGAGGATATTAGTCCCTTAATTGCCAAAATAATAAACCTGTCTCTAGAAAAGGGAGAAATACCTGATTTGTTAAAAGTTTCAATTGTAAGACCGGTTTATAAAAAAAGGAAGCCATATGGACTTTACTAATTACAGGCCAATTGCCATTTTATCTGTTATTGAAAAAATAATGGAACGAGTAGTAGCTGACGCTTTATGCAACTATTTAGATAAATTTAAAATTATTACAAAAAATTTAGTTTGGTTTTCAGAAAGGTAAGAGCACAACCGATCTTCTAGTGAAATGTGCGAACTTGGTTAATAACAAAATTAAATGACAATATGCACATTGCGGCCATGTTTGTGGATTTAAGCAAGGCATTTGATACATTAAAATCACGTCAAACTTTTAAAATGTCTTGAGCGAATAGGTATTCGTGGCCCAATTTTAAACTGGTTTAAAAATTACCTAAGAACTAGGAGAATAAGAGTTAAGGTTGGTGATTTTTTAAGTCACGAACGTGATGTTATTTCAGGAGTTCCTCAGGGTTCTATTTTGGGTCCAATTCTATTTTGGTTAAATGTTTTAAATATTGCTATGTATTTATTTATGCCGATGACATTTTGATTGTTTCAGTACATAAAAACTTTGAAATAGCACAGTTGCATTTACAGATAGATTTTATAAACCTTCTTAAAGAGATTCATGATAGAGACTTAATAATTAATGCAAATAAAACAAAAATAATTCATTTGTGTGCACCTCAAAACATAGATTGTCTCCGTGAGGTCAGGGTGATCACTCATTCCAATGAATGTTTGCATAATCAAGTAGATCCACTTACGTGTGCATGCAGTGATTTACTCGATAATGTTGACTCGCATATTTATTTGGGATTAGTGATTGATAAACATTTCAGCTGGGTACCTCATATTGACTCGATCTGTAAGCGCCTACGAGCCTGCCTCCGACAGTGTTTTTTTCTTAAATACGTTTTACCGTTTTCAGTGTTGCGAAATGTATATATCGCTCTTGCAGAATCTATTATTTCTTATGGTTTACTTGCGTGGGGGTATTCCACTGACTGCCCTGCCACTTAAATAAAATTCGAGTACTACAAAATAAGCTGTTACGCCAAATAAGACCACGTAATTGTCAAACTCTGTCGACTCGGGAGACATACCTCTTTTGCAATCTTCTTCCTGTTGACTGCTTTTTCACTTACCAACTTTTAATAAAATATTACTTTAAAAATGATTATAGAATTCTTGTGCAGAGAAACAAATGGACACGTAGTCAGGTTAAACAAAAATTTGAAGTTCCTAGAAGTAATAATAAATACGGTCAGAGGCGCCTTGAGTGTTTAGTCCCCGAGTCTTTCAATGACTTGCCTGATCAGTTATTACATTTTACAAAAATTTCCGAGGTCAAGATTGAAATAAAAATACATTTGTTGTCAAAATTGAGTGCTCTTGTCTAAATCTGTTCTGCTCTTGCCTTGTTTCGTACTCATCACTTAGCTTTATTTATGTTGTGTTTAAATAACTTCAAAAGCCTTGACGTGGGTTTGTGTTTTATTTCATTGTTAGTTACTAGTTAATCTACTTCAATTTGTTTACTTAATGTTTATGATTTGTTAATGTTTTTTTTTCATGTTTCCTTCCTCTATGGTTGGTTTTGTTTAGATTATGTGATTTTGTTTATTCCACAGATGAGCCTGCATAATGGGCTTTGTGGGTTTCTTTGAGATGTATTAATGATATTCTGTTTTGTGACAATAAATTGAGTTGAAAAAAAATAAAAATAAAATAAAAATAAAAATAAATTATTATTATTATTATTATTATTATTATTATTATTATTATTATTATTATTATTATTATACATGTTATTACAGTCAACTCGGCTGTCATAGAAACCATGCAGTGAAATTTTTAGTAACAAAATTGCCTTAAAATGTATAAAATTTGCAAAATAAGGCCTGGAAATCCACGGAATACTAATTCTACTGCCATATTTGAGTTTTCCATGGTCAATTTCATGGAAAAAGTTGGTGCCACATGTTAAGATTCCTCCGAAATGTGGTAGTCTTATTACACTTTGGCGCCATCTTTAAAGATGGCTGCCATAGGTAAATAGATAAGAATTGAATAGGGTCCCGGTCTCAAACTGACTATTGGTGTGTCTAGTACACGCATAAAAAATATATAGTCTCTATACAAGTTATTACAGTCAACTCGTCTGTTGTAGAAACCAGTGAAATTTAATAACAAAATTGCATTATAATGTAAAAAATTTGCAATTTAAGGCCTCGAAATTCACAAAATTCTAATTCTGATGCCATATTTGATTTTCGACATGGTCGATTTAATGGAAAAAAAGGTGCCACATGCGAAGATTCCTCCAAAATGTGTTAGTCTTATTACACTTTGGCGCCATCTTTAAAGATGGCCGCCATAGCTAAATTAATGGCGAGACGAATGGGGTCCCGGTCTAAAATGACTATTTGGGGGTGAAGTACACGCATAAAAAAATTTGGACCTCTATACAAAAGTGCACAATTGGGGGACTAATGGTGTAACATGAAGTCGGACTATTTTAACCAATCTCATTACTGACTATCGCATGCATGTCCTGGAATACTCCTTTTCTCATTTCAATATTCAGAGCCTTCAGTTATTTTGGAACATATTTGTGTACTAGAATAGGAAGCAGGATCTAGGTTCTGAACGAGCGGAATCTGCAAGCGAGCGCAGGACGTCTGCAGCACTCTGGGTGTGGCGCGGCTCAGCGCTAGTGCGCCAGATTCAGGTACCTCTTCTTCCCCTACGGGAGGAAGTTGTATTGAGTTGTGTTCCCCTCTGTCATTGCCCATGTTCGTACCCACTTGTTTCACTAAGATATCTTGTTTTCACTTTAATTGTCTCGTAGGCGGAGTTAGCTTGAGTGCACGATTCACCTCAAAGTACTAATGAGGCACGTTACGTATGCAAAACCCCGAGAATAAATAATAGTACGATGTCGTGTAAGGAGGGTAGGTCAGATAGGGCCTATTCGGTACAATATATTAATTTATCAAAGTTGATTTAATTTCTATGGAATTGCCAATTAAAAATAGGATGTAAAATATCTAGTGGCCCAAAGACTTACATTTTGTAAACAATGTAGTCGATCATTGTCAAGTAACTATAGTTACTTGTTGATATATTCTTGTGTAAGCCTTAAACTGAAACCTTTATTTGGAAGCCTTCCAGCAAACTTTAATAACTTTTGTCTATTATTTACTACAATTCAGAAATTAAAAAAGTCCGCCCCAACCGGGAAACGAACCACGGATCTCCCGCATTCCAGACAAGCGTCTTAACCACTAGACCATCAGGACGGGTACATTTTAAGCTCTGAATTGTAGTTGCATTTTACATCTGAATGGATGGAACAGTACTGCAACGAATATCTGTTGCCTTTGAACTGACCACCAAACATTAATTATAATGTCATTACCTTTACGCAGGTATGAGCGAAGTGTTTATTTCTCGATTTGTTTAGTCGGGAAACACTCCAGTAGGTGTAATTGAAATTATTTACTACAATTCAGAAATTGAAAAAGTCCGCCCCAACCGGGATCGAACCACGGGTCTCCCGCATTCCAGACAGGCGTCTTAACCACTAGACTATCAGGACGGTACATTTTAAGCTCTGAATTGTAGTTGCATTATACTTCTTTCAAAAGACCCTATATCACTGTTACCTTAATGTCCATGTAAAATATGAACGTTGTAGCCCCACCCGTTTGGTCAGAATCGCGGGCCGATTGAAACTGACGAATTACACCGTAGCAGTAGCAGTAGTAGCAGTAGTAACTAACATCCTTGAAGTGATTTTGAGCATGTTTAAACCATTTTTTCACCAAGAAGGAATGCTCGTATCCCAACCAAATCTGGCATGTGTTGTCAGGTACCTAAATTCCCTCGATGTTGATAGTTTTCAAGTTCAATAACGTTTCATGACGGCTGGGTGACACCTCGAAATCACCCCAAATCTGCTTGCTGTATATGGCGCCCGAGTGTGTAGCGCACCGCGGCTTGGCTGCGGGCGCCGAGTACGGACCGACGCCAGTAATTACAGGCCTATCAGTCTTTTAAGTGTTGTTGGCAAAGTTCTTGAGAAGATAGTTCATGGCCGTCTGTTGACCTTTGCCGAGCTTCAGGGTGTCCTCCCTGAAGAACAGGCTGGGCGGGCGGACAGTTTCTGACCTTGTTGCTCGTCTTGTATCGGAAGTTACGTCCACCTTAAATGATAGACACTGTGTACTGGCCGCTTTCCTCGATATTTCACGATCGTTTGATAAGGTCTCACACGACTAACCGGTGAAAGAGCGCGGGCCGGGTGGAAGGGCATTTTTCTGCACCGTTCTCTATCCGCGCCGAAGTTCCTTAAGGTTCTTGCATTTTCCCCTCTCCTCTATCTCCTCTACTGCCACGATATTCCAGTTCCACGTCACGCGCGTCGGTCCCTATGCCAGTACGCTGATGACACCGCATACTGGAGCTCCCAGCGGTCTGCCGCCGGCGCCATTCGGTGGCTTCAACTGCATTTGGACGATCTTCAACTTTTTATGGCGCGTTGGAGTGTCCTGCCTAATGCCTTGAAGACTCGGCTCCTGCTCTTCCGGCATCGACACAAAACTCGGAAACTCTCTCAATTGCCCATGCCTCGCTCTATCACGCTGAGGGGTGACCAAGTGTTTGTCTCCCGTTCCGCGAAATACCTGGGGGTGTCTCTCACCGTCTTCCTCGATTGGGCTGCCCACACCCGGGACATTTTTTGCGGGCGAGGCGCTGTGAACCTTCTCGTGAGCTAGGGGGGACGTGTCCGGGGCTGGGGTTTTTCCGGACCTCCGCCATCAACCAGGTGTTCCTGCGCCCCTTGATCGAACGACGGCTCTTGCGCCAGCCCTTGGTCGCACCTTCGGGGGTAACTTCTCGCTCAGCGCTTTCCCCTGGTCGTTTCCCGCCCTGCCCCTCCCAGCGCACTACGAGGGTCGCGTCACGGATTTAAAACCCTTCCAGCAAAATGCCCACCCCGCCTCTAGGGCACCGCCTCCCCCTCCGTGAACGCACAGCTCTCCTGGATCGTCTCTACGCCCCACCGGGTTGCCCCCCCCCGCCGCGACGACCTCGGTACCAGTCCCCGAGGCACGGGATGCCCCCCTGTAGTCGCCGGCCTCGGGTGACTTTTTAAGGGAGAACCGAGAAAACTTTTTCAGGTAAACCTGGGGGGCCGGGTATCAACGGTTGTGCCTCCGTGAAAACCGGTGTTTTCACCTTGGGGTTGGGGGCGATATTTTTATCTGCCGCTTTGTTTTTTTTTTCCCTTTGTTTCTTTTTGTTTTGTTTTTTTTTAAAATTTTTTTTTTTTTTTTGTTTTTATTTTTTGGTTTTTTTTTTTTTTTTTTTTCCCCCTATTTTTTTCGGCAGCCCAGTGTAGCAACATGAAATTCATTTTTAGATTTAATAATATTAATGTTTTTCTCATCTTGATTATTTTGTTCTCTCATTTGTACTTCTTGTGTTTAAGATTTATGTTTCTTTGTAATGTTAGGCTCAGAGGGGAGTATTTATGCCCCAAAATCGGCCTTTTCCCCTCCCTTGGCAGAAAATAAAAATAAATACAAAAAAAAAAAACATACACCTATTGATTCGAAACCATTGCATTTTGAAGATCTCACTAAAAAACCTTCTAAAATGATTGAGTCCCTCTTTTTTACAATTTTCTTAGGGGTGGGCGCTTCCTTATATTATTTTTTTTTTTTTTTAACATTCTTTAATTGATAAAGAATGATTTTCAGATGTGGATTTCCCCCTACGCTCATTGTCTGGGGCGTTTTTAGAGGCGATTTCAAGTGGCAGCCCCGGCTGTATGTTGCACAAAAACACAAGTTCCGATTCAAGGAACTGTTTTCCCATATGTTGGGCATCAAAAAGAAACCGCCCATTGTGTTCGCTGGCGATCTCGTATGAGAGAACAAATTTTTGCATCTCGTCATGAGACTTAAACAAGGGGATTTAAAATGGATACTAAGGGGGCACATTGACGAATTAATGGATACCAAAAAAAGTGTAGTTGATATCTTTTTGGGGTCCTAACAGTTCGTGAACTCAATAATCGTTACTTATGGAAGGTAATAAATACCAGATTTAATATCAATACTCTTTTCACCAAAACGGTTTTTATGGTACTTCACAACGATATCTAGGGACGAAAAATGTTTTTGTGCCGAGGTTTCCGGGGGCCCCAAACGTTTTATCTTTATCTTCATTTGATTTTTCGATTTCATTTTAATCACATCCCGCTCTTTTCTCCACAAATTTCCCCCTTCTTTCCTGTCCTCCCAAGCTTCACTTTTATCATCTGGATCAACGTTTACCCGCTCTTTTAGGGTCCTAATCGCCATTTACACGATATAAAACAAGAACTGATACACACTGATAACACAAGTAGAACTACAAATTTCTCCTGCCTATAGCGGCAATCAAACCGTGGACCTCCTGCATTGAACATTTCAATCAGAACCTCTAACCACAAGATCAACTGTAACCACACAATGTGTAGTATATTCGTTTAACGGTGATAGATTTTATGAGTTTCCAATATGATTACTACTTTTGTCAGCCCGCACAAAACAGATAATCTCTTACGCGAGCTTCCTAATAAGTATAATTTTGATTTGATTTGCCTGTATCTTAATATATATGAGCCTCATTATGTTTTTACTTTTAATGTCACTATAATTTGATAACATAATGGAATAAACTAAATAGACGATGTGATTAAACTTCTCGAATCTATGGCAGGTTTAATTTCAACCATATCATCTACATCACATTAAACTATTACCATCTACGGTTTCCAAGATTCAAAAATATGATACTAATTCTTATTTAAGGACCAAAACCGTCAACCAACAGTGATCATAGCTGGGAATGGGCTATGGAATTTGGCAATAATCGCGAACGATGCCATAGAATACTACATTGGTTCTGTCGAACGTTTTTCGAAGAGTATCGATATACTTTCAGAAAACGAGACAATTATATTCTGGAAAATCCAGGAAAAACTTGATGCCACAAAGTTGGAGAATGGTAATTGGATGCTCGTCAATAATCGACTTGATAGACTCAATGAATTTGCGGTCAAGGTAATATACACATTAATGTTTTGAAATATATTTGAGGTTTCTGACCCTCACCCATGCACGATTCCAACTCAGAATGTTAACAATGTGCTAGAAAACTCAGAATGCAGTTGATTGATGTGAGATTTAGTTAATCTATCCGTATTACACAATGCTGCTAACTTGTCCCAAACAGATGTATGTGCACTTGCTACACGAGTGTGCATTTTGTGTTTTTCAATGTACGCAGTTGACAGTTAACACAGACGCCGAGTGATTGCGCCAGGGGTCAGACCCGAGGCTGATTAGATCTGATTGGTTATAGTTGATGCCGGAAGTGGTTGGCTCGACCAATCACGATGAAGCAGCTCTATTTGTTTACCCAAATACCTCAGATCATGAAGACAGATTTAAGTCCATACTAAAACGGTCCTTGGGCAACTTCTGTGGCGCATTCACACGGGTCTGTCTGAACTGGTTTTTGAAATCCCAAAGAATTAAAAAGGCCCGTGATGTGTTTTGTACGCCACGGTGAAATGCACACTGCACAATTGTAAAAAATTTAGAGAAAAACGGGAAACCCCCATCTTCGTGTTACAGGCTTAAAGGGGTACAGGGTTAAATCTGGTCGAGTCCGGCTTGTCGTGATGGTTATTGCTGAAGCGTCGATGGAATTATCTTGACCCCTTTCGTCAAAGAAACCTAAGGAAGTACGATTTTTAAAAAACGAGGACGGTCATAAACCCGGGTTTTGGTTTAAATTTGTTTAAAAGATTTATTGTAAAGCAATTTTAGAGGGTTTTTAAATGTTTCGTTTAAGTTTTCTTTATTTTATTAAAAGATAAAATATGAAAATCTTAATAGGTATTTTATTATTTTTGCCATTTGATTGTGTTTTGTCCTTAAAATTAAATCTTAACGTAACTTTAAACCCGTCTATTTGGTTTTTAAAGTCGAAATTTTTTTTTTTTTATAAATTTTTATTCTTTTTTTCAAAAATTTTTAACGATTTAAACATGCCATTTTATAAAAAAAAAATTTTGAATGCGAGAGAAACGAAAAGCATTTGCCCCTTAGTACTTTCGTTCCTGTTACTTTTGTTCAAAATACCCCACAAAAATTCATTTACATAAACAAAAACATCATATTAAAAAAACATATTAAAAAAACTTGGGGTCTTATCAAACCCAAAAAGTGCATTACCCCAAAAAGGAAAATCGCTAAAAATTCGATAAAAAATTTCCTTTTTCCTTTCGTAATTTTATTTCGGGGCTTTATACATTCGGCGTTCTACACTTTCGGGCTTTACATTTTGGGTTTTTTTAACTTTCGCTAATCTCCCTTTTCGGAGATTTGTACTAGGGAACCAAAAATATGGAAATTTCATTTTCTGCTATCTGAATTTTCGGTGTTTGAAACTTGGGGGTTTTTGTTTTTTGGGGTTTTTTCTACTTTCGGCGTTTTGCACTTTCGTTTTTTTACATTTCGCGGTTTTTCACTTTGGGAACCCTATATTTTACGTCTTGTTGTCGTTTCTTATTCTGATTGGACATATTTAGGGTAAAACCCCCCCAAAAAAACGTCGCTGTTTAGCACCTAGACCGTACACACAATGAATAGGAAAGCTTGTGGACGTAGCTGGCTTTAAAAAACTGTTTCGCCTGAAGGGGTTTTATAAAGCACAAGGCTTGGGTGTCCCCAAGGGTTGGGCGACTTTAAAGCTATTGACGAAAAATGGCATTGTGGCCATACCAAGAACTGAAATAAATTTTTTTTAAAGTGAGTGAAAAGGGAAAATTTATGACTTTTATATTGCAACGATTTTTCAGTGGCGTAGGGTCCCCCCCGGCAAAACCCGGACGCACCCGGGCCCCCCAAAATTTTAAATTAAATTAAAAACATTAAAAATCTAAATTTTTATTCAAATATATATTATATTACAAATTTAAATAACTATTTAAAATAATTTACAAACTTTGTTAACCCCCTTACAAACCCATTTGGAAATTTGCTCCTCAATAATCCTGAAAATAACGGAGCATTTTTTTTATTCTCACAAAATTCGTTGGGCCCGTTCATTTAAATTAATTTGGATTTCCCTAGTTCACTTCGAACTCAACTTTTATTGTGCTTTCAACTTGTTTAATTATAGCTGTTTTTTTATTAATTTTGGTAGTCACTGTCAACAAAAAAGGGTTTTTTTTTTGTGCATTTTTTATTTTATTCAAAAAATAAGGGGGGGTTTTTAACAGTGTAAAGTAAGGGGCGAAAGTTTTGGGGGGTAGGGGGGGGGGGGGGGAGAGGTGCAAAATTTTCATGGTAAGTTATGTAAAATCGCAACAAAACGGGCAATCCCCAAAAATTTTATAAATTTATCGAAAAAAACCATTGCAAAAAAACCTAAAAAAACTACAATTTTCAATGTTAAAAATAAAATAAATCTGGGGATTGACCCCCCCCAAAAAACCCCCCACTAGCCCCCCCCCCCCCCCGGAAAATATTGGGATACATAATAATGATTATGTTAGTGGTTCTAAAAAAATTTCGACCCCAAAAAAAAGAGCTATAGTTACGCAACAGATCAAATCGTAGTAAAATTTAAAATCGAAATACAAAGGGGTACGAAAATGCATGTTTTTAGAAGCCCGTCATTTAGAAAAATAAATCCACTTAGGTTTTGAAAAACGCAAGCCTGAGAAAGAGCATGAAAAAAAGTTACCTTTTGGTGATCCACCGTCTTTTTTTTTTTTTCCTTTTTTTCAATTTCTAAACTTCATAAGTGTCAAAACAAATCATAATTACCATTATTTGATAATTAGAAATTTACATTTCATGGGAAAAGAAATGGATTAAAAAACTTATGATTTTATTCTCTCTTCCTTTTTTGTGAACTTTCAGAATTTCTGCTTTTTTTTTAAATCATATTCTTCGGTCAAAAAATTCCCCTTTTAAGATTGACTTTAAAAAAAATGGATCGTATGCATGTCAAAAATAAAAAAAAATAAAAAAAAAATTTTTTCGAGTCTACCCCTCAGTCATAAAAATGATTTTCAGGGGGGGACAGTAAACCAAGCGACCAAGCTAAACCCTGTACCCCTGACGCAATCGAGGGTGAGCGATAACCAACCAGGCAGTGCAAACACTCGGGGATCAACCCCGCCAGAATCAAAAAAGGCCCTTTTAGAAAATTTTTAAATTTATTTCCCCAAAGACTCCTAATCCTAGGACAAGAATGATGACTTAAGCCCAAATTCAATTAAAAAAACTTTTAATTTAGCGGGAACAAACCCCTAGACTTTCTGCTTGGGGGAAACAATACGCTAACTACAAAAATTTAAAAAAAGTATCCTCCAAAATCATACCCCTACATTTTTGCAGAACTGGGTAAATAGATTTTCCATTATTATAAACGCCAAAACAGAATAGATAATATACAAAAAAAAGAAAAGTTTTGGACTTTTCAAAAAAAAAAAAATATTCTTGTTAACTTACTCTTCTTCCAAGTTTAGATTGTACAAGAATCCCGCACTAGGGCTTTTAAAGTAGCACAACCATAAAATTTAAAAAACTTTTTAAAAATTTGCGCACCGATCACTATTTTCCAACGATCATTAAATGACCTCTATTTTGGTTCGTACTAAATTTTCAAAAATTAACGTATTTTACCTGCTGGTTTTAAACACGTAAATTAGATAAGCTAGCGAAACGAAATGAAATTCCATTTCACTCACTGGGAAAAAAAAAACCGGAATTTTTTATTTTTTTTTATTTTTTTATTTTTTTTTTTTTTTTTCTGTTTGTTAGCACGATTTTTTCCCGGGTAAAAACCCCATACTCCCCATTCGATGAAATTTTATGGAGGGCTTCGAAATCTCTGAAATTAGAACTGCCCCTTTTTTAGCACAATCGAAAAAAATTTCTCATGAAAAAACGCAATTTACGATTTTTTTTTTTTTTTTTTTTTTTTTATTTTTTTTTTTAAAAATTTCTTCGACTTAAAAACACCTACATGCTTTGTCCGATTGTTGATTTTTCCAGAACCTTAATGTTATGAATTGATATATTGTGTAAAATTTGGCGTTTTCAAAAAAAAAAATTTTTTACGAAATCGCAATTTTTTCACTTTTTTCAATTTTTTTAAAAATTCTCCCTTTAAACACCTACGCTTTTATCCGATTGTAAATTTTTTTACAAAACCCTTTAAAATTATGAAATTTAAAATATTGGTGTAAAATTTGTGGCAATCGAATAATTATTTCTTTTGAAACTTTCAATATTACGATTTTTTTTTCCTTTTTTTAAAATTACGAATCTTTAAAAAAAAAAAAATTTAATTAATTTTTTATTAAAAAATTAAATTTAATTTTTTTTTTAAAATTTAAAATTTAAAAATTTTAAAAAAATCTTTAACTTAGTAATGATTTTTTCCAGAACAACAGTAAAAACCCCATAACACATGGAGCCAATGCACCCCAAAAAACCTCATCCCAAAAAGCTCGGGTTAAAACGTTTTTCCCAGTTTTAATCATTGGGCAACCGAAAGAAACCTAATTTGTTTTTTTCGACGAGTGTAAAACAATTTCTCAGCCTTCAATTTACACTTTTGGATGACTAGCGGGGCGTAGCAAAAATTTTGCGAGCGAAGCGAATTCCCTTTCACTACATGGGGAAAAAAATCCGTAATTTTTTTTTTTTCTTTCTTTTTTTTTCTTTTTTTTTTTCTTTTTTTTTTTCTTTTTTTCTTTTTTTTTTTGTCTGTTTGTTAGCAGATTCCGGGTAAAAACCCATCCCCCCCCGTTTTCGATAAAATTTTTTTAACCTTTGAAATTTTGAACTTGAATGCCACGTTTTTTTTAGCGCAATCGAATTTTTTTTTTTTTATAAAATCACAAATTTTAAGATTTTTTTTCGATTTTTTAAAAAAATTTCTTCGATTTTAAAACCTACACGCTTTGCCGATTTTTAAAGTTTTTTTTTACAGAACCTTTATTTTATGAATTTTTTTATTCGTGGAAAATTTTAGCGCCAACAAATAATTTTTTTTTCATGAAAATCGCAATTTTACGGGGTTTTACTTTTTTTAAACAATTCTTTGACTTAAAAAAAACCCACATGCTTCATCCGATTGTAAAGATTTTTTTTACAAACCTTAAATTTTTTAAATTTAATATAAGTGTGAAAATTTTGGGACAATGAATATTATTATTCCTTATGAAAAAAGGGAAATTTTTAATTTTTTTTTTTCTTTTTTTTAAAATTAGATTTTAAAAAAAATTAAAAAATTTAAAGTTTAATTTTTATTTTTTTTAAATAATAAAAAAAAAAACTTCAACTTTAATGATTTTTTCCAAAAAACAAAAAAACCGCATAACATGGGGAGTCAAAGCACCATTACGCTCATCCAACAAAGCGGGCGGGACTTAAGCGTTTTCCTAGTGATTTTTTTTCTTTTCCTTTTTAGTTCCCTACTGCCATTTTTTTTTTGGCGTAAATGCTTCCCAAAATCTTCGTGGGAAAATACTCGGCGTTGCTTTCGTACGACATGAAACGTTAAAATTTAGAAAAATTTATCAGTTTGGTTAGACTTGTACATAGTTAATTTTAAAATCATCTGCACAATACGGGACAGGGTTACCATGTAGTCAAAACAACAATGTCCACACCCCCCATGACGTCGTGAAGTGAGGGGAAAACCTGACGCCTGATGCAAATAACAAAACCTCCCTTTTACACCAACGTCCGAGGGTTGCCGAGTTTTAGGCGCTTTTGTACTATTTTTTTCAAGGGGATGCAAAAAATTATAAATATAAAAAATTGGAAAACCTTAAGTCCACCGCGTTGTTGGATGAGCTAATTGGTGTTGACTGCCATGGTTTGCGGATTTTTTTGGTTTTCTGTAAAAAAATCTTACTTTTTGAAAATTAAAAAAAAAAATAAAAAAAATAAAAATTAAAAAAATTTTTTTTTTTCGTATTAAAAAAAAATGCGATTTTATAAAAATAATTATTGGGGGGCGCTCAAATTTCACACAAATTTTTAATTTATAAAAATTAAGATTCTGTAAAATACATTACAAAGGATAAAACATGTGGTGTTATAAGTCAAGAATTTATTTAAAAAAGAAAAAAACACTAAAATTTTTAATTTTTTATGAAAATAATTTTTTTGATTTCGTTCAAATTTCCCACGAATATCTTAATTGAGGGCTTAAGGTCTGTGCAAAAATTAAAAAAACGGATAAAGCATGTAAAAGGGGCTTCACGGGAAGATTGGGCCGCAAGTACCAAGAATTTCCCCCCCTCTTTACCACCACCACCTTCCTGGCCCGAGAGAGTGGACAAGAGGTAGATTGTATCTATTGTAATCTTTCGCTCGACCCTTCTATTGATGGTCTCGAAACCATCCAAAGAATTATTTTTGCTTAAATAAAATTTAAATCCTTCCTTCCTTTCATGACGTAAACTGTTGTTATTTACCTTTTAAAGCCCTTTTAAATGTTAATGATTTTAATTTAAATTTTTCACTGAAGTAAAATCAACACGAAAATGGTTTTTGAATGCAAAAATTGATTGAAAAACTAAGAACTTAACAGTATAATCTAAAACACACTTCTTCATCAGAAGTGCTAAGAATATTTTGAAAAACATTGTTAGTTCTAAATAAATTTTTTGCTTTTTTAAAAACATTTTCGTGTTGATTTTATTTCAGGGAAACATTAAAGTTAAAATTATTAACATTTAAGAACTTTTTAAAAGGTAAATTACAACAGTTTATGTAATGAAAAGAAAATTAATTTATCCCCTATTCAAGGGTTTAGAGACCATCAATAGAAGGGTCGAGGATGGGTAAGATCAAAATCTTGTGCACACTGCCCGTCCGAGGAAGGTGGTGGTGGTAAAGAGGGGAGGAAATTCCTGGTACCTGCGGACCAATCTTCCCGTGAAGTCCACTTTAGGTGTTATAAGTCGAAGAAATTTTTAAAAAATCGAAAAAAATCGTAAAATTGCGATTTCCATGAGAAATAATTTTTTGATTGCGCTAAAAAAGGTGGCAGTTCTCAGTGCAAAGATTTCAAAGGTCTCCAGAAAATTTCATCGCAATTGGAGTATCGGTTTAGCCGGAATCTTGTTAACAAACGCACAAAAATACAAACAAAATCAAAAAAGAAAAACGAAAAAAATCGTAAAATTGCGATTTTTCAGGAGAAATAATTTTTTGATCGATTTTTCGTACAGTGCAGTACTAAGTTCAGAGATTTCGAAGGTCTCCTTCAAAATTTCATAACAATCGGAGTATCGGTTAAGCCGGAATCGTGTTCACAGACACACAAAAAAAAACATTCCGGATTTTTTTCCAGTGTAGTAGAATGGAATCTTCGCTTCGCTCATCCAATAATACTTCCACCAAGAAGAAGAAGATGCATCTATGGTAGAAAACTGTTGGAAACTTAATAACACCCTGGCACAGATATTAAAATTAAACTTTAATATGCACATATTAAAATTAATATCCGTCATATCAATCGACCAATCGAATCAATCAATCAATCATATCGCGCTTATATTGGTGCGTTTAAGAATTTTTGATTTCGTGAGACGTACTTGAGAAATGGACTTCACTTGAGATATGGACTTTCCCTATTATCTGTCACCCGTGGGAAGTAAAATGTATTTAATCATTATTTACTCATTCTTGACTATGCTAGAGTTTTTCTAAAGATAGGGTGGGGTTACCACAGATTAAAGTATACCAGTTTGTGTAGAGAAGCCCATTACTTACTCTTGAAGAAGAGCTTTTAAAATGATTGACATAAGAATTTGTATCTTGTTACCTCGATTGCACTGACTTACTAGAAAAAATAATCTAAAATGTGCCTTTAAGACGCTCAAGACACATTGATCTATACCTTAGTAGTAGTACTCAACTTTCTGTAATTGAATTTTTTAATCACAAATTTTATCTATGAAGTCAAAATGCCGTAAAAAATTTTATAACATTTGACTCAAGCTGTGGCTACCGTTTTAGGTGTGGCTATATCTGTTTGTTATTTTTCTGTTATGACTATAGGATAATGAAAATTGTTGTTTGTACACCTCTGTCCGTTTAATTTGAAAGTTAGGAAACATGGCTGAAAAGTTTTCTGAATTAAAGGGGAAACCCTAAAACAGAAAAAAAATGTTTTGTTCTTTGGGCGGGACATAACCTCACTATCGGCCATTATGTCTTTTGTTTGACAATAGGGAGCCAGCACAGCTAGTGCAAAATAAATTTTGTGAATCGCTTTCTGGATATAGTTCCGTAACACCTTTAGCTAAAAATTCAACTATAAGGAACAATAGATTCGAAATAACAGTTGGTGTACGTTTTTTTTTTGCTAGTCGATGAAAAAACTCCAAAAAAACTCGTATTTGTACCGTTTTGACAAAAAAAAACGTATACCAACTGTTATTTCAGAAATCTATTTGTCCTTATAGTTGAATTTGTAGCAAAAGGTGTTAAGAACTATATCCAGAAAACCGATTCACAAAATGAATTTTGCACTAGCTGTGCTGACTACACTATTGTCCAAAAAACGAGATATAATGACCGATAGTGAGGTTATGTCCTGACCAAAAAAAAATGTCGCTGTTTGATTAAAGGGACTCTTTCATTCAGCCAAACTTTCATGGACTGCCAAGTTTTGACCCTATTCTGATTACAATAGCTTTAAGTTTCTTCGTTTGTGTGTTTGTTTTTTATTGCATCCTATAATTTTCTGGAGTATATTTTGCATTCTGTTATTGAAAAATAAATAATAATAATAGGCCTAATAAAAATAATAATAGATACGTTTGGTACTCGGAGAGCCATAGCCCTTTGAGGTTTTTTTTATGGGAGATGTAAATTAGGCGGGCTGAGAATAATACTTTTTTCTATTGGTCAATCATATTCTGTATACCTGGCTACTTCATTAAAACTTCGTAATTTACTCCACAATTCTGTACTTAGCCATAGGCTCCAATTATTGCAATTGAAGTTCCCATCGTCCGTCAACGGTAGGCTACTTCATATTTTTAAACTACAACCGTGTAGGTTATATTGCTTTGTCTGTGATGTTGTAAGTTAATAATTAGAATTTGTTTTTTGGAATGTTTTTATGCTTTTATAATGTTAAAAAACATAGCACGACATTTCATAGTTATGTATTATCGGACCAACAGAGAAGCTTAAATTTTAGGGAGAAGTTAGAGAATCTGATTCCAGATTTTTGGCGGTCCGACAGCCGAACAGCAATCCCGACTAATAACCCTTTCACTACCAGATTTTCTTTTTCAAAATTAAGTTATTTTACGCAAATATTTCAAAATACTAATTTTTAAAAAGATTTTTAGCGTTTTTCAATTTTTTTTCATGTTTTTTAAGGAATTTTGGGATTTTTTTTATTTTGAATTAAAGCTTCATTTTGAGTAAATATGTTAATTTGATGTACAATCCTAAAACAAGCTTTTTCTGAATTATTTGCATATCTAACATTTTTTGTTCACAAATGGTAGAAATACTAGAAATATTTTACTTTTCCGGGAAAAACCAAAATTTGCCCATTTTTAGCCTTTTTGCAGATGTGTATTTTGGATTTTTGGATGAGCGTAGCGAAGATTCCATTTCACTACACTGGAGAAAAAAATCCGGAATGTTTTTTTTTTGTATTTTTGTGTGTTTGTTAACACGATTCCGGCTAAACCGATACTCCGATTGCGGTTGAAATTTTTTGGGGGCCTTCGAAATCTAAAAACCCTTAGAACTGCCAACGTTTTTGAGCGCAATCGGGAATTTTTTTCTCAAAAAAACGCACTTTTACGATTTATTTCGATTTTTAAAAAAAATTCTTCGACTTATAACACCTACATACTTTATCCGATTGTAATGATTTTTTCAAAAGAACCTTAATTTTATGAATTTAAAAGATATTCGTGAAAAAATTTTAAGCGTAATTCGAAAAATTATTTCTCATGAAACTTTAATTTTACGGTTTTTTTTTTTTTTTTTTTAAACAATTCTTTGACTTAAAAAACCTACATGCTTTATCCGATTGTAATGATTTTTTTACAGAACCTTATTTCATGAACTTATATAATTGTGTTAATTTGAGCGCAATCGAATAATTATTTCTTATGAAATTGCAATTTTACGATTTTTTTTCTTTTTTAAAAATTACGATTAAAAAAAAATTAAGTTAATTTTTTTTTAAAATTTTAATTTAATTAAAAAAAATTAAGTTATTTTTTAAAAAAAAATTAATTTAATTAAAATAAATCTTCGACTAAGTAATGTTTTTTTCACAGAACAACAGAAAATCCGCGTAACACATGGCAGCTTAATGCACCATATACGCTCATCCAACAACGCGGCGGGACGTTTTTCTAGTCTCTAAAAAGGGTACTTTTCGTCCAATCAGGATGGGGAAAAAATATTTATTTTTTAAAATAAAAAAATTGGGGCCAAACTGAAAAAAACTTTCATATACCCGGATATAAATTTTGAAAGTTGATGTTCCACTATCGTGAACACCAGTAGCGAGAGGGTTACAAGGGCAAAAAAGGCGAATGTTATCGATTATAATTTCTTAAATAGCTCCTGCACATTCACTCTCAACCTACCCACACTACACACCACGCATATACTTATTGGATGAGCGAAGCGAAGCGAAGCGAAGCGAAGCGAAGCGAAGCGAAGATTCCATTTCACTACACTGCAGAAAAAAATCCGGAATGTTTTTCTTTCTTTCTTTTTTTTCTGTTTGTATATTGTGGGGGTTTGTTAACACGATTCCGGCTAAACCGATACTCCCAAATTTCGATGAAATTTTTAGGAGACCTTCCCAAATCCTCTGAACTTAGAACTGCCACGTTTTTGAGTGAGATCGGAAAATTATTTCGCATTAAAATCGCAATTTTACGATATTTTTCGATTTAAAAAAATTTCTTCAGCTTATAACACCTACATGCTTTATCCGATTTTAATGATTTTTTCACAGAACCTTAATTTTATGAATTTAGGTATTCGTGTGAAAGTTGAGCGCAATCGAAAAACTAATTCTCATGAAAAACGAAATTTTACTTTTTTATCATTTTGAAAACAATTCTTGACTTATAACACCTACATGCTTATCCTTTTGTAATGATTTTTCACAAAAACCTTAATTTTTTGAATTAATATTTCGTGTAAAGTTTGTGCGCCCAAACGAATAATTATTTCTTATGAAAATTTCAATATTACAGTTTTTCTTTTTTTTAAAATTTTCGATTAATTTAAAAAATTAAATTTAAGTAATTTTTATTAAATTTAATTTAATTTTTAAAAATCTTCAACTTAGTAATTATTTTTTCACAGAACACAGAAAATCCGCATACACATGGCAGCTCAATGCACCAATTACGCTCATTCAACAAAGCGGCGGGACTTAAGCGTTTTCCTAGTAAGAAAACATAATTGTATCTAAGCAGGTTCCTATACAGACGAATACATTATTAAATATGTTTAAATATACTAGGAAACCTAAAGTCCCGTCGCGTTTGTTGAGCGAGCACCGGTACGTGCAACACGACCCGAGTTCGACATTCCCATTTAAAGTTTACATACCAAAATAGGCATACCTTCAAAATATTGAAGACAAAAACTTTCAATGTTGAATCTTCACTGCCTCCTTAATTTTTTTTAAAATCATTTTCGAATTATGATTACCAATAAGTCTTAAGGTCTTGACCGATTAGCTTTAAAAATTTGTAAATAGGAGATTTAATGTTGTACTTATTGTCCCTGCAAAAATTTTTATAACGACCGGAAAAATTTTTTTTTAATTTATTTTTTTTTTTTTTTTTTTTATAACCAACGATCGGATTTTGTTCAAAAAACTATACAGCAACCCGCCTAGGTAGTATGTACATGTGTGCAAAATTTCAGGTCGATCAGAGAAATGGTGCGACCTCTATCGAAGCAGTTAAAGAAAAAAAACAGACATTCGAGCTATAAGAGTCAAGTGGAGACGCTCGCTACGCTCGCTCAATTACATTTTAACAAAAGTAACGTTACCATGGCAACGAAAAGTCACACGAGAATTCTGGTCACTATGCACTGCCACCTAGAAGTAATCAAAATACTTTTGAGGAAGCAGTGTATTATTTGTTATCAAAGAGTTAAAAAGAAATGATGTCAAGGTCCTCTAGATGGCGGTGGATTTTATCCATTCTCTCCTATTTTACAAATTTTCAGCTAAATCGGTCAAGACCTTAAAGACTTATTGGTATGTAACATTATGGGAATGTCGTACTCGGGTCGTGTTGCACGTACCGGTGCTCGCTCAACAACGCGACGGGACTTTAGCGTTTTCCTAGTATTTTGATTACGTCTAGGTGGCAGTGTATCGGGACCAGAATTCTCGTGCGACTTTTCGTTGTCATGGTAACGTTACTTTTGTTAAAATGTAATTTCTATCTACACTACGTAAGGTCTTGACCGATTTAGCTGTAAATTTGTAAAATAGGAGAGAATGTTGTACTTATTGACCCTGCAAAATTTCGTAACGATCGGAAAAATTTTTTTTTTTTTATTTTTTTATTTTTTTATTAAATTTTTTTTTATAACCAACGATCGGATTTTGTTCAAAAACTATACAGCAACCCGCATAGGTGGTAAATACATGTGTGAAAAATTTTAGGTCGATTTAGAGAACGGTGCGACCTGTATCGAAGCAGTAACAGAAAAAAAACCCAGACATTCGAGCCATAAGAGTCAAGTGGAGACGCTCGCTACGCTCGCTCAATGACGCTGTTCAATCCCCGGTGTAGTAACTTCTTTAATTTCTGTCCAATGTACTAACATAACAGCGTCATAGTCGCCTACTATAAAGCCAAGGTAAAACAACATATATATATATACTTTAGACAGAAATTAAAAAAGTAACTACACCGAGGATCGAGCCCGGGACCTTAGCTGTCCGGGCTATGCTCTTACGAACTGAGCTATGCAGCCACGAATTTAAAACTGTCTAAATGGTGGCTGCATAGCTCAGTTGGTAAGAGCATAGCCCGGACAGCTAAGGTCCCGGGTTCGATCCCCGGTGTAGTTTGCCGGAGATATAAATGCAGAATAAAACATTTTTCGAGGAGAGTGATAATAGATTTGCGCTACATTACTTAATTCTCATTCAAATAATATTTTAACCCGTTCATAATAAATCCAGTTTTGCAGAGTTGCATATAATTTTGCATTGAAAATTTTAAATAAGACTAATTTGTTAACATTATTTTTTATTTTAACAAAATAAAGCTAGGGTTTTAAGTAAATTTTGTAGCTTCTCCTGAAATATTTTCATAGCAATTTCTAAAAAAAGAGACAACACACTTTCTTAGGGATAATAAAGATTGAAATATTTATAACGGTGTGTCAACGAATGCTGTCGGAGGTCCCTAATCCTCTCTTAGACCTTCGCCACGGGTTCCGAAACATTCCATACACATCTTGAGAGGAGCTCAATGGGGCACACCCAGTCACTTCGGTTTGGCAACATTGGGAAAGTTCACAGACTTAAAAAACGGGAAATAAAAGAGTATCTTTGTAGATTGTAAAATGGGATGATTCATTCAGACTCCCAAAATTAAAATATGAATGGCGGACCGGCGGTTTGTTTCTGTTTATTTGTCGTTGTCAAAACTTTTGCAAACTTACTGAGCACGGCGGAAATTCTCAGTTTGAATTTTTCAGCTTTAGGTAGCCTGATGCATACGCAAACGGCGGTTTTACAAAAAATCAGACACTGTCATGTTATACAAACAAGCACAGCTTGTTAACATTTTGTTTACAACTTTTAAAAAAACAAAGATAAAAAATTTCAAGACCCTCTATAAAACGTATTGACGTAGCATAAAAATAAATCAATATCTTTGTATCTTCTGCATTAATAAGCATGGCAAAGTACACAAATTTCGCTAAAGATTTTAAAGAGTATACCTTGCAATATTTACACGTATTGCGTTTTACTGCCTATGTTTTCCATAGTATTGTCATAGATGATAGACTAAACTGCGTTATATGCATTTCAAATCATGTTTTATAATTTTTTAATACAATCCAAATATTCCAAAATCTTTCTCGACCAAGGGATTGAACCCAGGTTTCCCACATTCAGGGTATATGGGCGCCTTTATCCAACTAGACTAGGGAAAACGCCAAAGTCGTTGTTAGACGAGTGAGCGAGTCAATGTTGAATACGCGGGAACATCTGCATACAAATTTGATTGATATGTAGGTTATGAATTTATAGGGTTTTGAGTTTTTTTTGTTATAAGAACTAGTAGGCCTGTAACGAATTTTCTCTAGCTCTTCAAAAAAAAGAAGTTAGGTGCACAAACCGTATAACAAGCTGAAATTTAAACCAAGTGTTCTCAACACCCTGATTAAACTACTGTGGGAAAATTAACCGAAATTTACTTTAGCGGAAAAGGGTTTTAAAAAATGGCAAACGGGAAACCTTTCAAAAAAGGGTAAGTTTTGTAACGTCATTAAGAAATAGCTGGAAGCTGATCGTCTGGACAAAACTGCACATACCATGTTTTTAACACTACTTTTTAATATCCATAAACGTAATAAAAGGCCAGTGTTGGGGAAGGAACTTTTAAAAAGAACGCGTTCTCGCGAACGCGTTTTTTTTTGTGAAAACTTTTCAGTGAACTTACTCTTTTTTAAATGAATGAACTTGAACTTTTAAAAGTTCTTTTCGAGAAACGAACTTTTCAGTTTTAGAAAGTTCATTTGAAAGTTCTTTTCGTGCGTCGAGCAGCCGTCGACTCGCCGCCGTCGACGCTAAAAACAATAACAAATCGTTGTTCCATCGTTGGCCTACGTTGACGTAAGTTCAAGCTGATTTTGACAAGGTCACGCACAATTCACGTAGTCTAACTTTGTTAAAAAGATCACGCTCAAACAAACAAATAATTTTAGAAGCCTTAAACGCGAAGTATCTGCTGTAATTTTACAAGCTGGTCGACGAGAATGTAATACAAATCATCAACACGATCAAAGACAGCTCAACTATCGTCCGACCGCCGTCAGCTGTGGGAAGATCGCGATCTATGACACGCCCCCCCCCCCCCGTCAAACCCTGCTACTAGACCATCAGCAGAGCTCGAATTTTATAATTAACAACACAAATAGAAATTCCATCCCTCTTACGTGTGCGTACATAATATTTTAAATTATCAATCGTATTCGTATCTTCTGCATTAATAAATCAAAGTACAACAACATTTTGTTCAAAACACATTTTGAAAGTATTCCCTTGCAGATTTTTTTTGTTATACTGCATGTCCACAGTTTGGATTGGTCAAGCGCTAACTGCGTTATATGCCATTGCAAATCAGTTTTAGCATTTTTAATACAACAAGTTAGTCCAAAAAGCTTTTCCCAATGTATTGACACCAGGTAGGTTCCCACATTCAAGATATATTTGGGCCTATTAAAAATCTAGATATAGTTGATACTGCCTTAGTCTGTTGTTGGGGGGGATGACTGTGTAGTGAGCAGATTTGAATTACTAGCTGGGAATAAACTGCGATACAAGTTATTGAACTTGCAGGTATGAATGATGAGCAAATTATTTGTATTAGATTGCTATAAGATCTAGTAGGGCCTACGAATTTGCAACAGCTTCAAATAAGATGTTAGCTACACGAAACCGACTTAAAAGCTGAAATTCAACCTAATGTGTTCTCGCCAAACCCTTTTAATCTGAAAATTAGCGAATCACTTTTAGCGAAAAGACTTTTAAAAAATTGGCAATAGCGAACTAACTTTTCAAAATTAGGTAAAGTTTTTAAAGTCATTATTTGAATAGCTGAACTGATTTAAAAAAAGTTTTTAACATAAATACCAACACGTATAAAAGTCATAGATCAACAATTTTAATTTTATATAGTCTGTTTTACACATAAATAGACCCCGAAATGCATTTTTAAACCGTTTCGCAATATTTCAATCTCATTCTTCAGACGAAATATGTAGAATTATCTAAAACTTATCCAGCAATAGAGTCATCTATGTGTCTGCTTCGATAAAAAAAATTGACGCCTTGAAAAACGTTCATTTAAAAACATTGATTGTACGCTCGAAGCCGCTTATGCTTTATTGTCCACTTTTCCCGCCAAAATATAAACATAGCTAAATTTGAATTTGAAACATTATATACAACGCCAACTAGTAACATATCTTTTAAAACTCCACAAAAACAACCCTTTTACATTAGACATTAGTTAGAATGTCATAGAACATGTTCAAAATAAAATAGAACCATACAAAATAAATCACAAAATATGCACTGTACTCGTTCTTTAGATAGAAAATCAGCATCACATGACTACATACAAATTTATACACTCTCTTAACATTATTCAATTAATTATTAATAGCCTTTTTAAGACTAAAAAGGCTAAAGAGGCTAAAGGGCTTATAATGGGCAATTTTTTCTTGTTTGTAGTTGTTGTAAAATTTTAATTTTTTAGTACTTGTTCATATTATATTTAATGATTTGTATAGGTAACGTATTTGTATTGTTTTGAATTGTATATTTTTGAATTGTTTAGTTTTAGTTACACCTAACATTTGTGGGTTTTGATACCTGTTGTTAAAGATAAATAAATAATAAATAAAAAATAAAAAAGTTCAATGATTTATGGTTTCTTTAGTGCAAAGTCGTACGAACACTCGCGAAATCACGTCAGTTTAGGTTAACGCCGTTGTAACACTGCCCGAATGTAATAGACCTAGGAAAAAAGAAAATGATATGAACATTAACTTATTTTTGGATGATTTCGTAGAATCCATTTCATGACCGCTTTTCCTTAGATTTTCATTAGTGATATAAGATTTGCCTTGAAAATTAAACACGTTGTAACAGTCTCGATTACATCGGCAAATATCTGTACAATCCAGTCCATTTTGATAGCAGGGGCATTTATCGGAATCAGTGCACAAGAACTTTGTTCTACATTACACAAGGTCCCTCATGATTCCGGATAAATGGTCCTGACTGAGAATGAAACACAACACGGTTTGAATACTTTTCTGAAATTTTTATTTTAATGGCAAAAGGACGGAATGCATTTGATATCTCAATGTCAACTCCAGCTTCATTTAAAAATTGAATGTACATTTCCTAAACTTTACACGAACTGTACTATTTTTCCGCTTTCAATCGAGTCTTTGCAAGAATCCCAAATAAAGTCTGCGGTTTGGTCATGTTTTGTTAATTGGTTTGATCTTTTTTTTGCGGATTCGATGTTTCTTGTGCTTGTGTATTTTTGATAACAGTCTCGATGATACCTCTCTTTTACAGCAAAGAGATCGCTTTCAAATGAAATTCGTTTGCTTATATTTTGATCACATCTAGTTAACGGGGCTTGCAAAACAGACTCTCTGACTCGAACAGGATTCATGTCGACAAGTGAAAACAAACTCCCTCGTTTAAATTTATCTTCTATCTCGCCACAAATTAAACAGTTGATATTCCAATCAAATTTAAGTGATTCATTCCTAGCACAGCGTTTAGACTCAGTTGGTACATTGAACGTAGTGCCTTCTTCAGATAAATGTTTTTCTTGCTCTTTCACGTTTGCGTGAGTCAGTATAAACAGTTCTACATTTTTGGTGAAATTTGTATGGGAAACTGTCAACTGTACTTTTTCGGTATTTAAGAATTTTAATAGCCACATCGTCCTGCCTATCTCCAAACGATTTTATAAGTGTAACAAAACCTTTCTTAGTCAAAATCGTTTTATATTCTCTGGAAATTAATGGCCTTCCTTGCCATCACGAATAACACACACGGTAGTTCTGTGAAATGTTGATTTGATATATTCTTTCGCCGAAGGGATTGCAAAATCGTCCTTGTCACCTATTTTAATAAATGTGCGGTTATGTGAGTTTTGTTAAATGTATACATTATAAGTCTTATATTATTATACATTGCAGTCAGTAATCACCCATTTCCAGGTTATTTTGTATGATTTTTCATGATTTACATTAAAAGAAAAGAGTTAAACAACAGGCACAACCATTCGTAGACTTCAATAAAACTTCCACAAAATTAGTGAATTTACACACTAATCTGGCACCGAGTTATAAAATACTAAACGAACTGTCCTGTTCGAAATATCTAACAGGTCTGAACTGATATTAACCATTAGTAAAGCTCTTGCACCCTTTCACCAATTCATTTTTGTATTTGTAATTATTTACAATAACCTGAGTAGAGTTGAGCATACGATCATTTAGGTTTAAGTATGTTGGAGCAGATAACGCTTGATAACACGAATGGGAAGATGCGGTATGCCACACATATTTCAGTGGAGGGGCTCGATCTAACACGCGTCAACAAATTTGTATGCTTATTGCATTGGTAGTAAAGATCTGTAAACACAGAAGAGATGAGCAATCATAACGTAGGTGGATCGTACAGTCGCTTCAATTTTTGTGTGCATTGTGTGCATGTATTATTCTAAAGCCAAACGGGTAAGGAGCTGAACAACTGGACAATGTCATGAAAATTTGGCAATTATTTGTGTTTAGAAATACATATTGTGCTGTTAGTGTTATTAACAATGTTATCGCATTAAAAATCACAATACATATGAAGGTTGTAAAACTATTTTAGCACACAGCAACATTTAAATAAAACACAGCACAGCTCTAAAACTTTAACATTAAGCCTACCAATTTACCATGTGATACTTTTATAGTCTTAATTATATTAATAAAAAGGATGTGTAAATTCGATATAATTTTACAAAACGTTTCATATACATAAGGAAAAGACGGGATCATTTCAGCAGTATAACCCGTATGAGTAATCTAAAAATACAAAGCGACGAAAATCACATCTGAGGTTTAATTTATTTTTTAAACAAAGGAGTTTGACCATGTAGTAGTAAATTTAAATTCAACTTAACATATGATGTAACTAGCAGGGTGAAATAGAAAGTTTCAATTTATTTTCTTTCCATTTATGACCCATCTTATTTTCTAACATACTATAAGAAAATGTAATATATAGATGTAATTGCATATACTTATTACTTACGTTTCTATGTGAAGATTGTTTATTGTATATAAGAAGATTCTAAAGCAAAATTGGAAGAAATAGTGAACTAAAATATATATTTTTCACTTTTTGCCGTATTTACCCATTTTTTGTTTTACATTTTCCGCTAAAGTGATTTTGGGTACATTTGCACCACACATTTGTGAGGGCCTAATGAAGGTTTGGTTATAAAATCAGCGTGTTATACGGTTTGTACACCTAAAAGTGAAAATTTCAATATTGGTTAGTCCTCCATAAATAATTGAAGTTGCCCATTATAAGCCCATTTAACCTTTTAAGTAAGGCTCTTTATAATTTAATGAATTGTTGAGAGAGTGTATAAATTTGTATGTTGTCACGTAATGCTGATTTTCTATGTTAAGAACGAGTACAGTGCATATTTTGTGATTTATTGTGTAGGGTTCCATTTTATTTTGAACAGGTTCTATGACATTCTTACTAATGCCTGATGTAAAATGGTTATATAAGTTGAGTTTTATAACATATGTTACTAGTTGGCGTTGTATATAATGTTTCAAATTCAAATTTAGCTATGTTTATATTTTGGCGGGAAAAGTGGACAATAAAGCATACGCGGCTTCGAGCCTACAATCAATGTTTTTAAATGTACGTTTTTCAAGGCGTCAATTTTTTTTATCGAAGCAGACACATAGATGACTCTATTGCTGGATAAGTTTTAGATAATTCTACATATTTCGTCTGAAGAATGAGATTGAAATATTGCGAAACGGTTTAAAAATGCATTTCGGGGTCTATTTATGTGTAAAACAGACTATATAAAATTAAAATTGTTGGTCTATGCCTTTTATTACGTTTATGGATATTAAAAAGTAGTGTTAAAAACATGGTATGTGCAGTTTTGTCCAGACGATCAGCTTCCAGCTATTTCTTAATGATGTTACAAAACTTACCCTTTTTTTGAAAAGTTACCCGTTTGCCATTTTTTAAAACCCTTTTCCGCTAAAGTGATTTCGGGTAATTTTACACAGTAGTTTAATCAGGGTGTTGAGAACACTTGGTTAAATTTTCAGCTTGTTATACGGTTTGTGCACCTAAAAGTGAAATTTCAATATTTTTTACTCCTCTATAGTTAACAGTAAGGCCATAATGCGCCACTCTAGCCTAATGATAGGCTAGGGTGGAAAGACCAACGATGTCTAGATCTAGGTAAAAAAAAAACTCAACACATGGCTCACTCACTCGTCTAACAACGACTTTGGCGTTTTCCTATAGTTAGATGTTGATTGCTTCATTTTTATGTATGGCCAAATGACATTTTACATGTAATGGCTGATTTATGTTTTATTTGTTGAACTCATAAAGCCAACGGTTTGTTATTCCTTTTCGCCTCCTCGTAGCGGCATAGCCAGATTTAAAAAAAATACACATTGTGAAAGTAATAAACGAATAATTTAGTACCTACATGAGAAGTCCGGGGGCTTGCCCCTTTGGAAAGAAATTGTATATTATTCTAGATCTAAAACTGTGCGTTTTGGAAATCAATTTTGTTATTTTTTCCATTGATATTAAACACCTATTGTTGGCTAGATACGCAGTCTCCAATACTTCCGCACAGGCGCGAGCTTAGCAAATTGAAGAGTCAATCTGCCATATTCTAAAGGGCGATTTGGCATTTTAATTTATGCTTTTTTAATGCATTTAAGTATTTTACTGGATTGTTTGATATGGTTTTAGCTTGTTCAGCATGATATTGAACAAACAGAAACAATAAGATGTTATTGCATAAGGGAATTTAGTAATCATTTGATGTTAAAGGCAAATATGCTCACCTGTCAACCTGGCGGCAATCTTGAGAACTATTTGGGCTACAAATCTCTCCCATTTAATTAACATGCAAACTTCCATATTCAAGATGGCTTCAAATTGTCTTGGAAGTGGACCAATGACTGCTGATCTAGCCAATTATAGTTCAATATCTATGTTTTTTTTCGTGTTCTCCGTATATTGGCAGAGCCATTATTTGGGGAAAAACTAGGGGCTCCGGAGGCTTGCCCCCGGGAAAATGCATTTTTGGTATTTGGTACAAATCTGTGCTTTTTGGAGAAACTCTTTGTTAACAAACCCAAAATTCGAATTCTTTAAAATGTTTTGTTACCGAATACGATTCAATATTTGAAGAGAAAATATACGATTTTATTCTTTTACGGACAAACTTGCAGTCTCGATCTCATTGAAATCAATGCTCTTTATCTAGAAATTGTACTGGAAGTACTTAAATTCAAATTGGGCCAAAAATGTTCGTCTTATTGCATTCACGACGCCGATAATCCTATTTCATAACGACGGTAACTTTAAAATTAAAACAGAAAACTGAAAACGTTTTAGACTTCCTCCATGCCACCAGCTGTTTATTTCATTTATAAATTCCCAAAATCAATTTATCAAATCAAATCAAGCTATAGAATAACGAACGTTTCTATTAATTTAGGAAAATTGTTTGTTTATTTTATTTTATTTTTATTTATTTATTTAACGTCTACCCTGTTCAGTTAGTTAACTGATTTACTACGGACAAACTAGATAAATCTACTTACATAGATGCAGACACAACAATGAACTAATAGTTAAAAGTAAATACTTGAAATACTAATATTACAACACTATATATTCGAAACACAATAATTTTAGTAACAAATTCAAAAAGGATATTAAATGCAATTAACTAGGAAAACGCCAAAGTCGTTGTTAAATTCGAGTGAGTGAGCCATGTGTTGAGTCCCCGGTAACATTCCTTTTATTCCCCTACCTTAGGCCTCCCTAGCCGATCATAGGCTAGAGTGGAGCATTATAGACTTACAGTTGACGCGCCCTTATACCAACTAAACTTAAAAAACCCTATTATTTATACTAATACTAGGAAAACGCTAAAGTCCCGCCGCGTTGATGGATGAGCTTTTAAAGGTTTTAGTTTGCGTGGGATATCTTTACTTTTGCAAGTGCTTTGTTTTGCTGCCTACGCATTGAAGGTAAATGTTGTCAAGTTTCTTTTGTTTCTTGTCAATTGGTATTATTTACCGTAAAAAACTTGTATTAAAAGCTTTATTTCTATGGATTCTGGCTAAATTTTTCCACATTTTCTTTCAAAAGGTAATACATAACCATAACCTTAATGTCCATGTATAATATGAACGTTGTAGCCCCAAACGTTTGGTCAGAATTGACCCAAATGGCACGAAAATATCGCACAAAAAGTCAAAAAACGTATATTAAAAGCTTTATTTCTCTCGATTCTGGCTAACTTTTTCAACTTTTTCTTTTAGAAAGCAATACATCACCATTACCTTAATGTCCATGTGAAATATGAACGTTGTAGCCCCACCCGTTTGGTCAGAATTGGCCCAAATTGCACGAAAATATCGCAATAAAAATCGAAAAAAATCGTAAAAGGACGATATTCATAAGAAATATTTCTTCGATTGTACCCAAAAACGTGGCAAGTCTAAGTTCAGAGAAAACGAAGGTTGTGTCAAATTTTCATCAAGATCGCATATGCCGTTTGCCCGGTAGAGAGCGAACAAACAGACGGAAAAACAAAAAAAAAAAAAAAAAAAAAAACACTTGAGCTTAATTTTTTGGGGGGTCAGTGAAATTGAAGTCTTCGCTCCACTCGCTTCGCTCGCTACGCTCATCCAATAATGACCAATTTTAAATACTAGGATGTTTCGCAAACGCTTTTTTTAGTCGCTTTTGATGGATGAGCTTTTTTAATAAGTTTTTAGTTTGCGTGGGATGTCTTTACTTTTGAAGTTCTTTTTGAACGCTTTATAGGTGATTGTTGTCAAGTTTCTATTGTTACTTGTTAATTGTTATTATAAACCTAAAAAAACTTATATTTAAACCTTTATTTCTATGGATTCTGGCTAACTTTTTTTACTTTTTTCTTTCAAAAGGTACTACATCACCATAACCTTAATGCACATGTGAAATATGAACATTGTAGCCCCACCCGTTTGGTCAGAATAGGCCCAAATGTCACGAAAATATCGCACAAAAATTCGAAAAAATCATAACAGTAGGCCTACGATATTCATGAGAAATATTTGTTCGATTGCACCCAAAAACGTGGCAGGTCTAAGTTCAGAGATTTTGAAGGTCCCCTCCAATTTTTATCAAGATCGCATATGCCGTTTGCCCGGTAGAGAGAGAACAAACAGACAAAAAAACAAACAAAAAGAAAAAAACAAAAAAAACAAACAAAAAAAACAAACACGGGAGCTAAATGTTTTGGGGGTCAGTCAAATTGAAGTCTTCGCTTCGCTCATCCAACAAATGTTTCCGGGTACTTAACACATGACTCGCTCACTCGTCTAACAACGACTTTGGTGTTTCCCTAGTCTAGTTAGCCAAGGCGCCCTTACATTCGAAATGTTGGAGACCTGGGTTTAATCCCCTAGTCGGGAAAGATTTTGTTATTTCTAGATTGTATTTTAACTAGGCCGCTTCGCAAACGCTTTTTCCAGTCGCGTTGATGGATGAGCTTTTTTAAAAATATTACTGTCCAATGATACGTTGTTAAGTGGGATCTCATTACTGTTTCTATAGTTAGTTGATATTACTTGTTAATTATACACCAGTAAGGCTTATATAAAAACCTTTATTTCAATGAATTTTGACCAACTTTTTAAACTTTTTCTTTACCATAATATTTATGTCAATGTTAAATATGAACGTTGTATCCCCAAACGTTTGGTCAGAATCGACCCAAATAAAACGAAAATATCGTATTAAAACTTGGGGAATAAATCGTAAAAGTACGATTTCTATGAGAAATATTTCTCGAAATGTATCTAAAATCATAACATATCATAACAAACTTTAGTGATTTTAAACGTTCCCATAAAGTTTCTTCAAGATCGGAGTAGCCGTTTACCAAATATCACGAAAATATCTCATACAAAATCGAAAAAAATCGTAAAAGTACGAAAATCATAAGAAATGTTTAATCGATTGTACCCAAAAACGTGGCAAGTCTAAGTTTAGAGATTTCGAAGGTCCCCTCTAATTTTCATCGAGATCGCATATGCTGTTTGCCCGGTAAAGAGCGAACAAACAGACAAAAAAACTAACAAAAAACAAAACAACCGAGCTATTTTTCTTGGGGTATAACGTAAGTGAAAAAAAAAAACACGTAAGTGAAATTGAAGTCTTCGATTCGCTCATCCAAATATTATTAAACATGTTTTGAAATGGGTATAACGCAGTGTAGTCTATCATCTATGACAATACTATGAAAACATAGCCAGTATGAAATAGGTGTTAATATTGCAAGGTTTACTCAATCTCCGAGCGGAATTTCGGGGTACCTTGTTGAACGTGCAAGATTCGATACACCTTGGGCACTGCATTTCACGGCCAGGCAAATAACAAGCAAAAATCATTTTCTCTAAAACTAAACCATTGTTGTTGCACAATCTGTTCAGCGATTCTGCTGATTTTCAATGTACACACAAACAGACCCACACACAGACTCACAGAATGATCGCCGTTTGAGTTAAATGGAGGCACTCAGTCGCTTCGCTCCCTCGTTTAATTAATGAACCTAAATAAAAAGTGGGTCCCTGCGGGACCACCCACCCACCCCTTTTGGTATCGGTGCCTGGTCTCTATATGTTCGCCACGCCACTGCCTATACATAACCAATTACATGCAGACATGACTGCGATGATTGTCTAGACTCCTAGAGTTTTAACTGGCCTTTTATAAAACAGACAAGAAGACAAGAGTGTTCTATTGAGAGATGATTGGTGGTGTGATATGACATATTATATTATGTTTGAACAAGGGTTTGACCATCCAACAGTTGATAACTTTCCACGCATATCAGGCTATATTTTTTAGAGACAGAATATTAGGTTTGCGGACTGTATAAATTAACGTATTGTGCAAAGCTCAAACACTTGCCAATTATTTCAAACAAATCAATGTGTTGTGCAAAACTCAAATACTTGCCGATTATTAATTAATCAAAATACACATTGTCACACTACACTGTCTATCCTGCATTTGTGCAGATAGTTTAGTTTTTTTGTTTTCAATACACGTGTAGTATAATATGATGTTGCTCATGCTGTTCATCTCCTCATCCATTGTACGAGGCACGCACGCACGTGCTGAATGGAGCAGGTAGCCGAGAGCGGAAGAAATCATTTTAGGGTAACCCCTTATTGCATGCCATCAAGAAAGCTGTAAATAAAAGTTGAATGCCGCGACAGGCGACCTTCATGTGACAAGACTATCCACGAGCGTGTCGCTCCGCCCCTAACCCCCCGTGATTGGCGTCAGCCACTCGTAAACACATCCTTGCCATCTTCGGGGTTTTACACTTTCGGCGTTTTGCACTTTCGTGAATTTTCACTTTCGTGACTTTATACGTTCGGCGTTCTACACTTTCGGGGTTTTACACTTTCGGTGATTTCACCTTTTCGGGGTTTTACACTTTCGGGGTTTTGCACTTTCGTGAAAAAGCTTTGAATTTTCGGTGTTTTGCACTTTCGGGATAATGCACTTCGGGTTTTGTACTAACACCAACAATTCCACATCAACGAAAAAAAATGCTAATTAATAAACCTCTTAATACGTATGTTGAAACATCTGTCACTTTTTAAATCATTTGGTAGAAGATTCCACAACGAAACAGACCGATTAAAAAACCCATTCTGGTACGACGATGTTCTAGCCCTAGGTGGTATTAAGGGAACACCCGTGTTGTGTCTAGGGAGTTGTCGTTCACTTATGAATATGCTGTGGTAAGGATCGACATCAACATGTCCAGTTAACAATCCTTTCAACAATCTAATATCTGCTAGATTACAAAAATTTCCAATGGAAGGAATGTCACAGATACTACACCGTGAACTAGCAGAAGGATTGAAGTTACCTTTGCCTAGAATCAATTTGGTGGCCCTATTCTGAATTCGTTCTAGCTTGATAAAATTTCGCTGAGTTGTGGGATGCCACGCAGGAATACCGTCTGTTAAAATGGGTCGTATCAAGGTAAGGTAACCAGTTCTTCTTGTGCTTTGCCTACACCTTCCAATACTCATATTTACAAACCCAAGCAGATTAGCTGCTCTATTGCGAAAAAAAAATCAGTTTGCACCTTACATTTTAAGTTGTCAATTATATAAATACCTAACAATTTTATAGTATTAAAAATGGGATCCTGGGATCCTTGTAGGCTATACGGGCACAACAAAGGGTTCCTAGATCTTGAGAAACGTATGTATTGACATTTATCAGAGTTAATTTTTATCATGTTTAATGTATACCAGCGCTCTATTGACACCAAATCGTTTTGCAACTCTATCATATCTTTCTCAGACGCAATTGGTCTAAAAATGGTTGTATCATCAGCGAACTGAATCATCTTTGAAGAAACACACTGCGGTAAGTCTAGAAAGTATATTATTATGAACAGGAGAGGACCTTTCACTGAACCCTGCGGCACACCGGAAGTAATTTTAATACGGTGGGAGTTGGCTTCATGGAAATTAACAGACTGGGTTATCTTGGAAAGAAATGACCTGATCCATTTAAGAACATTACATTGAACACCATACACCGATAGTTTGGAAAGCAGTCTGCAATGAGGAACCTAGTCAAATGCTTTAGACCAGTCAAAAGCAATGCAATCGTCCTGTTTAGTTGTGGAATCTTTTAACATGTGTAGCCAATCTTCAATCATAATTGTCAGGCGCTAACACAAGATCTCCTAGGTAGGAAGCCATGTTAGTTAGAGTTCAAAAGATCGTTTACTTCAAAGTGGTGTCGCACTTGATTTGAAACGAGTCTCTCCATCAATTTGCACACTATTGAAGTTAAGGAAATCGGTCTATAATTTGCCATATTAAATTTGTCGCCTTTTTTAAGACTGGCACCACATTAGCTTCTTTCCATTGATCTACCAAAGACCCTAATGTCATTGATAGATTGAAAATTACACTCATTGAAGGAGCTAGCGCTATGGCACATTGATTGAGTATTCTAGCTGGGATTCCATCCGGTCCCGTAGCAGCGTTGGGTCGCATTTCTTTGACCTCCCTGCAGATGTCTCTGACTGGAAAGAAGGTGTCATCCAAAGTTATCGCTGGTGTACTAACTGCTGTCAATAAATTTTTTGTTGTATTGTCACCCCCACCCCCATGAGGCCAGTGGGCGACGTGCGACTGGAGGGGATGAAGGCGAGACCATAAGTGTGTGACCGAGACGCGAGCGCAAAGGAGGTTCCTGAGCGTAGGTCTTGGGTCTCGTGGCTACCCTTAGTTTACTTGTTTACGGTTATTATTCTTGCAGCTTTTAAACCGGAGGACTATTCCCGTGTTGCGGTGTCAAGTTATTAATAAGTGTGATTATATATTATTCAGTGTATTAAACCGGAGAACTGTTCCCGTGTTACCACGCTAGTTCTTATAAACAGATGATGTATTTAAAGTGTATTTAACGAAGGATTATTCCCGTGTTTGGCTTCAAGTTATTATAATAAGAGCTATAACCTAGATATTAATTACATAATTAAATGAGTATTTGTGTGTTTTAATTGTCCAACTGTAGTTTTAGTCTTGTCAATCCCTAGACGGCGACAGTTTTTGATGTTGTCTTCTGCAGTGTAGTTATCCTAAAACTGTGTAATAAAGGCGTTAGCTTAGTCCAAAGGATCATTAACCGTATTACCGTTAACAACGAAATGGTCAGGGGCAGCACTTCCTCGTCTACTATGGATATATTTCCAGATTTTTTTTTATCAGATCCTATAGACCAAACATAATCCTGGTAAGCAGAACTAGTCGCTTTCTTGATACAATTTCAAATTTTAACACAATAACAGAACCAAGTATTTTGGATTTATTCCACTACCACCTAGAGACTTACCACCCCAGCAAATGATTTTTTGTGCATGTAGTTTAAATAGTATTGTCCATGGTTTGTATATGCGCCCTTGTGAAAGATGAAAGGTTTAGCGGACAGTTTTGTAGCTTTCAAACTACACTTTTAGTGGGGGAGGATACTATTAGTCTGAAACTTTGCATATAGATAGAACACATTATTCTTTTGGTTTAGAGAGTACTTTTTATGCCACACAACGATGTTAAACGTTTGTGTCTTTAAACATAAGCCCGCTTTGATGACATAGTTATTAATTATATTGTTATTATATTTATTTTATTGTGTGGCTCGTTGGTCTTGTGGTTAGCGTATCTGCTTCCAATGCAGAAGGTACAGGGTTCGATTCCCGCTAAAGTCAGAAGTTTTTTAACTTCTGATTTGGACTTCAGTCCATCAGTTCTTGTCTTAGGAGTTTGTAAACGGTGACTTTGGAGCCGTCCTAGCAACGAAGCACACAATAAATTTCAGAGTTGTTCTGAATCGGCCTTGTTGATTCTGGCGTTGATTCGCGGGTGTTCGCACTGTCCATACCACTGATTGCTATAGTTCCTATTAAAAATATCGATCTTTGGTTGGTTATCGCTCACTCGTCGATTGCGTCGGGGCCTGCAGGGTTGGCTTGGTCGCTTTGATTTAAAGTCCCCCACTGAAAATCAGTTATATAACTGAGTGGGTAGACTCTAAATAAAATTTATTTATTTATTTATTTAATTCATAGCAAATGTCGTAAAAATGTCCTGCCAGAGAATCGAACTCAGAAACCACGATTCATATTATTATTGGTGTTATGTTTCTTTGCCGTCCCTAGCATTATATTTCTCTAATTTTATAAACACAAATTTTGTAGTCCTGCTTTAATTCTATGAACTAGGATTTCGCGTGTGATTTCATATAATTTTAATTTTAATTTTATTAATATTTGTATTATTTTGTACAACATTTGAACATGTTACATTATTTAAATGATTGCGAGAATGACTGAAAGAGCATTTGCCCCCTAGTGTGTGAGAACCTGCCAACCTCTAAAAAATGGTAGTTCATTAGTTCTACGAGAAAAATGATTAACTCGTTTAATTTGCCACATAATATGGCAATGTTAACTTTGTTTAAATTATCCACAATATTTACATTTATATGGCAGACAAATTATTAGTTAAGTTGTATTACGATAATTTGCTTAAGGTAATTGTTAATCACAATGCAAATATACTTGCGCCAGGAAAGCGGCAAAGCATTTACAGATAGGCTATCTACTTTAGTACTAATAAGTAGGGCCAAGAACGAATTAAAAGGGTTATTGTTAACTAGTTCAGATATAGCTTGTAAGTGGGATGCAGAGTTTTAACATTTAAAATTTTAAATGTATTATTTGTTCAAAATTTTCTGTACCAAAGTGTTTATTTCGTAAATTTATATCAATAATCATGTATTTCGATGTTTAGTCTGGAATCTGTTTTTTTTTTATTTATTCTAATGACTGAGCATTTCACCCGCACAGTTAAGCCGCATGTGTTGCTTGTGGGCATCGAGTCAGTGATATGTAGAATGTAAAATAAATTATGTATTTAATTTAAAAAATAAATTTTAAAAAATATTTTCAGATCTTGCTTAACTGGTTCTGTAATGACCACATGAACTTCATAGATGGCAGCTGTTGCAACAGGGGTGAATGGACTATGACTCTTGTGCAGTTTCTCACTTTCTCAATACTAGGATCAAGGCAAGAATTAATTATCAATTGTTTCTAGATTAATATATTTTTACATAACAAACCAACACTCTGCCCTGAAATACACGTATACCGCTGGTAGAGGAGATGGAGGGTTCGAGAACTAGAGTAACGGCTTTGTTCTGCTCGACGTCTACTCGGCAGTTCGGGTTAGTGAAGAAACCTATACTCAATGATACGACTGTCAAGTTTTCACCGTACTTTCGGATAGAACGTAAAGCCGTTTTCCCCTTTGTACCTTTCGAAAAGAGTAGGCTACGTACCAGTACCGGGTTTCTATCCTCCCTTCTATTCATCATTCATCCTCATCTATCGACACTCATCGTCTCAAAGAGCCTTTGTGCAATAAAATGAGACGTGAAGCAATACAAATCAATCAATCCTTAGAATATGTATAATGCAACAATTAATGTGTAATGTTAATTACTAGGAAAACGCTAAAGTCCCGCCGCGTTGATGGATGAGCTTTTTAAAGGTTTTAGTTTGCGTGGGATATCTTTACTTTTGCAAGTGCTTTGTTTTGCTGCCTACGCATTCTAGGTGAATGTTGTCAAGTTTCTTTTGTTTCTTGTCAATTGGTATTATTTACCGTAAAAAACTTGTATTAAAAGCTTTATTTCTATGGATTCTGGCTAAATTGTTCCACTTTTTCTTTCAAAAGGGTACTACATAACCATAACCTTAATGTCCATGTATAATATGAACGTTGTAGCCCCACCCGTTTGGTCAGAATTGGCCCAAAAGGCACGAAAATATCGCACAAAAAGTCAAAAAACGTATATTAAAAGCTTTATTTCTCTCGATTCTGGCTAACTTTTTCAACTTTTTCTTTCAGAAAGCAATACATCACCATAACCTTAATGTGTATGTGAAATATGAACGTTGTAGCCCCACCCGTTTGGTCAGAATCGGCCCAAATGGCACGAAAATATCGCACTAAAAATCGAAAAAAAATCGTAAAAGTACGATATTCATGAGAAATATTTCTTCGATTGTACCCAAAAACGTGGCAAGTCTAAGTTCAGAGAAAACGAAGGTCGTGTCAAATTTTCATCAAGATCGCATATGCCGTTTGCCCGGTAGAGAGCGAACAAACAGACGGAAAAACAAAAAAAAAAAAAAAAAAAAAAAAAAAAAAAAACACATCGAGCTAAATTTTTTGGGGGGTCGGTGAAATTGAAGTCTTCGCTTCGCTCATCCAACAATTTACTTTTTTTCCAACATGATTTACAATGGTAAAGAATAATTATTAATATAGTATTTGACCTGTGGTCACATGTGCCTTATCTGTTAAATCCAGAGCTGTCATGCACATTACTCAAGAATCAAGCCTTTACACAAAAATGTGCACAATAAAATTATTGATTTTAAATATCCACTTTAAATTCGTGAAAACTTATTTAATTGTTATAAATTATTTTAAAACAAAATTTACAAATGTGTTACTGTAGAGCCCTATAATTCCACATTTGTGACACATGTTCAAAATGTTGAATGCTATGTTCAGGAAATATGACAATAATTATATGACTTATACAGAAATCTTCTAAAAATTTAGCCAAAAATTACACATTCAAAAGTATTGAGATTTAATACAATGGTCAAGCTCATGTACCATTAACATTTGAGCATTAAAAAATACAAAAATAATCTTTGCTTCGTGACTACATCCTTGAAAAACTTGTCGACATTGTATTTGTAATAGTTTGTGCAAATTTATTTTGACAATCTTAGCAAGGTTGAATCATGGAGTGAAAAGTTAAATTTGTGTAAGAGTGAGCAGTATAGCTATTGAATTTGTTGAGGAGAACTTTTCCTTCACCCTGATGTTCATATGATTGATAAACATTATTGCGGATTAGCCACAAACAATTCCAAATGTAATGATGACTTGATGAACATTTTACAAATATCAAAAATCCTTTTATGTATGTAAATATTTTGTGATTGGTTTTTATGTGTTTCCATTTTTTACATGACCATAAAGTATGTGCAAAGATAGTATCAATCTGATAATTATTTGCATCAAGAAATAAACCTGGGAAAAATTGCTATTTTTATTTTAATGTGTATAACTTCTAATTTTCAGTGTTGTTATTCTAATTGTGATGTGGCTACGGAGAACGTTTGGGTTGTCTTCTTGTATGCCGTTCGTCAATGACCAAACCAAGATCCAAGATCAATACATCCTCGCGTTGTCAATGGCAAAGTTGGGGCTCATCATGGCTTACTTTTACCTCTGTGATCGGACCAACTTCTTCGGTAGAGAGAACAAACACTTCACCAAGTGGACCTTCTTTACACCAATCTGTTGCTTATTAGCGATCGGCTTGAAATATAATAAGCAAAGCAAATGTGCCCACGGTCTCAATAAGGACCAGACGGATGAGTGGAAAGGTAAAGCAAAAAAAGTTTATATTTAGGAATGATTTGATGTTAGTCGCGTTTCTTTTTGTGCAGCCATAAATCTTTACATCAGAATAAAACCATATAAAGTTGATTACGAGAGGTATGTATGCCTCTATCGTATCTGATTTTCTACTTTCATCATAAAAGTGTCAGTAATTGCAAACATATTTGAGTATTGTTGACCATTTGACACAATTTTTAATATAAATGCTAGAAAATTGATTTTATTTCGTATTTCTTTTCTAAAGTCAATTTTGGTGAAGTGCTATAATAAATGCCTTTACATTTCGTTAATGTGACTTAAATTGTCTGAGAAATTTGAAACCGGTAAAATTACCAAATTATTAAATTACAAGTATTATATTTATAACCATTCTTTTAAGTGTTAGGTTTATGATGTTTATGTTATCTAGGCCTATATGGAGAACTTAATAGACAGCACGAACCACGCGTACCCCAATATTGGGCGCCAAGTAACAAACAGCCTACCTTCATGTAAAAAAACTCTTCACCCTGAACCCGGGTATTACAATGCACGATTATACGTTACGTTATAATAAATAAAAGTTAATGAATGGATTATAAAGCCACGAAGCTTGCATTCATCTTGCCTCGGGGTTCCAAGAAGGAATGCACAGGTAGCAAACGAGATGAGTGCAGTGACGTTTCTGTACGTATATACAAATTATGGACTAATTAGTTGCCCCAATAATGCAATGTTCCCAAAAGTGTCGTCGTGCGTGTCTCGCAGATCCAACCATTAAACAAATGTTGTGGCATTGTCTGCTACTAACTGTCTAATGCAAAAAATAAATTCTGGGTTGTTCTTTCTTAAATCTGGCTGATGCTTCTATTAGTGCACAACCTATAATGTAGTGAGAGGTTGTAGCCAGTAGCCAGAAGCCAGACTGAGAGTGAACTACTTCAAACGTTGTTATAAACTGATTACACGATATATTTAAGGACGACTATCATTTTGACACAAGTGGAAGTCAGATGAGAGATATTTGATGATAGAGGAAATTTCAAAGCCTTGTTTGAAAAACACACACAAGAATTCTGTGGGAAACAAGTTTTTCCTGTCAGAAATTAAATCCGCCGCGCGCCACGTTTGACGTAAATCATCACCACTGCGCTCTGCTGCTGCATCATGCCCACTGCCCTCAGCCGCGCTTGTTCACTGCTGCCGGTTACTGAGCCACAGTTGACGTCATCAGGCGCCTGCCGCGCGGCTGTGATCATGCCCATCCCCACCCGCGCTTGTTCACTGCGCCGGTTACGGCCTCAGTTGACGTCACGCAGGAGGCAGGCCAAGACACAGGCTGTCACTCGTGCGCCTGGGGCGGGCTGCTGCTCAGCCCACTGCCTCAGCCGCGTTGTTCCCCACCTAACTGAGAAAACAGTTGTGTCTATCAGTGGCCTGGCGCGGCTGCTGAATCATCCCCATGACCTCAGCTGCCTTTTTCCCCACCAAAACGAGCCACAGTTGCGTCAAATCGTGCGCCTGGCGCGGCTGCTGCATCATCCACTGCCCTCAGCCGCGTTTTTCACCATCTAATTGACCACAGTTGATGTCCCCAGTGGCTGCGCGGGCTGCGCATATGCCCAATTCCCCCTCAGCCGCGTGTTCACTGCTCCCGGTTACTGAGCCTCAGTTACGTCACGCGAGGAGGCGGGGCCCAAGACACAGTGTGTCACTCAGGCGCCTGCGCGCGGCTCGGCATCATCCCACTCCCCTACCCGCGCTTTTTCACCACCTAACTGAGCCAGTTGTTTTACCCCAGGGGGGCGCCTGGCGCGGCTGCTGCATCATGCCCACTGCCCTCAGCCCCGCTTGTCACCACCAAAACGACCACAGTTGACGTCTATCAGTGCCCCTGCGCGCGGCTGCTCCCTCATGCCATGCCCCAGCCCCTTTGTCACCACCTAACTGAGCCACAGTTGACGTCAATCAGTGCGCCTGCGCGCGGCTGCTGCACCATGCCCACTGACCTCAGCCAAAGGAGACATGAATACTGTTAGGAGGCAGCATGCGCTATCTGTGGCTGTACAGATGAACTGGCCATTTTGAACGTCTCTGATGGAGATTTTCGCAGTATTTAGTTTTCTCGTTCATGCGCCCAAATTGGGGCACCCACCATCGGCAAAAATGGGGGCACTGAAAGATCTGGTTTATTTTTAATTTGATTGATAATAACCTTCTTTTGTATTAATATGAGAATAAATAAAATTGTGAAATAAAAATTTTTTTTCATGTGCACCGTTTTTTTTGTTTTGGAATGATCATATTTTAAAAAGTGAATTTTGACAAAACCGACGATCTTGTTTTGGGTTCGAGCTCTCGCCCCCACCCAAAAAACTTCAAAGTGGCTACGGTTTGATGACGCCATCGCCCCCTTACATTTTCATACCCCCTTGCTCAGCCGCGCTTTCATGCTGCCCTTTTGAGAGACAGCAGTTTACGGGGTCATTTTTTGGGCCGATTTTTTTTTTTTGTTTTCATATTTAAATAATGTCTCAAAACCCATGTTAATTTGTTAAATATTTAATCACATAAAAAAAGGCCAAAAACGGAAAAAAATAAGTCGTGGGTCTTTTGATGACATACTAACATGTAGTTTGTATACGTTTATGCTTCAAATTACTTTATAAATGATTTAAAATATTAAAAACTGCGATTTGGGAATTTGTATTAAGGAATCACACAATTTAATGTGTATTTGTGTCCTAGGTTGGATGCTGTTGGTAATCATGACCTACTACTATACGGGCGCATGTCAGGTTCTGTCAATATATAAGAATATCCGTGTATTAGTGTCTGCTTATATTTTTCTCACTGGGTACAGACACATTAGCCATTTTTGGCGCACTGGTGAAACAAGAGTTCTTCGTCTAATGCAGGTAAGATTTTATCTTGAACCTTCACAATTTATCGTCTGACTTCCCAAATTTGTATTATTTCAGGCATAATTATTTAGCCAATTTAGTTACAATTTAGTTTCTATAAATGTTCTTAGCTATGTATATGGAGACTTTGGAACCGTCCTCCCATCGAGGGTCATAATAACGTGATCTTTCTGGCGCCTCTTGCGGGTGGAATCGTGTCCAGCTTGATTTGTTTATTTATTTAATTTTCCCGACAAATATTTAGTTACATGGTGGCAAGTACCTAAAATTAACATTTTGTAGTTGTATAAAAGGTATCAAAACTTAATATCTCTTGATTCAAACTTATTAATCAAAATGTATGTTAACATCCATATCCTTCAATCACCTGACTGAGGATTTCTCAACAGCTGTAGACGTCAATTATTTCCATTCCACAATTGCTCTATTTAGAAAAGAAACATTCATTATTTTTTAGTTTACATTTCAACTTCCAGGCATGCAATTCCTCCCTTTGTGTAATCCTTTCCGAATTATATCACATCTTTTGTAGCACGAAACCGGTAAGACAACATGTTTCTCCTCTCCGTATTTTTTTAAGAATCCCATTCTAAACTTTCAATCATTTCACTTACACCGTTATAAGTTCTTATCCGCCATCCCTTTGAATCAGTTACTCATCTCCACCTCTTTAAATTCCCAGTTACTATAACTGCTGCTAATAAATCTCTGTACTTAGTTTAGGGCTTTGACATGAGTATCCTTATAAAGGTCACACATTGTAGCTGCTTCATTACAAAATTTAGAGATTGCATTGAAATTTAACTTATATGTTCCACATTTTGCCCCCAATCTAAATTGTTGTCTATGAACAAAAAGTAGTAGTACTCAGTGACAACATCAGCTATTGTTTTACTCCAAAACTTGTAGTTTGTTTACCCTTTTCTGAACTCTGAAATAACCTAACATATACTCACATTGTATCCCAATTAATTAATATCTACCTACTCATTTTTAAATTACTGTTAAGTTTTAATTAATTTTAATAACAACTTCATCTTTATTTACTTCCCTACCTAACACCAATATCTGCAAAATTCGTATTTTTATTTTATTCCTAGACCATGTCATGAATAAATACAATACACATATTTGGTCCTAGCACACTGCTTTGATGTACTCCGGAAGTGTTCTCTATTTTCAACTTAAATATGCAGGTCTCTAGTTGGCCATTCTCGCCCTTCAATGGATGCGGCGCCTGCAGAGTTGGCCGCTTAGTTGGTTTTAAATTTAAAGTTCCCTACTGAAAATCAGTTTTGAGACCGAGTGGGTAGACTTCCAACAAGTTTTTTTTGTTTACATTTAACTAAAAACAAGAATCTAACGCTTATCATTATTCTCATTCAAATTGAGTTTTCGCCTATAATCTTTGTGTTGTTCTTATCTGTTACAGGTCATGTTTCGGCTGAACTTCATGGTAGTCCTTCTGTGTCTCTGCATGAACCGGCCATACCACTTCTATTACTTTGTGTCCCTCATATCATTAAGCTACCTGTTGTTGTACATGGTGGTTGTCATTCCACCCGTTGTTACCGAGACAAACACAATGAACAACAGTTACCTCTACAGGTGGCTCTTACTCAAGTTTGTGGGACTATTTTCTCTCATCGCCTACGTCTCTAGATCAAGATGGCTCTTCGATGCCTTGTTCGCAACCTCTCCACTGGGGGCGCTGTTTGCCACCGGTGATGGAGATGTCAATGAGTGGTGGTTCCAATGGACGGGTGATAGATACAGGTATGGTATTCTAACCTCACCATTGTAAATGTTCATATGGGTGCACACAAAGTTACTGACACTTTTGTTGTGTGGTTCTGTTGGTCTTTTGCCCACACAGCATGGAATATCTTCACAACGATTACATTAAGTTGTAAACGTGTGTAAATTGTTTTTGTGGTTTGTTTTGTTTGTTGTGTTATTCATTATTTAAATTTAATTTGTCTTCATTAAATATCCATGCAATATCTATAGGTTATTCTTCTTTCATTATTTCAAATCTTAACGGTCAAAAGTGGCAGTTGGTATTGTCTCGTCCTGTCTGGTTGGTGTCATTCAATTAGCAGTCTTCGAGAAAGGAAGACGTATGTGTTCGTGTGGTCGTGTGTTCGACTAGGCTGAGCTTGATAAAAAAGTTCTTCAAAAAGATGTTGACTGGCTGTGTGAACCTTAACCCATTCCATTTGGTGTCTTGGAATCTTCGCGATTCAAGACGTCACCAGGCCCAGTCTATCACGAAACCATTTGCCCGAACCAGCGCGTACATAAGTGGGTTCGACTGCCGAACTGCCAAAATTTGGAACTACTCCCTATCAGAGGAAATACAAGGTCTTGCCATGTCTGCTTTTACGAGAGCTATTATGTCTTCTACATTAAAATTGCTTTTTCGATGTTATGAATTGTTAATTTGTCTCTTCTATGTTTGTCTCTTTTAAGTTTCTATGTTCTATGTTTTATAAGTGCTTTTTATTATAACAATTTGTTGTGTAGAGGCTGACAAGACACCTTGTGCTTGGGGCATACTGCCCATTTCTGTTAACCTTCCTACTAAGCCTATTTGTGGAAAATATATAATAATAATAATAAATAATAAAAATAATAATAATAATAATTCACAGCCAAAGACTTTTGAAGGAGAGCTTAGCTGCCGTATTTTACAATTTTTTGTATTTGTGGGGGTAATGACTACTATAGAGTAACATAGTTGTGGAAGACTCTATTCAGCAACACATACACATTGTATATTATACTTTTTGCATTTTATATTTATACAATTTTACCATGTTATATACATTCGTACGGTAACCTTTTTAATGTTTATACATTTAAATTAATTTTTATTGTTTTGTTTTGAAGTGCTATACAGCCTAGTACAATGAAAAATAAATAATATAACCACACCAAAATACACACAAAATAGGCAAGGGGTGGTATTTCGTTAGGATTGGGTTTCGAGAAGCATTTTGTGCATCACAACTTAACTTGCTACGACTGTTGAGATCCAGAGGAGATCAGATTCTTCTTCAAACAAACGTTCGAGCTGGCAGACGTGCGTCCGTTTTTATCTTCAGGGCATAGACCTACAGAATGGACCTACCCAGCCCTACCCAACGAAGGCCATTGAGTTGATTAGCTCTACAATAAGGCGCGTTTTCATGTACGTTGTTTTATTTTGTTTTTTATTTTATTTTATTTTATTTGTGGCCACATTACAACAGGACAAATGTCCCACAAGTGCAATTTACCAAACTATAACAATACAAATATAACGCAACAATACAATGTTAAATTAGTTACATAAAAATTACTATAAAAATTATATAAACAGGAATGTATGTGTGTGTGAGATGATGAATGAATGTATGTATACGTGTTGCGTTGTATGTATGATTGAGTGATTGTGAAAAGTGGAAATATGAATTGTATGTGAAAGCACGAGCGACTATAGACATTAGTAAAGTTGATTATAATATTTCTTTTAGTTGTTTTCGAAAGTGATGGATGTTACTATTGTGCAAATCTAAATTAGACTCATTCAATTATAAAAGATTGTTGTACGTAGCCTGCAACCTTATTAAACACGAATACTTGTGCACATCAATGCGGCTGGAGGGAAGATGGAACAGTTTATGAATTCGAGTGTTCCTTGGTGGCACATGAAAGTTTAATGACTCAATTAGAGGCGTGTCAAGCAGGTTATTAGCAACTTTGAAGAGCAGAACAATGTCCATAAATTTCCTCCGGTTTTCAAGGGTACTTAGATTGTTGTCAGAACACATACCTAGATAATGCGTTCATGTTACGCAACGAAAATAGTATTATTAACCATTCCTTGATATGGGATAGGTCAATTTAAAACTACTTCGTTTCGTCACGTCGCGTATGACGAACACATGAAGACGCTTATTTTAAGTGGGTCGAAGCACCCTCCCCTCCTCCCGACGTCCTGTATGCTACTTTATCCAATATCCAAGAATAATATTATTTAATATTCCATAAATATTTCTGAACATCTACATCAAATATCAAAAGATAGTACTACCAATATCCATAAACAATATTTACATTTAATATTGTACAGACCATGGTTTTTAGTTGAGACTTATGACATTTCCACCTTCTTCTTTTCAAGGGTGCAGTGTAAGAGAGATGTGCTGGTAGGGAAGGGAGGGGTAGATGGGCTGACAAAGAACGAACTAAAAGGAGGCCAGTCCGATTTGAGTGGAGGTTCCGGCTTGTCGCGCATGTCCACTCCCGAGCAGAAACTACCTGTTCTTGCTTATTGTATTGTCTCTTGTTTCTGGCAATCAATAAAGACTCATTCCATACCTTAAGTGGGATTATTTCTTAACTAATATTAAGAATATAGTGGGAATATTACAGTCTTGGGACATTTGGATAGCTATTCAATATTATATAGACATCATTTACAAAAAATGGATATTGTATGGAAATTCAAAATGCTTGATGAAAATATTGTATGGACGTTGCATGGATATCAAATGCCTGTGTGGGTGGTAAGCGTCTCTGCTTCCAATGTACAAGGTCCAGGGTTCGATTCCCGCTATATGCAGAAGTTTTTAACGTCAGAATTAGACCTAGTCCATTAGTTGTTGGCTTAGAAATTTGTAAACGGTGACTTTGGAGCCGTCCTTGTACCGAGGCAAATAATACATTATAAGGAATTCCGAATCAGCCTTGTTGATTCTGGTGCTGTTCGCGGGTGGAATCGTGTCCAGCTTGATTGATCGGTGTTTTCTACTAAAATATGCAGGTCTTTAGTTGGTCATTGCCGACTTTAAATAATTTAAGTTCCCCCTCTGATATTCAGTTCTGTGTCTGAGTGGGTGGACTCTAAACAAGAATGTATTTATTATTTATGTACCGTCTATCCAAAGAAACCGAGCACCAGACATCTTTTGGTACATCGTATTGGGGAGGGACATAGTAGGGGTGGGTTCACAGTGTCCAACCAGCGGTCCACTACATTAGATGTTATTTGGCGACCATTCTCTGTGCGTCGGAAGTTTTTATACTGGCCCTATTAGATTAAAGTACAGGCGCGTAGGAATTGGAGATTTATATGAGTTGGTATACGTACATTTGTAGGACAGTTTCCAACCACCCTGACATTGAAGACAATGGAAAAGGAAGCGAGGAAATCTGGTGTCAGTCTGAATTTGAGAAGGTTCCCTTTTTTGTTACTGTGTGCTGTGCTTCCAATTTGCTGATACATGAAGATTTAGAAGTGGTTTACATTTACAAGTTTCAACGAAGAAGGCGGGAGGGTTCAATTCAATCGGCGTCTTTTCGTTTGCATGATTGACAGGGTGAACCAGCGTGTTTCGTTGCAGTCAGTAAAGACACTATTAGTGTGACGTCATTCCATCATGGCCGCCCATGACAACGCATAGCAACGGCCAGTTTTGACTCCAAACACTGCTTCGTTCCCATAACAAACCAATGGGAGGTATTTTAGACGAAGTCTCTCAAATGTATCTTTACAGTTTTATCGATGGCGAATTTTTTCCCGATAAGTTCGATACTATAACGAGGAGGGGGGAAAATCACTTGAATTCCATGAATGTTTGAATGCTTTATTTCCATTGAAATGTAAACCTAGTTTAAAGTTTATCTTTAAGACTTTGAGTAATTTGATAATCAAATCGTAGGTCTACTAATACAATATTATACATAGGCCTATCAATTTAGAGTCATTATGTTCAAGCTACGAGTTTATGAAATATTGTTAGTTATTACTTCAAAGTTTTGTTTGGAGTCGATTTTCTTTCTTGCTAAGGGCAACCAATTGCGTGTGACGTCACCACTAATATTGTCTATAGGAGACTCAAAGTCAGCCAGGTTTGAACGACCTTCAAAATGGTCACGTGATCAACTCAGCACAAACCAATGCAGGAAAACTAAAAATTCTATCATGCAATGGCCGCCTGATTTTGGAGCACTGGAAAGCACTTTGACAACTGAATTATTAGGTCATATTTTAGACGTTGTTTGTTAAAGTAATGTCGAAAGAGAAGTTGAAAAGATTTCTGGGATAAAGGGCGTACCTGTAGCATGAACTCTTAGGCAAAGGCCTATCCCTTGACAGCTAAATGAAAAACTTTTTGTTGATGTCAGTCTGTGTAGTTGTTTTTCTTTCAAGAAAGGTATAGAAGCGTGCTCTCATTGCTCCTTTAAATTTGAACAATGTTGCCAACTGTTAAAGCAATTGTTGATGTGTAAAAATGTTTTTATTAATTTGTTATAGTTCAAATGAATGTGTATACCCCAATAAAATAATTCTTAAAATAATAATATTTCCCTTGGAGATTTTTAAGCATAATTTATAATATGTCCTTTATAAGATAAGAAGAAGGCTTTCAATTAAGCAACCAATTTTTTGTGGGTGGTCCACATGCGAAATGGCCCCCGAAAAGTGTCAAAAGGTCATTCAAAGGTGTGTCCATTTAACTCTAGGGTAAGATGTGACAAGCATGAAGAAGCAAACAAAATAGCATCCCCCCCCCCTTCATTCGAAAAAGAGTTCCTACGCTGCCGTTGAAGTATAAAATAAGCTCTTGTAACTGAGAAGGTAAACAGACTTTACATTTAGATCTTTCTTTAGTTACCAGTATAATTGGAAATAGCAATTTAACATCTTCTCTTGAAAGTGACAGTAACATTCTTACGGTTTTCAGCATCGCGTATGGCATGGTGTTTGGCTTTGTGGTGTTGACCGAACAGCGTCCAGATCTGGCTAACAACCGCTACTTCATCATTTGCGCCCAGTTCATCTTATTAATCTCATCTCTAAAGGCAATCATGATCTACTTCAACTATGCATCGTCAATTGACACCAAGGCCGAATACAACGGAATTCATCCCATACTGGTTTCCTTGCCTGTGAGTATCTTGCGTCATTTCTTACATATTGCTTCAGATGAGGGAAATTGTTTTCAAACGAAATTCGAGGATTTTTTTTAAATTTTGTTACCTCAATTGCATTTCATTTGAATATACCCACTTTAATTGTGCGAATTTTACTAGAAACACAGTTACGATTGCAAAGTAAATAACTACAAATAACAGCCCTTGTTTGTTGCAGGTTGTGGGATATGTAGTTTTGAGGAATCTTAACTCCTGGATGCGTTCTCGATATTCTACATTCTTTGCGTGGTTCGGTCGTATCTGGCTGGAGCTCTTTATCGGCCAGTACCACATCTGGCTGGCGGCTGACTCCAACGGTATCCTAATCCTCATACCTGGCTACCCCGTCCTCAATATGATGATTACGACCTTCATCTTCGTCTGTGTAGCCCATGAGATGCACGAATTAACAGAGGCTGTTGAAAACTGTTTGCCCTTCCGGCAACAGGAGACACGCCTAGATAAACTTCATTAGTTTCACTGTCGTGGTCCACCTGCTGCTTGTTGTTTCAAATAACCTGATGACGGAACCAAAACTTTATTGTTATTGTAAAAGTAAATAGTTCATATCCACTAAAATGTTTAAAATATATATAATGTGTAAAATACCTAAAATTGTTTTTCATTAAATCGTTGTATACGTTGCTAATCCAAGTACCACCCAATTTGTTGTTGTCAGTTTTCTTATTATCTATATTATAGTATCTTATATTATCACCATTATAATACTATCACTCGAGCATTTATACAATATGCAGGATAAAACTGTTATTAATATTTACTTATGTAATTATTATTTTTCTCTGTAATTTGTACACATGATACAAAAATTACAGAATGAAAAGGGAAAGAGGCCCATTGTGGCCCATCCACCACAGTGATCCTGTTATTAATGTGTTATTAATATTTCTTGTTACACTTAGAACCTATTTATGAACTCATTATTAAGCTGAGTACTACGCCTGCATCTAATACATTCTATAAAATATTTGAATATTGTTCCCAAGCCAAATTTTAACAGCTTTGTTCTTTAATACGCTTTAATTGTTAATTATTTTAGATTGCAATTTGTCGCCTCGAGAATGCTATCTAATGAGTAAGGGAGCAAAGATAACTTCAGATTGACAGTCCTTTATTTACAACTTTTTATTCTTGAGTGACGAAGGAATCCAGATTATTTTAAGCCTAAACGCGAACTTTTATAATGATCAATTACTCTTCTCACCTTTTTGTATTTTATACTATAATAATCTTTTATCTTTTACTTAAAAATGTTTCTATGTCTGTTTATCCATCTTGGTTTTCAATTTACTGCGTTTTCTATTTATTTAAATTGTTGATTTTCAATTTGTTTTAGTTTGTGTAGTCTAAATCCCCCCAAAATACAAAAATTTGTAAAAAAAAAAACGGCAGCCAAGCTCTCCTTCCAAAGTCTTCGGCTGTGAATGCTGTGAGATATAGAAGTTGAGCCAAGCATTTCATTCTTTCTCCCTAGTTTCGCATTGAAAAGAAGTAAGATCATTTCGCCTGTTGACGAGCGCCAAGCCAACCATTTTCGTGGTAAAAAAAGTAAAAAATTTAAACTCAAAATCATAAAAAAATTACTTTGCCATTGACTTTTTTAGAGTCCTCGTACCAAAATTACTTGGCCATTGACTTTTTTAGAGTCCTCGTGCCAAAATCAATAGCCAAGTAATTTTTTTTATGATTTTGAGTTTAAAATTTTTGCTTTTTTACCACGAAAATGGTTGGTTTGGCGCTCGTCAACAGGCGAAATGATCTTACTTCTTTTCAATGCGAAACTAGGGACAAAGAATGAAATGATTGGCTCAACTTCTATATCTCACAGCATTCACAGCCGAAGACTTTGGAAGGAGAGCTTGGCTGCTTTTTTTTTTTTTTTTTTCACAAATTTTTGTATTTTGGGGGGATATCACATCTTTTTGTTGTTTGTTTTATATTAAGGCGTAAAAAAAGGTAAAATACGTGTAAAGGTGGATACAGTGCCTTTTAAAACAGATTGTGTAGAAACAAAAGCTACCATCTTTTGTTTTTGTTTACAATCTGTAGTTGGAAATATACAACGTTTTTATTAAATTTCCTATGGTAAATGTCGTCTTGGGTGTTTGTGTGAATGATTTGTTGACCGGAATATAACACATTGACGCATAATTTTAATCAGCAATTAAAATATCAAAATTGTATTAAATACGACCTAAAGTTTTTCCCAAAGTTAAGGGTGGTAGGGAACAGTGGGGGTGAAATATCGCTTGCCTCCTGGCGGATTATTATGTTTCATATTATTTTGTACCATCATGCCAAATTTCATGCTGATAACTCATTCGGTGCCTTCATGGTGAATGCTGGAAATCAAGGTAAAAATAATATAAACTATTAGGGATGGGGGTTGAAAAAATGTGGTTTAGAAAATGAGAATTGGCCGATTGGGTTAAAACACATTAAAACATAATTTACTATTTGAATGAAAATTCAATTTTGGGTTAGAGCTATGAATTATTCCAATTTTAGGGGGTGTTGCGGGTGAAATATCGCTTGCCTCTCGGCGAATAAATTTCATATTAGTATGTACCATCATGCCAAATTTGATGCTGATAACTCATTAGGTGCCTTCATGGTGAATGCTGGAAATAAAGGTAAAAATAATATAAACTATTAGGGACGGGGGTTGAAAAATGATGGTTAAGGAAATGAAAATAGGCCGATTGGGTAAAAACACATTAAAACATAACTTAATAATTTAAATAAAAATTCAACTTTGGGTTCGAGCTATGAATTATTCCAATTTTAGGGGATGATTTAGGGGGTGTTGGGGGTGGAATATCGCTTGCCTTTCGGTAAATTATTTTTCATATTAGTATGAACCATCATGACAAATTTCATCCTGATAACTCATTAGGTGCCTTCATGGTGAATGCTGGAAATCAAGGTAAAAATAATATAAACTATTAGGGATGGGGGTTGACAAAATGTGGTTCAGGAAATAAGAATAGGCCGATTGGGTTAAACAACATTAGAACATAATTAAATTAACTAATTTGAATAAAACATCAATTTTAGATTATAGTTATGAATTATTCCAATTTTAGGGGATGTTGGGGGTGGAATATCGCTTGCCTCTCGGCGGATTTTTTTTCATACACTAATGTACCATCATGTTAAATTTCATGATGATAACTCATTAGGTGCCTTCGTGGTGAATGCTGGAAATCAAGGTAAAAATAATATAAACTATTAGGGATGGGGGTTGACAAAATGTGGTTTATATAATGAGAATAGGCCGATTGGGTTAAAACACATTAGAACATAATTTTTATAACAAATTTGATTAAAAATTCAATTTTGGGTTAGAGCTATTAATTATTTTAATTTTGGGGATGATTTTGGGGGTGGAATATTGCTTGCCTCTCGGCGGAAGTATGTGAGTCTGAGGTACATCTAAGTGTGGTCCAAGTTTCATATTTCTAAGATGCACCGTTTTCTCTGTAAGCTCTTATTCCTCTCTGTTAGAATCCCACCCCCAACCAACCAACCAACCAGTGTTGTAAAAGTTACTTTTGTAAAGTAATTCAGTTACAGTTACAGTTACTTGCTTGTAAAAGTAATTCAGTTACAGTTACAGTTACTTTATGAAGTAACTGAGTTACTTTTTAAGTTACTTTCTTGAAAATGCATTACTAAAATCATGACGAACAGATTTTTTTTCTAAAAATAATTACACAATCAGTTTTTTGTACAATTAGTTATATATTTTATTACTCAGGCTATGGACTAACATCCTTTATTACTACTACTCATTATGGAACAAAACAATCAATATATTTTTAAAGTTAATAACAATAATCCTAATAATAATATTACTGATGATGCAACCACCAACCGTTGCTCATGAAAATATTGCAACATTAGAAAATATCGTTTTTATTAATTTTAACGAAGTAGCATAGCGGGTGAAACCAAATAATCTGATATTGATAATTTGAAAAATATGGAAGAGCAAAATATTTGTATCAGGTTATGTGGTGAAGACATTACATTAATTACGTATTATATTATTATTATTATTATTATTATTATTATTATTATTATTATTATTATTATTATTATTATTATTATTATTATTATTATTATTATTATTATCGTGGGACATCCACTCGGATTATGTTGCAAACTAAATAAGCTCTAATATTATATATTATGTATACTACGTAAAATGAAAACATTCAAATAGGAATTTGTTATTGATAGTAAGTTATACTAAACTAAAAATAAAATAAAAATAAAATAATAATAATAATAATAATAATAATAATAATAATAATAATAATAATATAATAATAACAACAATAATAATAATATAATACGTAATTAATGTAATGTCTTCACCACATAACCTGATTGGATGAGCGTAGCGAGCGTAGCGAGCGAAGCGAAGATTCCATTTCACTACACTGGAGAAAAAAATCCGGAATGTTTTTTTTTTTTTTTTCTTTTCTTTTTTTTTTGTATTTTTGTGTGTTTGTTAACACGATTCCGGCTAAACCGATACTCCGATTGCGATGAAATTTTATGGAGGCCTTCGAAATCTCTGAACTTAGAACTGCCACGTTTTTGAGCGCAATCGGGAAAATTTTTCTTATAAAAAACGCAATTTTACGATTTTTTTCGATTTTAAAAAAAATTCTTCGACTTATAACACTTACATGCTTTATCCGATTGTAATGATTTTTTAACAGAACCTTAATTTTATGAATTAAGATATTCGTGTGAAATTTGAGCTTAATCGAAACATTATTTCTCATGAAAATCGAAATCTTACGGGTTTTTTTCTTTTTTTAAACAATTCTTTGACATATAACACCTACATGCTTTATCCTATTGTAATGTTTTTTTTTATAGAACCTTAATTTTATGAATTATACACTCGTGTTAAATTTGAGCGCAATTGAATAATTATTTCTTATGAAAATTGCAATTTTACGATTTTTTTCTTTTTTAAAATTACCTAAAAATTACGATTTATTAAAAAAATTAAGGTAATTTGTAATTAAATTTAATTTAATTTAAAAAAATCTTCGAATAAGTAATGATTTTTTCACAGAACCACAGAAAATCCGCGTAACTCAATGCAGCTCAATGCACCAATTACGCTCATCCAACAACGCGGCGGGACTTAAGCGTTTTCCTAGTACAAATATTTTTGCTCTTCCATATTTTTCAAATTATCAATATCAGATTATTTGGTTTCACCCGCTATGCTACTTCGTTAAAATTAATAAAAACGATATTTTCTAATGTTGCAATATTTTCATGAGCAACGGTTGGTGGTTGCATTTGAGCTATGGATTAATAGTGAGGGGTAATACTTCTAAAACAATTTTCATCGGATCTTTGTCATGCAAAAAAAAAGCTGTAAGAATAATAGGAAAAACTAAGAAGCACTGTGTAGTGTCAGCTGTCAGCTTGGTTTTCGCCAAAATGCCAACATAAAAAAGTGCAACAAATATTTACTCACGAAAGAATGAAACTCAATTCAATACAATCTACTGTTTAATCTTCTGATGGGTTTTTATTTCAATATCTTAGATTCTGCAGACACTTATCAAATTGGATGAGCGAATCAAAGACTTCAATTTCACTGACCCCCCCCCCCCAAAAAAAAAAATGTCTCATTTTTTTTTTATTTTATTTTTGTCTGTTTGTTCGCGCTCTAACTGCAAACGGCATAATATGCGATCTTGATGAAAATTTAAGGGGACCTTCAAAATCTCTGAACTAGACTTGCCACGTTTTTGGGTACAATCGATCAAATATTTCTTATGAGTATCGTACTTTTACGACTTTTTTCGATTTTTAATGAGATATTTTCGTGATATTTAGCAAACGGCTGCTTCGATCTTGATGAAACTTTGGGAACGTTTAAAATTACTGAAAATATATGTTATGATTTTAGAGACATTTTAATAAATATTTCTCATAGAAATCGTACTTTTAAGATTTTTTCCCGGTTCATATACGATATGTAATTTCGTGACATTTGGGCCGATTCTGACCAAACGAGTAGAGCTACAACGTTCATATTTTACATTGACATTAAGATTATGGTGATGTAGTGCCTTTTGAAAAAAAAAGTTGAAAACGTTGGTCGTAATTCATAGAAATAAAGGTTTTAATATAAGCCTTTATACGTGTATAATTAACAAATAATATCAAGTAACTATAGAAAAAGTAATGAGATCTCACTTAAAAACGTAATCATTGGACAGAAATATTTGAAAAAAAGCTCATCAATCAGTGCGACTGGAAATAGCGTTCGCGAAGCAGCCTAGTAGAATTCAAAGGAATTGTCTATCTATTGCAATTTTTCGTTGCAACTAGCAGTTGCTTTGATTTATTGTTGTCATGTTGACCAAGACAAATTCAGCAATAGGAATGCAAGTTGAGTCAGCAGAAAAATCTCGTTCCATACTAGAGGTAGGCCTACCAAAAAAAAATTAATAAAAAAAGATCATAAATTAAAAATATTGTTTTAGTTTCAGACGTTGTGAACTTGTGATATTATTTTAATTTTATATTACTGAACTGTAAACAAGCATGGTTGGCAAAAGTAACTGTTAAAAAGTAACTAAAAACTGAGTATAATTACTTTTAAAAGTAATTCAGTTACAGTTACAGTTACCTTAAAATAAAAGAAATTGAAATAGTAATTCAATTACTCAAAAAGTAACTAATTACTTTACTCAATTACTTTTACTCAGTTACTTTACAACACTGCAACCAACCAACCAACCAACCAACCAACCAGCCGGAAGATTTTCTTCGATTTTTACGCACATTTTTAACACAGAACGGGTTATCGGATCGGGCTGAATTTTTTTTTGGTACGTCTGGACCACATATCAGATCATATACCGAGTTTCAAGATTGTAAATCTTTCGGGACGGCGTGTGCAGATAGCTGAAACCCCCCAACTCGGGTAGGAGTAAACAGGGTCGAGCTAGTCATCGCCTTCTAGCAGTCGCGTGCGCTTGGCTGCGGGCGAACGACCGTCGCCCTAGATTTTTCAATTCTTATTCGTTTATTTAATAATTTTTTTAAGTATCTTTGAAATGTTTTAAAATTTGCTATATGTAACAATTTTGTCTTGATTATTATTATTATTATTATTATTATTATTTATTTTCAATATGTCTGGATTACAAAATACGTACATATTGCTGGTGGCAAGAGTAGAGCAAGGCCCCATAACACAATGTGCCTTACCACCAGTTTAATATCTAAATGTTAAATTTAACAGCAACTTTATACACAGTAACAATATATACAAGCAATATACTACAGTTAACCTACTAGGCCTATAACAAATGGGTACCTATAAGAAATATACATATTATATAATTATATATCGGTGATGGATTTGCTGAGAATGAGTGAGGCAATTAATATACATTTTGTGAGTTTGTAAGTGGGTGCATCTGTGTTTCATTCGTTTATGTTCAGTGACTGTATGTGTGTGAGTGTGCGTGTGCGTGCGCGAGTGCGAGTGAGTGTAGTGTGAGTGTGAGTGTGAGTGTGAGTGTGAGTGTGAGTGTGAGTGTGAGTGTGAGTGTGAGTGTGAGTGTGAGTGTGAGTGTGAGTGCGAGTGTGAGTGTGAGTGCGAGTGCGAGTGTGTGTGTGTGTGTGGTGTGTGTGTGTGTGTGTGTGTGTGTGTGTGAGGGTGAGTGTGAGTGTGTGAGTGTGAATGGGAAAGTGAATGAGTGTGGGTGTACGTGTTTCTGGTCTAAGCCATTTGACTATCTAGTAGGCCTCGCCTCAAGTGAGCTCCAAAAGATTTAATTTCGCTCAATTGCCTAGTATGAGAAATGAGAAATGCAATAATTGTCGAATTTCAGTCATCGACGGTTGTGTCGGCGGGGGTAGACTTATGAGAAGAGGGGAGGTAGGGTAGCGGGGAAGTTTTTGTAAGACGGTAACTAATTTCTAGCTATCATAGTTTATTAAATAGAAGTGAATATTAACATTTAGTTCTTATGGTGCTGAGATACAAAACATTACGTTAAATAGAACGAAAATTGAGCTTCAAGAGTCTTTAAAATACTTACTTCTTTATAAGAACTCACAACTTTTTTCAAACATCTTCAAGTCATCTTAAATTTAATACGCCATTTAATCAAGATAAATTGATAACTAATGAAAGTCTGGATCACGACCAGGATTTAAGATTAAGGGTAGCGTTCGAGGGGAGGAAAAAGTTTTCGAAGAAATCCTTCTTCTCGACTAATTTAGCCACAACTTTTATTATCCTACTTAGCAACGAAAACAAACTTTAAAATCTATATGAAAAACTTAAGCTGAATACTGCGTAAATATTATTTACGGTCAACCAAACAAAAGTGAGTAATTATTGGAAAATCTTCTCTAATAACGCAATTCTTACATTCGTAGGCCCTACTCAACATTTTGGAGCAAATCATAACTCGATAGGAAAAACGATAGTGCTTCCAAGTGATCCACGTAAAATCTCTGCGTTCTGCGTTAAAAGCTGGTTTTCTCGAGCTCGACCAATTGAAAGGCAAAAGGCGGATACCCTTATCCGCCTTTTGCAAGGTGTCACAGGCGTTAAGCATAATCTTGGAGATGAAACGGACATGGGTGAGGGGATTGCGGGAGAGACGTGTTGGAGGAGGGCCTCAGAAGTTCCGCTCAAAATATTTTTAATTTGTCCCTCCAATAGCGAGCCGTATATTTACGACGAGGCAGTGGGATCTGTTTGTACTGCAGAAAGGTTTGAGAGGACGCGAGATGCGCTCACACATTGCCCAAGGTCGCACTGAGATCAAATATCACCATTCACGAGGTGGCGTAAAATGACGTGTCGTCCGTCAAGTATAAAGAAGTGTTTACATTCTCACATTTTGTATTGAGTGTTACGAACCCATCACATAATGAGAGGAAAACCAAAATAATTGTCTCTATGCAATGATCATTATTCTATGGAATGAGGGATTGCAAATAAAAAACATTACGCAACATTTGAAATAAGTATAATGTTATTATTATTCTGAATACAGGCTAGACCATCAACATAAAAATTATTGTCAGTAAAATGTGACGCGACTTGGGTTCAAGTCCAGAACATTCTGGTCACAGGATACACACCACTCAACTGCTATAACCTAGACCCGGGTAAGATCCGGTCAGGACACAAGTTTTATAGCCTATTATTGCTATCACTGCATTATTATAATATGCTAGCATACGATACTACAATAATAATCAGTACCCAGAATAATAAGCAGGAAAGGTTGTGACGGGATTCAGAAACCGAGACCTCCCGAATCAGTCAAGCCATTGAGCCAACACTTGTCATATATTAAATACATTGGCGTAACTGCCCTTGATTTTTCGCGGAGCGAAACATTGTTGATCATCCAAAGACAATGAGTCAGCACAACTAGTGAAAAGGGAAGTAGTACACTGGTTCAGTGATAGTCAGTGGGTATCATCCAAAAATAATTATGGGTATACGCTCTTTCCTGGGTAACGAGCTACGTTTCGGGAACAATGGGGGGTCTGAGGGGGTTGGCCCCCAGTTGATACGGTGCGAGCGCACAGCCCCGGCCAAACATTTCGATTCTGAAGTGTGATAGGAGTATTTTGACAATTTTATTTTACAAAAAAAAACCTTAAAAAATATATGAAAAAAAATGCAAAAATAAGAAAATGTATCAACATTATGAATATCTAGAAAAAATAATAATTTAATAAAAGTTGCGTCCCACTCGCCCCCTCTGACCAATTCGCCCTCCGTAGTTCACGCCACTGCTGATTATATGTAAGTCGTGTATAAAGACAAATAGTGTAGGTACCACAGTACGCAGCACGCAGCACATAGTATTATATACTGCTTTCATACGTGTTATAACCTTTATTTATTAGGTGCAGCGATGCTAGGACGACTCCAAAGCCCAATAGTCACCGTTTACACATCCTAAGAAACTATGGACTCGAATCCACATCAGAACTCTAAATAAAAATCTGCCCTACAGTCCCGTTGTGCACAATCGAAACCTGGACCTGTCTGCCTATGGAAGCAGAGCCTCTAACCACACGACCAAGAGTTTCAACTTTTAGTATGTAGAAACCCAATACAGAAAAACTTGTGATAGAATACAATTGAAAACAGTGTTTTAACCTACTAATGGGTTTTAATAGGATGGCTATGAATAGTCGCGTTGTGATGCTCACCGCCTACTTTAAGTTTATCGAGAACGATTCTCTATGTTCATCTGAGTTTTTTGGGACTCCTGAAATCGAGGTTTATGATAGAGATAATGTCTCACTCTTACCCCAACCAACAATGTGACAGATAGCGGGTGGACCCTATGTGGGAGTGAGTGTGGTCACACGCGTTTCTCAGCTTGCGCTCCAGTGTGGTGCTGTCACTTTCGCCGACAAAGACAGACATTGCATGCGATGTGGTTGTGTGTGTGGGGGGGAGGGGGAGGGGGGCGATGTGTTAGTGAAAGTGAATCAAGGTCAAAGCAAAACATTTTAGTCAGAAGTCCGCAATTAGTATTATTTGTGTTGAAGTCAACCCGTTCGGCCAAAAATCGCTGGGCCAATTGGAAATTGTCGGATGTCGATAGTCCTTTATTATCATCCCATTTTACTATTTTTCTCCCGAAATATTTTGGTATCAAACAAATGATATGTGTGGCCATGTAAAAACAAGACCACCCACTCAAGAACCAAAATTTGAGGCCCAAGCATTCATTAAAAATCCAAATTAGATATCAAATAATGATACTTTTTTACTGATACCACACATGTAACAAATCAGACTCATCCTAAGTGATTCATTTTACCTCCCCTTCCCCAAATCAGATAGAGATTCAGGGCCTTGCACTAAAAAAGGTATAATACGGTTATAATACGAACTTTTGTGTGATATTATCACCGAATATTAATGGGGATGCTCATTTTTAAGTTGCAAAACAGATTGTTTATTATTTGGAGAAGGGCGCGTCAAACAGTTAGGGCATAACCTATAACACATGATTTTGAAACTCTGTTTTGTTTTTGTAGTAGGTAGTATAGTAGTAGTGTTTTCAGTGGCGTATCCAAGGGGGCGAGGGGGGGGGGGTGTGGGGTAGGTTATGGGGTTGAACCCCCTCATGCCCCCCCCAAAAAAAAAAAACGAGTGTAATCGATTGAGAAAAATATAAGGAGGGAGCAAACCATACTTATATATTTACATAGGTAATTACAAGTACTTACAAAGCTCGACTTTGACATAAGAAATTTTATGATGCTTCGCATAGCACTTTAGGTATGTATGACTCTACAAAGGTTTAGATGCGTTGAAAATGTCAAAACGAGAAAAAAATTCGAAAAGGTCCTCCGGCGACGGGCTTCGTCACCAGACCGTCCCTGTTGGCATTGACAACCCCCCCCCCCCCATTGGACATTATGGATACACCACTAGATTCTATTTAATTCATTAGCACTAGTTGCTATTTTATAGTCAAACAAAATATTGGTAGGCCTGTACAGTCATTGGATTACTACGGATGAAATGCAAGCTTGACAATATTAATCTAACAAGCTACAAGAATAATGCTTCCAATACAACACGAACAACAAAGTCACGAATTTTAAATACTTGTGAAATTGCGTATTTAATTTTAAAGGTGTATATTTTGTTAGTATTAGAAAGCAAATGTTTATTTCCAAAATTTTCCTAGTAGGATGCATGTTTATAAGTTTAATAAGTTTAATTTATTGTTTAATAGATTTTCCTAATTTTATGCAGATATGACAATGTGGACTAAGTAAAGTTCCAGCTGAACTGCGGGAAGACAGCTCTACGCAGATAAAACACAGGTGTAACCGATTTATTTCCATATTTTACCATGTCTGTTGTTCCCAGCATCGGTATATATCTCTATTGTATACTTTCTTACTGCACACTAATGACTTCTCGTTAAGTCAGAAGATTTCATCGTAGTAACTAGTAAACCGTTTAAAAACTTTGTTCGGAAATTATCATGAACCTTTTCCGCCATCAGGTAACTCAGGTCATTCAACACCCCAAAAATATAATATCAAAAACATGTCAAAGCAAAGAAACTAGCTAAGATAGAGCAAGTATGAAAGACAAAATTATCATTTGAAGTTGATAAATAATCTTAATAAATTTTTCTATGACGATGGACGTGGCAATATACAGAAGTCGTCGATCCGCTATTTATGTCATCGTATGTTGGTTAGGTACTTGCATGGCACAAAATAAACAATTTCCCAAATAACAATGATTTTGCGTGATGGATACCCACGTAAAAAAGTAAATAATTGGCAGGCATACATTGTCGGAGCCCAGCTTTACACACGTGCATGCCTTGAGAATAATATCTTACTATGTAAGAGAAATGCTGCTTGCTGGAGGGTGGTGGGACAGCTGGGACTAAATTTATGCGTTACCACGTCGTTCTTGAAAGGCACAAAACCCCCCCAAAACCAAGATTGAATTCTTCATTGGTGTATAATCGAGGATATGCCCATGCGAAATACAGTCGTAACAAGATGGCTCTTTAGATTTTATCACGTGGAGTATACCTTTACACGTTCGGATTTTTTTTTGGGTGTAGTGCCCACAATGTTCTACCATTTGCTATTGATTATATAGACATTACTATCACACCAATAAGAAAAATAAATACCAAATAGACTGAATCATGACGCCGTCTCCAATGCTCATTGGTAAGGAGCATCCGCCCCGACGCCGGACAGCGGGCTACCGGCCGGGGTTCTATTCCAGTGGAGACAATTTTAATGAATATATTAAGATATTTCGTTATTGACAGTCGTGTAAATTACACACAGAACGACTCCAAAACTGGAAACGATTTTAATTTCCATTTTTAACAGCGCCTTGGCAATTGAGTCGAGTACTTTGTGACGTGGATACTGCAGCTCACGCGCAAAAAGAAAAGCGGAGGATAGAAAAACCGAATGATCCGGGTTCGACTCCAAAACGAGTAATTTTAAATTTAATTCTTGGTCTGTATAATTTGACACGTATCATATACTAGGCCTAAACAAAGATTGCGCCGTTACATGCTATAAAGAAATATGTTTTCACATCATGTGCGAGGCGTTCTCCTAAGATGATGATGACCATGCAGGTCATACTATAATTTAGCTTTCCCATCGAATTTATACGTATGCAACGATTATGATTATGCTGTGTACGTTTCTTATTGGCTCAGCGTGAAAATAAAAATGGTTGATTCAGCTTAACAGCTTACAAAATAACATAATGTCTTACTGTGTGCTGTTCATGAGCAAACAGTTTAAAATGTATTATGCATGAGTGGGGTTCGCATTAGATGAACAGTTTTACTCTGTGGCCAATGAAAATTGTTATTCGCGAACATAAATACCATCCTGTCACTCAAAAAAGTCGTATCGCCAGAGTGCGCCACTTGCTGGGGCGAAAAAGGCATAAAATAGATGGCAAAAAAATGCATTCGTAGTCAGTAATTTAGCCGGTAAACACTCATACGATGTTGTTAATTTTTTTTTTTGAACGATAAATGTTAAAATTAGGATTGTGTGATGTACATTTCCATTAACAAAGTTTGTAATTTTTTATACAAGCTCTAAAGTGAAGGTAAATTTTCAAATATTGTCAAGTCGCAATTTTATAAGCCATTTTATATACACCCCCCCCCCCCCGAAAATCTGACATCACACAAGTTCTTGTAAATTTTATCGTGAAAAGATTAAAAAAAAAAATTATGCGATATGACATTGTGGCCGAGTTCCAACTGAAAATGCGGGGACAATGCATCGCGCCGATATTTATAGCTACTCCTGTGCACATTCTTAATGTCTGTTCTCTTGTCTTGTGCTATGATGTAATGTTAATCAAAATGAACTCTGTAATCACTGTGTCAGGCTACAGAGGGCCACACTTGCCCTGCACTAGCCTTCCTGCCCTATGGGCATGTAAAATTCAATCAAATTCAAATTCCACATGCTGGTATTATTAAAACGCCAAAGTCGTGTTAAACGTGGGCGTGAGCCATGTGTTGAGTACCGAGTAACATTCCCTTTTTCCCCCTCCCATAAGGTCCACTCTAGCCTATCATAGGCTAGAGTGGCCGCATCTAGGCCTTATAGTTGAAGCTCAAAACCCCTATAGATTTATACCTTTTTTATTATAAACTTAAATGCAAATGTTCCAAACCATGACACAAACGACTTTGCGGCGTTTGCCTAGTTAGTAGGCTAAGGCACCCTTATTTAGACCTGAAATGTGGAAGACCTAGTTTCAAACCCTCGGTCGGGAAAGATTTTTTTATTTTCTGGATTGGATTTAAAAAATTATAAAACATTTTTTGAAATGCATAAAATACTATGAAAAACATAGCCAGTACGAAATACGAGTAAAGATTGCAAGGTTTACTCGATCTCCCAGCGGAATTAAGGGGAAGATGAGGTGCAAGGATTCAGACACAATTGGTCACTCCATACCTCACATCCGCCAGCCTGACAAAAAAAATGATCCAATAGAAATGAATTTCAAAAAAAAACCATTGTTGTTAAAATAAAATATACAAATTTTGTCTGTTTTTGTTATTTATTATTTCTTGAAGATTTAAATCGCCACGGATTTTGCTCATTTTGATGGCAGTTTTCAGTTACCTGGTCACGGATGTCTGTTTAAAATTTCAGCTAAAACTATTTAGCTGTTCGGCCGTATAGGACCGGACAGTCAAACAGACATGTAACATTTAACAGACAAATTAATCACGATGAAGACCCGTTCGACTTGTGTTGTAGACTACGTTCGCTGTGCTCACTTGTCTAATTATTAATATTATGCATGTTATTAAGTTGATGCCTCTTAATGAGATAACGTTATATTATATTTTAAGTGGAAAATAACTTTGTATCTTCTCTACTGGAAACATAAAATAACTCAAATAATAAACAACAATGTTGTGAAGATTATGAGATCGTGACAGGGAAAACGTAGTAAACACATAAACAAAATCACAATCTAAGCCAAGTTAGGGGATAAATAAACTGTCCAAGAAAAACTGGAACTAATTCGAGTAACTAAACAACATTTCTTTGAAAAGCTTTGTGTGATCTCCTTGTCGCTGTCATTCGTTCTATTTTCTTCATTTTCAGCGATTCATGTTTTCTCTAGTTTAGAGAAAAAGTTACGTTTAAAAACATTGTGGACACAGAACTTTCAGGAAAATTGAATTAAACTAAGTTTCAATGACCTTTGAACACTTCTCGGCGGCCCTTAAGCGTGAACCACACGAAAAAATTAGTTGCTTATTGAAAGCCTTCTTTTTATCTAGTAAACGGCATATTATACATGATGCTTTAACCTCCAAGTCAAAAATTATTATTTTACAATTATTTTTTTAAGGCTATACACATTCATTTAAATTAAAACAAATAAATAAAATCATTTTGTAACATTAACAATCGCTTTAAAAGTAACTGGCAACATTAATAACATTTAAAGGACCAATGAGAGCTCGCGACCATGCCATTAAGTTTATTATTTGCATGGGATCTTTTTACTTTAGAAAGTACTTTTTGAACGCATTGTTGGAGATTGTTGTAAATTTCCTTTGTTATTTTTAATTGTTTTATATACAAAAAAAAACAATTTAAACCCTTTCTTCAGGGTTTTTGGCTAATTTTTTAAATTTTTTCTTTCAAAATGCAATACTCCACCCCTTAATGTCCATGTAAAATATAACGTTTAACCTCACCCGTTTGGTAAGAATGGGCCCAAAATCACAAAAGTCACATTGAAAATGGGGAAAAAAAAAATCGAAAAGCGTATTCATAAAAAATATTTTTTCGAAAACCAAATATCGTGGCAGGTTAAGTTCCAAGATTTCAAAGGCCCCCTCCTTTTTCTCAAGACGCAATGTAGTTTCCCGGGTAAGTGCAAAAAAACGCAGAAAAAAAGAAAAAAAAAAACCCCGAGCTTTTTTTTTTTTGGGGGGGGGGGGGTGTCCTGAAATTGAAGTTTTGCTTCGGGCACCCAAAATTTCCCAAAAATTTTTTATTTTGTGAAATCCCTTTTAAAATTTTAGGGGAAATAATTTAAAACGTTTGAGTTTTCTTTTTAATTTTTAATTTTAAGTATTTATTAACCTTTTTATTTATGTTTTTGGGTCATTCTCAAACGTAAGCCATATTGAAAAAAATGTTGCAAGAAAAAATTATAACAAAAGGGATGCCCCCTTTAACAATACTTTTACCCCAAAAATTTGTTTTTACACCCCTAAAAGGTTTTTATCTAAAAAAAAAAAATTTTTTTACTAAAAAGCATTTTCATCACCCAAAGTTTTACGAAAATGTCATGACTGTTACGGCAAAAAGTGACAATTAGTAAGAAGTTATTTTTTAAAATCTATTTTCTGTGCAAAAAATTTTTATTTACATTATACCCCCAAAACTAAACATTCAATAAAATTTAACATTTTTTTTTTTAATCACTTTTTTATAATAAAAAAATGTCAAAAGTTACTAAAATTTTCAAGCTGGTTTTAACTTACTAAAAAGGAAAAATGGAAAACAAATTTATCAAGATCACTGTTAGCAAGAATATTATATTTAAATAAGTTTAAAAAAGTATTCATTTTTTTTAAATTTTAAAATAAGACTTCATTTAAAAATTTACTCGGGAAACGGTGTTGACAAAAGAAACAGTTTGAAAAAAAGTTATTTTTTCTAACAGAAAATTTTTTTTTCAAAAGATCTTTTGTTTGTTGGAAAAAAATCAGTCAACCTAAAGATAAAATCCATCAATCCAAAAATTTGGTTGATTTTTAAAGTAAAGAGACATAGGGGTAAGGTTTTGAAAAAAAAGTACATTCTTGACAAGTGATCACTAAAAATAAATAAAAACAATTTTTTGTTATTTTTTGAGTAGGGGAAAGAATTTACAACCTCCCTTCAAAAAACACATCTACATTGGCAGGAAATTAAATGCAGAATCCACGATGCCCTTGGAAAATGTTATTTTTTTGAAAAACATCCCTGACAAGTAAATGCATGACATTTAAATTCATTTTTTCTTAGCGTTAACAATCCCATTTAAAAAAAGTGGGGTTATGTTTGCTATGAGCTGGAATTTGTTGTAACTTAACTAAATTGTTAAAAAAAATTAAATACAAAAAAATTGTTTTTTCTTGGAAAACATTCATGCTGAATTAAAATACCCCACCGTTAAATTTTTATTTTAAAATTCAATTTGAGAATGCCCCATTTACGAATTTATGTATTCAGTTATTTATTTATGTTTTTTACAATTTTTATGTATTCATTTATTTTTTTATTTATTTATTTATTTATTTTTTTATTTTTTTATTTATTTTTTATTTTTTTATTTACTTTTTTTTAATTTTTTTATTTATTTATTTATTTATTTATATACTTTTTAACAACGTGTCCAAGTCGTGTCACGAATTAATACTTATTACCAAAAGTATAAGTACACTGTTTTGTTAACAAAATAACGTTATAATAATTGGTGCTTCAGGGCGTCTATTTTCATTTTCACAAAAGTTTTAATTTCAATAGCCAAAGCAACTACATTTTAATGACTTGTATTTACATAATAATTATTATATTGTCAAGGAAACATGTGAAATGTTTATCTTGATGAGTTTAAAAGTCAAGGAAATAATACATTTTATTTTTTTGTAGGGGGATTAACACATTAATAAATAAATGAAAAAAGTTACTAGAAAAGGGCATACCCAACAATTTTCAGCAAATCATACCAATTGTTGTTTTTTGTGTTCAATAATAAAAAAATAAAATAAAATTTTAAATTGTAATTTTAGTCTACCTACTCTTTTTTAACGATTTCGTGGAGGGCAGAAAACAAAAACACCAACCAACCCTGTAGGGCCCCCACGCAATCGACGAATACGTAACCAACCAAAGATCGATATTTTTTAAGAAAATTTGCAATAAGGGGGTATGGGGCAGTGCGAACACCCGCGGATCAATGCCCGAATCAACAAAAGGCCCATTCAGAACAACTTGAATTTTTTTAGACTCGTTTTCTAGTACGGTCCAAATCACCGTTTACAAACCCTAGACAAGAACTGATGGGACCAGGCCCAAAAAAGAAATTAAGAAAATTCTTTTCTTTGGCGGGAATTCAAACCCTGGATCTTCTGCATTGAAGCAGATACGCTAACCACAAGACCAAAGAGTAACACAAGACAAACGAGCCACACACAAGACCAACGAACCACACAGATGCCTCGAGATTCCTTTTTTGTTTAGACCCTTTTTGCAGAGGACCCCTCATTTAGTGTCAAGCAACCTATTAAACATAATAACAATACATTACAATAATATTAATTAAAAAAATATTTTCACCAAAAAGATAAATAAATTGGTGGGGGTCGTGTGCGTGTGGGGGGCGTGTGGGGTGTGGGCGTTTGGGGGAGAGTGATGATATAATGACAAAAAAGGATATGGGAGTTTTTTTTTTGTTGATTTAGTGCAAGAATTACTGTCAGGATACATCAGAAAAGTAGTTTTTAGCGTGGATTTGAAATAGCTTTCAGTGTGTATTTCACGGATGTCCACCGGTATGAAGGCGCAACTTTGAATTATAAATTTAAATTACATTAACCACATTTATTTAAAATTATTAAAACTATTGCGTTTTAAACAAGGAATAAGATTGTGCTTCTTCGAAAGCTAGAAATGAATCATTCTTTCAAAGGACATTATAAAGTGATTAATTTTGCGACAATATTTCACTCTGTTGAACTAATATGAAAATTTAAGTGAATTCTGATAAATCTTTTCTTTTAATTTCAAAGGCGATAAATTCCCCTTGGGATTAAAAAAAGATTTTTTTCAGGAAAAAAATAAAACTTTAAATAATTTTTAAAATAAAAAATTTAAAAAAAAATTTAAATTTATTTTTGAAACGTAGAAATTTCTTTTTTAAAATGGCAATAATTTAAATCTTTAGGGGCACGGTTAAAAAACCCCATTTTCAGTCCGTAGGCGGAACGGAAAGATATTTGTTCTAATCATGTCCTAGAAGAGATGCTCGAGCGTTTGTTATTGCTACTGATCGTCTACATTTGTCTGCGTCGCTAGGAAAAAGAAACGAAGGCGAAATAAGCTGAACTGGACCTATAATGAGAGAAAACATTGTTTTCGGAGTTCAGACCGGCCAATCTTGTAAGTAAACTACGAGAAAAAACATTCGTCCTACCCAACGTTATTCATTCTGCCTGTGGTTCTTAAATTACTTTATAATTACAACCCCGAGAAACAACATCGTCTGTCTGTCTGTCTGTCTGTCTGTCTGTCTGTCTGTCTGTCTGTCTGTCTGTCTGTCTGTCTGTCTGTCTGTCTGTCTGTCTGTCTGTCTGTCTGTCTGTCTGTCTGTCTGTCTGTCTGTCTGTCTGTCTGTCTGTCTGTCTGTCTGTCTGTCTGTCTGTCTGTCTGTCTGTCTGTCCCCCGGTGTATGGTCACAGTTACATGAAAGGTTTGCCTTCGGATGCTTATATTCGCAAATAAATCCTACTTATACAAACCTCATTCACAATCTGCAGGCGTTGGATTTAACTCGCACGGGTTGGCAATTGTTCACAGAAACGTGACAATAACGACCTACATATGGAACCATCAAGCATGCGACATAGGTAAGGGCATTACTTATGTAGATAATAACACCATCTCCAAGAGTACTGAAATATAGTCTACTCCACAGTGTGGAGTGGATATTTCCATGGAATCAGCATTGACTATAATGTTATCAAGTCTGGGACATATTTGCTTCAGTACGCACATCATAATCAGAAACGCCTAAACGCATTTAAATTAAATGCTGTGTGTTCACCACAAACCAATAACCAAAATATGCATACAACAGTAGTTATAGATTAAGATCATTAATCACAGTCTTTTGAAAAAATAAAAATATATTTTAGGATTTTTGGTTGATGCATTTCCCCCCCCCCCCCTATTGCTACTTTCTAAATGATTTTTTGGGGCTTAGTTTTGCCAAAAGTTTACCATTAGGATGGCTGATATTTTTATTGTAACTTACACTCATCTGTGACTATAGAATGAGGGATTTTGAAATGTATATCTTTAATACCTTTCATACAGTGTTTTACATTTTCCGGCACTTTTGGGTATTGTACCGTCATCTTAAGATACGAAAGCTATACACTTTAGAATACCTCATTCCATAGTCAAAGATGCGTGTAAGCTACAATAAAAGTATAAGCCATCCGAATTGTATACTTTGGCAATACTTAGCACCAAAAATCGTTCAAAAAAGTAGTAATAACGGAAAAATGCATCAACCAGAAAAATCAAAAAAATATATTTTGGTCATTTCAAAAGACTGTTATTTATGATCATACTCTAACTAATGTTTAATGCATATTTTGGATTTTGGTTTTTGGTGAACACACAGCGGGAAATGTGCTCCATCACTTCAGAAAGAACTGAGCATTGTTGACTATGTGAATCAAGAGAGATATTGCGTAATCAGGAAAATACTAACTTTGTACCGGAGGAAGTTGTACCATGCAAGATATTAACAACACAACCATACAATATGTCTCTTTGTAGAAAAGAGTAGAGTATGTGTTACAATCAACAAATTAGAACAAAAATGAGTCTTCTAACCCAAAAATTATGAGCAGGAATATTTCATCATAATCTTCTATATTAAGCGTACCGCGCAACTCAGATAATATAAAATAAATACAAAATAGTTTTGTCAATGTCAGATAGGCCCTATCATAATTCAGTAGATGTCCGTTGTTTTGTTAAGTAAAAAAAAAGGGGGGGGGGGAATGAACGGCATTGTGTACGACTGGACGAAGTTCAAAATCACAATGAAATTGAGATTCGCATGACAAAATTGTGGCCTAAAATGAAATCCGAGGTGTGGAGAAATGGTAATTTACTTTTTGAAAGAGAACCAATAAAAATGTTGATTTTTTTCTGCTAGTCATCCGTCAAGTACGAAAGTACCACAGTCAAAACAATCAGCCGCGACACTTTATTAGGATTTGAACAGCGATGAATTTCTGGGACTAATAAAATAAAATAAATTGATTTCTGTAACTAGATTTTCTAAGAAAAAATCGATTAATAACTGAGCCTATAAAAAAATTATAAAATAGTGTTAATAAATAAATAAATAAATCCATATTTAGAGTCTACTCACTCAGTCACACAACTGATTTTCAGTGAGGGACAGTAAACCAAAGTGACCAAGCCAATCACTGTAGGCCCCGACACAATCACGAGTGAACGATAACCAACCAAAGATCGATATTTTTAATAGGAAATATAGCAATCAGTGGTATGGACAGTGCGAACACCCGCGGATCAACACCAGAATCAACAAGAGCGATTCAAAACAACTTTAAATTTATGATGTACCTCGTGGATTGGATGGCTCCAAAGTCACCGTTTACAAATTCCTAAGATAAGAACTGATGGACTTTTAGTCCAAATCAGAAGTTAAAAAAACTTCTGACTTAAGCGGGAATCGAACCCTGGACCTTCTGCATTGGAAGCAGGTAGGCTAACCACAAGACCAACGAGCCACACAAAAAAATGAACGTAACCTTAATGATCTCGTCCATCACTTTTTGGTTATCTACAATGTTTTTGACATGACTTTAAAAAAAGTTTAAAAGTTACTCACGTACTTTATAAACTTCATTTTCCAATGAGAAAAACAAGGTCTCATTTAAAAATTGAATTACATTTTAAAATACTTTATTTCAAGAGACTTGCAATCTTTTAATTTCATTTCACTATGTCATGCGAGGCTACAAAAAATATTACCTTGTAGTTTTTATTTTCTTTATAGTCAGCACATACGTGAAGTTATCGTTTTTCTATCACAGAAAATGCTTTTGATGTCGAAAATTTTAAGCATGGAGAAAAATGTTAACATAATTATTTTTGTGCTTTACAATATTTCCGTACGGATTCTTTATCGAACAATGTAAAATTGGATATTCACATCATCGTAAACGTTATGCTTATTTAAATAGATACTTGCAACGGTTGAAGTTTTCAAAATCAATTTACGAAAGTAGCTTCCTAACAGGTATTGTGAAGAAAAAAATTCAACTATCGATAAAGTGGAAAACAAAATAGAATATGTAAACCTTGATTGAAAATGTAAATAGGGTAGCGAAGAATATAAGTGCAATATTTATGAAGAGATGAAAATCTGTCTCGAGAGCTGTTTTAAAACTAATCAAAGACTCGGAAACTGCTTCGAGAAAATATTTTAATTAGGAGTCTGTATTATTTTTTTATCGTTTGCATCGAAACCGTACACGGGTTTCTGATTAAAATCTTAGGAATGCTTCACAAAGTAAAAAATGTACTTCTTAACTAAGCTTAAAAGTGGGGAAATCGTTTAAATTCCTCGTGGGAAAGCTGTCCTGGGTGCAATGCTGGGGGCAGGATCCACATAGAGGATCGAGTTAACGAACCAAAAACTGAGTTAATTTTAGGAGTAAGCCGTCCTAAACTCCCATTTAGGTATCCAAAAAGAGTTCGTCCGTTTACATTTGACGAATTTCGGCTTTTTCGACGACACAGCGGGAACATGTAAGCCACTTGTTATAACCAATTACGAGGGTTGTAATTTGAAATTCAGTCTTCGCTGACCGTCGTCAATAGCCAATTGTTTACATGGAGGACTGGGTCCAGTACTGCACTGAAATTTAAGTACGGTTCCAATATCCTTGAAGCGTTTACATGTCGAGTACCCAACTAGAACTGAACTGACAATCGGTGCAGCATCAACGCCATCTTACGGCGATTGCTCAAAACATCACAGTTACATAACCTTACTTTCATGTCATTTTCGTAGATACGGGTAGGATTGAAGGCCTAGGCCTAGGCGTGGATGATTTACATTTGAAGTTGGAGCCCAACAAACAGAAGTTAAAAATAGATACAACATTTTAAAACTTATTTATTGACATTTGCAATTAGGCTGCATGTTTTTCAGTTCGGTTCCCTCTCAGGAAGCTGTTTACATGTGAGAACTCAGTACAGTATTTCGGTTCGGTCCCACCATTTCGTCAGACCGAACCCAACCGGTTCGGTACCAGATTTCATGTGTTTACATGAAGTACTGAGACCAAAAACCGTACTCAACTCCTTACTCAGTCCTCCATGTAAACAAGGCTAATGTTGCCCGGCTGAAGTTTCATTGTGCGCCTCTTTGGCAGACCAATGAAGCGCAATAATGGAAACCAAACTAAGTGATTTGGCGACAGGTTTGCAATTCATTATAATACATATGTCAATCACTGGGGATCTCCCAGACTATTTCCCGGTGAACCAGAGAAAGATGATCTTGTCAAGAGGTGTGAACAAATCAGGTCTTTTGCAGTGGCGGAACTTCGTTTTATGGGCGCGTCCGCCAAATTTCTATGGAGGCAGCTCTAACAGATACATACATGCATATTGCATAGGCTCAGTGTTGAATTCAGGCTTTTCGTCCCGGACGGGATATATAATACCTTGGGGGTATTATATAGGGACCAAGCACGGGGGGTTTGGGGGGCAAAGCCCCCCAACAATGGCGCCGCAGGCAAAAGTTTTGTAGATCAGGTTTTTAGAGTGCTTTTGGGGCATTGAAGAAAAAAGTTCTGGGCTGAATGCAATATTAAAATAATATAGATTTTATGAGTTGTTGTGTTGTGGACGTTTAAAGTTCATAATATCAGCTAGATTTCATCTTCAAACAGTTAGATTCACAAAACGCCCAGCAAACATGAGACTCTGGGCCCCGTGCGGGACAACCAAGGGAAGTGCGGGTAAATTGCGGGTTAGGGAATGACACGGGACAACCCGCACGGGTCCCGCGAGGGAAACTTAAGGGACACCCCTTTAGGGAAAACTACGGGACAACCCGCATGGGTCCCGCGAGGGAAACTTAAGGGACACCCCTTTAGGGAAAACTACGGGACAACCCGCACGGGTCCCGCGAGGGAAACTAAAGGGATAACCCAAAATGTGGAGTAATTATATTAAAACAATACGTGTGTATAGATTTATGTTGAATACTTCCGTTGATTTATTCTTTTAGTTCTATTTCATTGCAAATCGTTTTTTATAACTGAATATAGGATAGGCCTATATAGACGTTAATTAAATAAATAAATATAATCAATTGATTTCAGACGAGTAAATCGTATTAAGTCTTAGTTAAGTTGTGAAGGTATGTTGTCTGGTGGCCGGCCACTGGTGAAGCTCGCAACTTGAGTTAGGTGTCCTGTATCATTGCTGTGATCAGTTTTTGACTTAGCCTATACAATTTCTAATAATTATATGTCTAAGATATTAGAGTCAAGATCTTTTGTACTATATTATTATCAAGATTTGAAAACAAGAATGAAGATTCGCGTTCGGTCGTTTCGCGAAAGTTTGATTACTCCCTGATTTGCTGTTCCTGATTTTTGGCAAACCTCATATTCTTTTGAATTGAATCGTCTAATAAATCTGTATTTTATTTCTTTTGCGTTTTCTTTTTTTAATGATTTTTTCCTTTCTTTCTTTCTTTCTTTCTTTCTTTTTATTAATTTCTACAAATTAAGTACAAATTAATCTTAAAAATATGTTGAAGAGAATCAGAGAGTGCATACGATAGCCTCATAGCAAATTATGCGTGATATCCCTTCGTTACAACTAAATACACGTAAACCTAATTTTGTATAAACAAAATTAATTAATAAATAAACTTAATGTTGTAGAATCAAAATATGCTATAGACATAACAAAGAACATACATGTTAAATGATAATTTAACTGAAATAATTTTTTATTGTAACTAGTATTAAAATATGTATGATGATTTGTATTGCTTAACGCCTTTATGCACTAAGGCTATTCGAGTTGATTAGTGGTGATAATATGACGATAAAGGACGATCACAAAAAATATGCCTTATTCGGGATTCAAACCCACGTACTCGATGAGCGCCCTAATTGTATGTGCCACCGCGGACGTCGAGGGGGGGATAATTGATCGCATTCGATTGGTTATAAGATATAAGAAACAATTATCTGTTCTTGGCCTACCGTCGTCCAATGCAATATATCCAGCCAGCATAAGATTTAATGATCGAGTATTGTTAAAGCCTAATAATCGAAGAGGATAGCAAGGATTTAAAAAAAATATATAATAGTATCATGTTTTAATAAACACCAAAACACATTTTCAATATCACAATAGTTACACTGCAATGTTGTGTTCCGCAATCCACGCAAGCGTGCTCCCTTTCATAAGCCATCTAACGCGCCATAGACAGTATAGGTGCTGTAGCCGAGTGGATAGAGCGTCTGACTCCGGAAGAAGGCATTGCGGGTTCGAGTTCGGCTGTAGTCAATAAAATTTAAATGTCTGATAATTCTTGTCTATATTCTATGTACTTATTCCCCTTCACATTAAATGTATAAATTGAGAAAGTGGCATCGCGTAATAAATAATTCAATTTTAAATTTTGGCCCGTTTTATCTGTTGACTTCTTTGAGTGTCTACTAGATGGCGCTAGAAGCAATGCACCGGAAACACTGGGACGAGTGCGGGACACGTCGGGACCCGGACGGGACCCGTGCGGGAAACTAGCGGGCAGACTATGGGACCCGTCCGGGACCATCAAGGGTAGGTCGCGGGCATGAGCGCGCGGGAAACGTTTGGGACGACTTCGGGACACACTGGGACGAGTGCGGGATGTCCCGTACGGGGACCCGGTCGTGGCCCATAGGACACTCCGTACGGGGCCCGTACGGGCTGCCCGTACGGGTCCCGCACTAGCGGCATTACGGGACCCGACTTCGGGAAACGTGCGGGACACCGCAAAATTGTTTGCTGGGCGGTCATTTTAGCAACGTAAACAAATACTATACATTTTCCAAACAGGGTGAAATATACTGTTTTTTTTTTACCGAGTTTTTTTTACGGGCCCCCTAAACGGCCTGGGCCCGCTCACAGTTGCGGGCCCTGCGGGCGCCTAGTTCCGCCACTGGTCTTTTGTCCGTTGTCCCTTTGAGGAACTCGAAATTCGTCAACTGTAAACGGACGAACTATCAAGGTGCGCGGAAGGGCACCGGGCCAAGCCACGCGTGGCTCCGCTTCCACTAGCGCCTATTACCGCACGCCTACATTAGCACTTAACACGGTGTCGCCGACGCGAAACCATTTGAGATAAAAACTTGCAACTTGCTTCAATCGATGGGCTTTTACTATGAGATGACCCATTTCAAGTTTCATCCCGATCTGATGATGCGTCTAGAAGTTATTGAGACGTCAAGATCGTTCGAAATAACTTTCTTCTTGGGCTGGCTGGCTGGCTGGCTGACGAATTATGTATCAGTTTGTGGGCCCTCAATGGATAATGTTAGAGAATTAAAATTGCACCGATGTCAGTCATCTCAGTGGCCATGTGCTTGACAAACGGTAATTGGATTAGATGTCCGGAAGCTTTGATAATGCAAAAATAACAAATTATTCAATTCGTGTTTTGCTAAGCAATTGATATTGTTAGAGAAATCAAAATTTGCACCGATGTCAGTCATCTCAGTGGCCATGTGCTTGACAAACTGTAATTGGATTAGATAACCGGAAGCTTAGATAATGCAAAAAAAAAGTTTATTTATAACTGCGATGCTCAAACCTTTTAATATCAATGAGTGAGATTTTATTTTTAATCATTGTAAATAAAGTTTTTTCTCTCTTGGACTCTAACATCCATACCGTGTACGTTCTAAAAAAAATATTGATATACCATACAAAAATGCAAAAACTTGCAAAAAAAGGGGCCAAGCCGAAAACGAGGAAGATACAAGTGGCTCAACTGCATAAAGTGGTGATATCTAGAAGTGTGGCCAAGCCCATTATTTTGCTTAAAATAATAAAATATTTAATTAATTATAAAAAATTAATAATATATCAATATCCATATTATTATCTAACTATAATTATGAAATAAATAAGTTAACACAAATAACTTCAAACATTAAATAAATTTATTGAAACATTTACATGTGGAAATATCAAAATTAACAGACGCCATTCAAAATTAAAAGCTTGGTCGATAAATTTTTAACTTGGTTGTCGTTACTAACTAACCAAAACATAACCAATCCAAGTCCATCGACCAAGCTTTTAATTTTGAATGGCGTCTGTTAATTTTGATATTTCCACATGTAAATGTTTCAATAAATTTATTTAATGTTTATGTTATTTTTGTTAACTTATTTATTTCATAATTATAGTTAGATAATTATATGGATATTGATATATTATTAATTTATTATATAATTAATAAATATATTTATTATTTTAAGCAAAATAATGGGCTTGGCCACACTTTTAGATTTCACTACTTTATGCAGTTGAGCCACTTGTATCTTCCTCGTTTTCGGCTTGGCCCCTTTTTGCAAGTTTTTGCATTTTTTATGGTATACACAATTACACGAGTTAACTCTAAAACATAACCACTGCTATTTTATAAGAAGCTACAATTTGACTCCTAATATTGGTGAAGGACAGATTACTTCTAAAATTATCTCCATGTTTGGTTAACTTCTTTTTGTGGAACCGGACAACCTAGGAATTTTGCATTTTGGATAGTTGTGTGTGTTCACTACCCGATATCTACTTGTCGCCTCATCCTGGTAGAAACCGTGGAGCATACTGTGCAAGAAATGTGAGTTTAACCTGGCGCTATCCTGACCTCTTGGACTTTGACAAGTACTTGTCGAAGCGATTTTCTCTAGCAGCCTTCTTCGACCTCTCCACGCCCTTGGACACATTCTCGTCGAAACAGTCGAGTCAGCTGGGTATGATGGAAGACATTAAGGGGCAAACGGTGTAGCCTCGAGTGAACAAACAAACACAGGCACACACTTTAATAAACCCCCCCGCGCGTCGCCATTTTGTCTTTATCACTGAAGACTGCTGCAATCTCATCTTTCGCCGAGTTCGGTAACTACAGAAACGCATTGGGGAGTTCGTCGTTCCCATCTCAACTCCTAACGTTTAAACTACAATGCTTAACTAAGTTAATATTATTTTGAATTGGCTGGCAAAGATGAAGTTTCTAAATTAAATAACGTTGATAATTGGACACTCAATTTTCTTTAGTTACCCTACTTGTATTAGTGTCGTTTTAAATCGCATTGATGCAGGTAATCACAACTCACAAGGTATGAGCTTTGTCTGTTATTGTTTGTGTATTTCTCTTGGTAAACATTTTAATATTAAGTTTCACAGTCATTGTTCTCGACGATTCTATGATACTGGGTATGCAGGAGCGTGTTTATTAAGTAGACTTCAACGAATTACCGGAATAATTATTTAAACAAGTATATGCAATCGTCGTTTAAACTAAACAAAAATGAATGATATATCATTGAATATAGAACACTTTCTATACGCGAAGGTTATATTAAGATTGATTGATTGATTGGGTATTGCTGAACGTCTCATATTTATGCAACTTGGCTAATCGAGACGAAAGGAGGGACGTAAGGGATGACGCGGGGCGACAAGGGGTGGACAGGCCTATGCTGGTCAGAACCAGCCACAAGCGTATGGTCATCCGTCGTCATCCGTCCGTGTTGTCATTGTCGTCGCCGTCGGGGAGGTAGTCAAAGGGAAGTGAAAAGTTCCCCAACGACGACCCAGAGCTCGCCATTAGTTTCAGGGAGTGAAAATCCCCTACTCACGGGCCAAACCACGAGAAGGTTGCGAGTTGGAATTTGAGAATTTCCAAATGAGTTGAAGGTTGCTGAGGCGGAGAAAATAATTCATTCGACGAAAAAATAAAAGCCCATTATTCGTAAACTTGATCAATGCAAATCGATACATAAACTTTCTCGTTGAAATTAATAATAAGTTTTTCCAGATCGGAAACTCTATTTCGTTATTGGATTGTTGAATAACGGAACTGAGCTTACGCATGCATGATAAGTTGTGTATTTTCCTTGTTATTTAAAAGTTGTGGTCGAACAAGGAAAAGATTAACTCTTTCATTCTAAATAAAATTATATTTTGAAATCTTTCGTGTTATATAACTTAAGACGTGTAATCCTCACTGTAAAACTTTTTTTTTTGTGCGTAGCTATAAAAAGAAACTTCATTTCGCAGAAAGTTTTATAATACATTCAAATAAATTTATTGTGTGACAAAAACGCTTTTCGTTACAAGATTTTGACATTTAAAGCATATTAAATGTAGCCCTATTTAATAACTTTCATAAGTATATTGTACAATATTTTATTAAATTTTGGGAATTAAATTATAAGAAAAGACTGTCTTGCGCTTGAAGGAACAACATTATAATAAATGTGAAGTAGGCCTAATGGTGTTTTTTTTACGCCAAAGAAAATATATTTAAAATTAAAATCGTAATAAAATTAAGAGCTTAAAATTCATGTTAATGTGCACATAGGTAATATTAAAAGACCAAAGTAAACCTATAATTTTACAATATACATATATCCCCACTGAAAATCAGTTATATAACTGTTACATAACTATTTATTTATTTTCATATGTTATAATTATATAATCAACAAGTGATGTTTCCAGATAAACCATACATAGACCAATTATTTTGGAAATTGAAACAGTTAACTGCATCTTTCAGTTAAACATGGACTTCCTAATGTATACTGCAAATAATAGCATGTGTAGCGATATTTGTATGAAATATTTATCGCCAGTAGTTTAAGGCTATTGTATCGCCCTCTAAACGATATTTTAAAATCACTGCAACCTTAGCTAAATCAATGTCTGAAATAACATGCAGGAAAATATTTTTTTGGGGCTAGATGTGACACCCCTTCGACCATTATATGCAAATTTTGGGACAAAAGTGATTACACTGAGCTAGGTGCTACACTTAATTTTGATCATATTGTTTCTACACATCATTGCCTCCCACCTAGTTAAAAGCAACACGATTTTCTGAATAACGTTCGATGTATGATTTTGTTGTCAGACGGTACAAATATGAATTTTAAACCTGCGGACGGGAAAAAAATGTGATAACTAGGAAAACGCTTAAGTCCCGCCGCGTTGATGGATGAGCTTTTTAAAGTTTTTAGTTTGCGTGGGATATCTTTACTTTTGCAAGTGCTTTGTTTTGTTGCCTACGGATTGTAGGTGATTGTTGTCAAGTTTCTATTGTTTCTTGTCAATTGGTATTATTTACCGTAAAAACTTATATTAAAAGCTTTATTTCTATGGATTCTGGCTAACTTTTTCAACTTTTTCTTTCAAAAGGTACTACATCACCACAAACTTAATGTCCATGTATAATATGAACGTTGTAGCCCCACCCGTTTGGTCAGAATTGGCCCAAATGGCACGAAAATATCGCACAAAAAATAAAAAAAACTTATATTAAAAGCTTTATTTCTATAGATTCTGGCTAACTTTTTCAATTTTTTCTTTCAAAATGTACTACATCACCATAACCTTAATGTCCATGTATAATATGAACGTTGTAGCCCCACCCGTTTGGTCAGAATTGGCCCAAATGGCACGAAAATATCGCACAAAAAATCGAAAAAAATCGTAAAAGTACGATATTCATGAGAAATATTTTTTTTGATTGTACCCAAAAACGTGGCAAGTCTAAGTTCAGAGATTTCGAAGGTCCTGTCAAATTTTCATCAAGATCGCATTGCTCGGTAGAGAGCTAACAAACAGACAAAAATACAAACAAAAAAAACAAACAAACAAACAAAAAAAACACCCGAGCTAAATTTTTTGGGGGGTTAGTGAAATTGAAGTCTTCGCTTCACTTTCGCTACGCTCATCCAATTATTCTGAGTCAGTCTCGATCAATACCTAGTTTTTAAAACAATCTTACGTTAACCCTTTATTGGGTAGTTGGATACATATTTCCCACCACTTTCAAAATCTACACAATTAAATCTTCCAGTTTTTCATACTTTTAACCCGGGTAAAATGCTGCTTTGATTTGTTTGGAATTCATACACTTTTCCCTTATTAAATTCTAATGATTAGAAGGATTTTTGTAATGGTTCAAAATCAAATTGTGTATAAAAAAAAGTCAAAACCACAATTTTCCGGGATGTCCGGGATATTTTGTTTTCTTGTAGTAGATTTAATTAAAACGAAAAAAAATGGGGAAAAATTCAAAAAATAAAAAAACTAATTTTTGAAAATAAAATAAAGTTTGGAATTTTTTCCAATTTCATGTCAATTTGGAATCCTAAATCAGCATTTTATTCCTAAAATTTCAAGGAAGAAATCTAAAAAAAAATCATTAAAAAAATCACGAATTTCAAATTGTGAAGGTAGAAATCAAAATTTTGGTTCCTTCTCTTTTGCCATATAAATGTTAACAGTTGTATGATTGACTTCTGTTGCTTTACGTCTCTATTATTGCAGTGATTCAATTCGAGACTATGAGTGGTAATAGATGAAGGTGAAGGACTATTACAAAAAAAACGTGCCTTTATGCGGAATATGACCCGGCGTCCTCATAATAATATTCGTTTCGGATCGCATTAGCCACCACGGACGAGTTTTTATACTTGTATATAAAAATAACTTTGTGGAATTGGAAAAGAGGAGGTTGGTGGGAACTTGCCCTGTTTTCAATTGAAAACAATTGTACATCCAATCTTACTACCGTTCTACCTTTCTCCCTGAATACACAACCATGCCCGCAACAACTCTTCTAGTCAGCCCATGCTAATACACTTGATCCTTGTGTCCAAACCTCGTCCTTTTGTAATCCCTAGTTAAGTGCTTAATCCACGGATTAGTACCTGACACACCCTGCTTTTGTAGAGGTAATGCATTTTAAATCCGCGGTAATTTATTTTAAGATAAGTTAATCTGTAGATCAACAAAGTTTAACCAGAATACGGTGTCATTGTGTAAACATTGCAACCTTAAAACACTTCCCTGGCTTAAGCTTATAAACTCATAAACTATGCAGTTGTGTAGAAGTAGTTTTATTTACCCATATAGTTGTCGCTCTATACTACACTTGCTTTGTTTTAACTTTATAATATTTAATACAATCCAGAAATTAAAAAAATCCATCCCGATCAGGGTTCGAACCCGAGTCTCCCACTTTCCGGGTGGACGCCTGAGCCAACTAGACCACCGAGTTAACTTCTGTATTGTCGTTACATTATAGAACTTGAATGGATGGAACAATAAAGCATCGAAAAACTGTTGCTGTTGAATTGACCAAACAAACATATTTATAATGTCATTACCTTACGCAGGTATGAGCGAGGGTATATTTCTTGATTTAAATAGTCGGGAAACAGTCCCGTAGGTGGAATTGTTAATATTTAATACAATCCAGAAATTAAAAAAATCCATCCCGATCGGGGTTCGAACCCGCGTCTCCCACTTTCCGGGTGGACGCCTTAGCCAACTAGACCACCGAGACGGTAACTATTTAACTTCTGTATTGTCGTTACATTATAGAACTTGAATGGATGGATCGGGATGGATTTTTTAATTTCTAGATTGTATTAAATTAATATTAACAATTCCACCTACGGGAGTGTTTCCCGACTATCCAAATCGAGAAATTTAACTATTTATGTTTATGTATGTTTATGTTTTAACTCTATTCGTAATTAAATCATTTTGTTGTGATAAGTGTATTTTATTAATAAGTATAAGCCCACCATAGTGACACATCCCTAATTATTTTGCTATGAATGTCAACTGACCAGGACCATAAAATATGTATGTATCCGCAGCCAAGCCGCGGTGCGCTACACACTCAAGCACCTTATACACCAAGTAGAGTTGGGGAGATTTCGAGGTGTTACCCAGCCGTCATGTAACGTGATGTGAACTTGAAAACTATCACAATCGTGGGGATTTATAGGTACCTGACAACATATGCCAAATTTTATTGGGGTACGACCATTCCTTCTTGGTGAAAAAATGGCTTGAAACATGCTCAAAATCACTTTAAGGATGTTAGCTACTGCTACTGCTACTGCTACTACTACTAACATCTAATTCGTCAGTTTCAATCGGCCCGCGATTCTGACCAGACGGGTGGGCTACAATGTTCATATTTTACATGGACATCAAGGTTATAGTAATATGGTCTCTTTTGAAAAAAAAAGTTGAAAAAGTTTACTGGAAGGTTCCAAATAAAGGTTTTAAATAAGCCTTATACACTAGGCATACAATCAACAAGTAACTATAGTTACTTGACACTTGTTGACGGTATAAGCAGAGTTAGGCGGGAAAGTGCGATACGTAAACAAATGGTGGACATTTTAAATTTTGCTTCTATGTGTGAAACGAGAAAAGTTGTCATTATACTCTCATAAAACAAATCAGAAACCATCCCTGACCTAGGCCCAGATGTAGAAAATTATTTATAATACAACAATAATACGACTAGATAAATAAATACTTACACTACATGTTTGACAAGCCCTAGGCCTTTCTTAGCCAACCCTAGGCCAGCACAACCTTGTTCTGACATACTTCCCGCACAAATAACTAGTTTTGATTACTTAAAGCCTAATGCAGATAAACAATGGTATGATAGTCCTAGGCTATATTCCAAAATTTACGGCAATAATAAGCCTTTTCTTTTCTTTTAATAAACTCACGCAATCTCCTGTCACTTTTAATGAAAATGTAAAACAAAAGATGGTGAAAATTTTCAATATTCTTTTGATTATCTGATGATTTACATGGCTGTGGATGCAGTGAAATAGGTGTAAAATAACATAAGTTGTGCGTTTGTTGTTACATGGGAAAGTTTTAATTGGATGTGAGTTGCCTAGACTTAACCAGTCCTTATACCGTCGTTATACCATGGTTATACCACCTATACCCAGGATGTACATGAATCCGGGCCTAGATATTTTACATCCTATTGTTATTGCTAATACCATAAAAATTAAATCAACTTTGATAAAAATATTATATTTTAACAAATAATTTTGTAATGGAACTTGAAAAAGTAATGAGATCACACACATAACAAAAACTTGTAGAAATACAGCCAAACCTTACACACTCAAAAGGAATGAGACCAAAAAAAAGGGCCAAGCCCATCTACCCTTCCACATTTGCGCATTCTTAATTCATAAACGTACAGTGTCCCATAACAGCATCCTCGAAAAGCTTGGCAAAATAGAATTTGCATGTTAACGTTTAAATTAATTAGAAAAAAGAACTTGGATGAACTATTACGTTTAAATTAATAATCGCAAATTCTATTTTGCCAAGCTTTTCGAGGATGCTGTTATGGGACACTGTACGTTTATGAATTAAGAATGCGCAAATGTGGAAGGGTAGATGAGCCTGGCCCTTTTTTTTAGATCTCATTCCTTTTGAGTGTGTAAGGTTTGGCTGTATTTCTACAAGTTTTTGTTATGTGTGTGTTAGTTTGACAGCTATTTAACATCCTACTTACATATATTTTCTATTTATTTAATATCACTCACGCAAGACATTTACGTTTAAACATTCCAAAACTTTTGATGTCACTCACATCTCTTGGTCACAAATTTTACGGTCTTAATCCTAAATTAGAAATATATTTTTGACATCGTTATGAATTACAGTTTCCTAAGAACATATAATTGCCTCTTGCACTCATTGTACCAAAATTGTGGACCATATTTATATAATCATTTTTTTCTAATTAATGACTTGGCAACATGCCATTAGATATTTTATGTATATGATTGATCATACGTGTAGTAGAGCTTACGATCTAAATTCATAGATCTGACAGTATTTTAATAATCGTTACCCTAAGCAATTTGATAAGTATTATGCTCTCCGTAAATAATTTGTGTGGTCAATTTGTAATTTTTTGTTAGACACATAACCAACAGTAATGGTCCAAGTGTTAAGGCTGTGTGTTCACCAAAAACCAAAATCCAAAATATACATAAAACCGTAGTTATAGAGTATGATCATTAATCACAGCCTTTTGAAAAGATCAAAATATATTTTTTTGTTTTTTTTGGTCGATGCATTTTTTCTCTATTGCTACTTTTTTGAACGATTTTTGGTGCTAAGTTTTTCCAAAAGTATACCATTTGAATGGCTGATATTTGTATTGTAGCTTACACTCATCTTTGACTTTCTTTGACTCTTTTGATGTGGTATTTTGAAATCTATAGCTTTTGTATCTTAAGAGCTTCCTTTTTTTTTCTTTTGACGGTACAGCTACCACAAAAGTACCGGAAAATATAATACACTGTAAAATGTAAGATATTGAAGATACACATTTCAAAATCCCTCATTCTATAGTCACAGATGAGTGTAAGCTACAATAAAAATATCAGCCATCCAAATGGTATACTTTTGGAAAAACTTAGCACCAAAAATCGTTCGAAAAAGTTGCAAAAGAGGAAAAATGCATCGACCAAAAAAATCAAAAAATATATTTTGATCTTTTCAAAAGACTGTGATCAATGATCATACTCTATAACTTCTGTTTTATGCATTTTTTTATTTTGGTTTTTGGTGAGTTTAAATCCCACAATCGACAATTTTGACTGAAAGTTTTTCCGAGATTGAAATCAATTTAGAGGTGCTGAGAACATATATATCCAACTCGTTTTGTAAATAATGCCCCGCCTCCTAACACCTAGGGTAAGAGAAACGTTCAATGTCATCACAAAACTTGTCAATGGGAGGTCGAGTTCTGTTTTTATCGTGAGACGTGACACACGCACATACACACAGGGAAAAGCGATGCATCATTCGTATTCGTACTGGCACAATAATTTAAATTAATTCGTTTTAGAGTCTACTAACTCAGTCACATAACTGATTTTCAGTGGGGCACGGTTAACCAAAGCGACCAAGCCAACACTGTAGGCCCGACGCAATCGACGAGTGAGCGATAACAAACCCAAGATCGATATTTTTTAATAGGAAATATAGCAGTCAGTGGTATGGATGGACAGTGCGAACACCCGCGGATCAACGCCAGAATCAACAAGGCCGATTCAGACCAACTCTGAACTAATTATGTGTTTGTTATTATGATTGTTCTGAATGCGTCAATATAATGAACTATTTAGGCCTAATTATTATTATTAATTAAAATACACTTTTCATATTCTATTGCAGTTAACATATTTTTTAAAGTATTTGTCTCTTTTCAACGTTATTCAACTCAATTGAAATGGACACAAACAGAAGGTGAATAGCATTAATATTTGTTTAATCCTTCAAACTGGCGTCGAATGTAATATTCATATTACTGAAAACGATTCAACATTATAGCATCACATGTCGCCGTCATACACTATGATATCAAAAACATCACAAAAGTTTTTATAACGGAATTAAATAGTTGTAAAATAAATAAACAAATGTTGAATGCAAAACAAATAATCAAAAAGCCTTGAATAACAAACACATTGAAACTGTTACCTGCGTTGTTTATTTAGTACATATTGTAAATTAATCAGCCAGTCGCTGGAAATCTCGGATATTGTACTCTTTTGACCTACCTACAGAATGAGTAGCTGTTAATTAGTTTTGATTGTAAAGAAAATATGTTTTTAAGTCAGCTGGAAAAAAGTCGCAAAATAATAATTATAATTCAAAATGTGGGAAGTTGAATAAAAACATATTAAACCCCAACGGGACAATTTGAATATGAATTGGTGAAAGCATATAAAAGTGATTAAGAAAAATCAAAATACTGTAACAAAACGTTTTATAAACAAACACAGGGGGGTGAGACTCGACTGGACTCGACTTCCACGTGGTTTTGAATTATCTGATTCCGTCCATAAAGAAACATTTCCGACATTTGGTAGACTCGAGTTTCGTTTCCGATTTTCGGAATCATTCCGTGACTTGCGGCTGTGGCAAGGATTTTTCCATTGTTGAGCCAATCAGAAGCTTCGTTATAAAATCTTTAGTGTCCACCGCCATGTTTATGTAAGAAGAAACTAGCCAGCCGCATATTTATAAGGCAGTGAGTTTTTGTGCAGCCGTGTTTTGTTTTTTTATCTTGTGAACGCGAACAACGTCAAATTTAAGGTATGATTGTTAATTACTATGTTTATAAATAAATAATAATGGAAACAAAGTATTGTGCAACAATAAACAACTAATAAAGTTTCAAATAAGTGTACTGTGGACCAACAAATCACGAAATATTCAGGTATTTAAGCATAATATAATGCTATGTTATCGAAATAAAAATGGAGGATTTTGTTGTTTACGTATTTACGATTGTCGAAAGTGTTTCCGACAGCTAAATAGCAGACGGAATCGAAAGATTCGTCGAGTCTGCGGATTGTCGGAATAGGGCACGGAAATCAACCAAACCACGTGGATTTTGCGTCGAGTCTCACCCCCCAGGGGGGTGAGACTCGACTGGACTCGACTTTCACGTGGTTTTGAATTATCTGATTCCGTCCATAAAGAAACATTTCCGACATTTGGTAGACTCGAGTTTCGTTTCCGATTTTCGGAATCATTCCGTGACTTGCGGCTGTGGCAAGGATTTAACCATTGTTAAGCCAATCGGAAGCTTCGTTATAAAATTATTAGTGTCCACCGCCATGCTTATATGTAGAAGAAACCAGCAAGCTGCATATTTATAAGGCAGTGAGTTTCTGTGCAGCCGTGTTTTGTCTTTTTATCTTGTGAACGCAAACAACGTCAACTTTGAGGTATGATTGTTAATTATTACTTTATAACTAAATAATATTGAAAACAAAATATTGTGCAACAATAAACAATTTATAAAGTTTCAAATTAGTGTACTGTGGACCAACAAATCAAGGAATATCCCGGTATTTAAGCAAAATATGATGCTATGTTATCGAAATAAAAATGGAGGATTTTGTTGTTTACAAATTTTCAACCGTCGGAAGTGTTTCCGACAGCTAAATAGCAGACGGGATCGAAAGATTCGTTGAGTCTACCGATTGTCGGAATAGGGCACGGAAATCAACCAAACCACGCGGATTCGGCGTCGAGTCTCACCCCCCAGGTATGGGAGTAATAAAAAGACGGTATTAATTAGAATTTTGTACCTCGGATGAAAAAAATCGTACATCGGATGATATTTCAGAAAATCGTATGCCCTTATAAGGAGGTAGAAGGCAATGATGTGAACAGAAACAATTTTTTTTTAAATCGCTCTTAATTAATTGGCTTGTTCACTGCGACTTTTACTCACCACGCTGCGCTATTGTACTAACCCCCCACCGCCGTCTGAATGCATGTAAACTTTGTAAAGGCGGATGTAGACGGCGGTGATAGCCCAACTTTCGGGTGTCATGGCTGCTCATAGCTGTTAGCAGCCTACTGTTACTGCTGTCAGTTTGCATAGTTTTTTTTTTTTAAGCAAAATGCCCAAATTGCTGTGTGTATTCGTGTAAGGAGAAAGGAGGGCTACTGTCGTGTTTATTACTACAAATAAATACAATCACATAATATACTGACATGTGTCTTTATTCGGCCTCCTGCCTACGTAACCTCTCTCATGTCAACAAATCAACACTGGCTAGGCCTAAGCCTAGGCCAAAGATCCGCCGTATGCAAGTAGGGCCTAGGCCTATACTTGATAATTTATTAATACCATAATATTGATATGCCTAGGTCTACATCTAATGCTGAAGAAAAGCTAGGCCCTAGTCCTTAGTAGCCTTATTCCAAGTAGGCCTAGGTAAAACAATAAGTAAACAAACAATCGAGGAAGCATACAGATTTGACAATGCAGAGCCTGCTATACATAGGTTATTTCAAACGCCGCCACGGTCTCAGGACAGGGGCCACTAGATACCTAACAAGCAGCTCGGAATAAGTTTCTAGTGGACCCTGGTTTTGGGGGTTAGAGCAGTGGCGCGATCAGCGCGGAGCTTGCGTGAACAAGCCAATTGTAGCACCTAGCTCAGTGTTTAATTTTGTTCCAAAATTTGCACAATGGCTGCCAGGGACGTGACATCTCGCCAAAAAAAAATAAAAATATATATTTTTCTTTTTTATTCCAGACCCTTTTTGAATTAGCTAAGGTTTTAGTCATTTTCCTTCGACATTTAAAATATCGGTTAGGGGGATATACAATAGCATTTAAAAAAACAGTAAAAATTATGTTGTATGATCAATAATAATTGTAACGAGTAGAAAAATCCAATCGCATTTTTCTAACCATTATGCACACAAGTGGCTTCCGTAAGCAGTGAATAAATTAGTGAATAGAAACACGTTTCAAATAAAATTGTCAATTTGAAATGTGCCACACTCAAGTTTAAATTGAGTGTTGTGTTGCGTTTATCGTTTTGTTGAAATACTTAACAAGAAGTAAAACAAAAAGTTTGGCATAATTCATGACAAAACATGAAAACGACAAAGAGAACAGTTTTAATTATAATTGCAAATTACGATGTACTTTCAAATAGACTGCAAAGGGCCGGTTAGTGGCTAGTTTCGAAATACCTACTCGCAGCGATGCCGTAGGAACCTATGATGGTAGTGTAGCTACACATAGATGGTCTTTTGACATTCACAAAGAGATAAAAGGTATTTATGATAGAATATACAAATTATTTAATTTTTTATATGATTGTGTTGACGTGACATATTTTACAATGAGCGGAAAGGTATTTATGAAAATGGAAAACTATCAAAAACACATACAAATTATTTTATTTTTATTGGTCGGTCTGTAGAAAATATGAAACACTTAAATTTGTTATAATACATATGATTTATTTAATGTTCCTGAGGGACTAATTAGTTCAGTAAATAACATAAAACAATCAATGACAATATACAAAAAAAATGCAATGATTGGATGAGCGAAGCGAAGACTTCAATTTCACCGACCCCCCCAAAAAATTTAGCTCGGGTGTTTTTTGTTTTTTTTTTTTTTGGGGGGGGGGGGGTTCCGTCTGTTTGTTCGCTCTCTACCGGGCAAACGGCATATCCGATCTTGATGAAAATTGGAGGGGACCTTCGAAATCTCTAAACTTAGAGGTGTATTGTTTTTGGGTACAATCGAAGAAATATTTCTTATGAATATCGTACTTTTACGATTTTTTTTCGATTTTTAGTGCGATATTTTCGTGACATTTGGGCCGATTCTGACCAAACGGGTGGGGCTACAACGTTCATATTTCACATGGACATTAAGGTTATGGTGATGTATTGCTTTCTGAAAGAAAAAGTTGAAAAAGTTAGCCAGAATCTATAGAAATAAAGCTTTTAATATAATTTTTTTTATTTTTTGTACGATATTTTCGTGCCATTTGGGCAAATTCTGACCAAACGGGTGGGGCTACAACGTTCATATTATACAAGGACATTAGAATTATGGTAATGTAGTACCTTTTGAAAGAAAAAGTTGAAAAAGCTAGCCAGAATTGATAGAAATAAAGCTTTTAATATAAGTTCTTTACGGTAAATAATACCAATTGACAAGAAACAATAGAAACTTGACAACAATCACTTACAATGCGTAGGCAGCATAACAAAGCACTTGCAAAAGTAAAGATATCCCCCGCAAACTAAAAACTTTAAAAAAGCTCATCCATCAACGCGGCGGGACTTTAGCGTTTTCCTAGTTATACCTACACCTAGTGCTGCCATCTATGAGGTGATTACGTCATAATGAACAATATTTGGTAAGGACAGTGTTGGCTCAAGCATAAAGTGCAAGACTCCTAGTCGAAAGGTCCCGAGTTCGAATACCGTCGTGACCGGCACTCCTGACTCAAGTTTTTTTTATATGTTTTCTTCATACCTTATGCAAGGAAAATGTGAATTAATTCTCTAATAGATACAAAACAGATTCGTATTTTAGAGTCGATCCAGTCAGTCACTGAAATAATTTTCAGTGGGGGACCTTAAATTTAAAGTCCACCAAGCCAACCCTGTAGACGCCGACACCATCGACGAGCGAAAAATGACAAACTTAAAGACCGGCATTTTGAAGTAGTCGATCAATCAAGCTGGACACGATTCCACTCGCAAACGTCGCCAGATTCAACAAGGTTAATTCGGAACCACTTCAGAATTTATTTTCTTTGCGAGGACGACTCCAAAGTCACCGTTTACAAATTCCTAAACCAAGAACTGATGGGCTTCAGTATAAATCAGAAGTTAAAAAACTTCTGCCAAAGCGAAAATCGAACCACGGAAGCAGATACGCTAACAACAAGACCAATGAGCCACACACCAGTTCTATTTCAAAGGTCGTGTCACTTGGGTTTTAATGTGGTGCTGGCAGTTGATCTACCGGCAGCACTTGACCTGATGAGTAGGGGGGGGGGTAGTCGGGGGGGATGGACAAGTGTTTCAAGTGGTGAAGCTCGGGGGATTTAGATTCGCCTGTTTGCATTTTGTTTAATTTATGTTGCTGGTCTGAACATTGCACAGGGGGTTTAACTGGTTGCAAATGGAACCCTGTAATAGCAAGAAATTGGTTAAGGGTGTAGCCTACCACCAACATTCAAACCACGCTAAATTTCAGTTTTTATGTGATATCTGGAGAACGCTGCAAAATATCGGAAAACTGATTGCAGACAGCTATGTGTTTTTGTTGGAGCTATAGTCTGCACGAAAAAAGAATTTAATATGATGGTAATTAAGATTTTTATTTGATATTTAATTAATTAAATGCATATTTGATATACAAACCGCACCGATTATTATATTTGAATATTTTTGAATGCTTTATATTGTTCGAACAAAACCACAAGCTGTCTTCAATAAGTTTTTACATATATTCACCGTTCTCGAGATATCACAAAAAAAAACTGTAATTTCGCGTGGTTATTGGTGGCAGTCTATACCACATTGCGAGCGAACCCTCCCACATATGCATCACTTTTATGTATACGTTCGTCGTCCGTATGTAAGTGTGTCACGTTTCACAAGAACCGAATATGACCTTTGACAGAGACCGATTTTTTTTATTTTTTATTATTCTTAACCATGTTGATTCTGGCGCTGCTCGCAAGGGGAATCGTGTCCAGCTTGATTAATCGGTGTACAAACTTAAACATATGCCAGTCTCAAGTTGGTCATTGTTCGCTCGCCGATTGTGTCGGCGCCTACAGGGTTGGCTTGTTCGGATTTAAATTTAATGTCCCCCAGTGAAAATCAGTTCTATGACTGAGTGGGTATAGACTCTAAATACGAATGTATTTATTTATTTTTGTGACAATGCACCAAATTGCCTTCTAACAACGATAATTCAAAAGTTTTTAATGACCTCAGAAGGGTGATAGGCTAGCCCCCAGAAAGTATGAATATTCACGCATTCAACCTCTCCACAATTAGTGAAGGAAGGCTGGTCCGTAAATTTTGCGAATTTATTGTATTTTATTGCAAAGCTTTACTTAGCATTATCCGCAAAGTTTATTAGCAGGACATTGAAAAATACTCGTTGGTCTTGAAATTAGAGACTCTGCTTCCAATGCAGAAGGTCCAGGATTCGATTTCCCGCTATAGACAGAAACCTTTAGGTTCCGATGTGGACTTAGGTCCATCAGTTCTTAACTTAGGAATGTGTAAACGGTGACTTTGGAACCGTAATAGAAACGCGGTACAAAATAAATTGTTAAATTTTTTTCTGAATTAGGCTTGTTCATTTTTGCACTGGCTCCAAATTGAGAAACAGTTAGTATGACTGAATGTGTACACTCTAATTACGAACAATGTAGTTCTTTTATTTCTTTATGTAGAAAATAAGTCAATCAAAAAATTACAAACATATTTTGCTGTGTGACTTCTGCTTAGAAGCATTGGTAAATACACTATGATACCGTGTATTTACAAAGTTACTATTGTAAGTTTATGATGAAACATTCTGTTTACAATCCCCCCCCCCCCCGACATTCCGCAAGCAGTGAAACTTAGGCATGTAGTCGTAGTAGTACAAGATGGGAACTTAATTGCCAGACATGTATTAATTAAACTTACCATTAAATAAACAGTTGACTTTGATAATATTCAACCTCTGGTTGGAATTCTCACGACACAGATGTTGTGAACAAGCGGGTTCTTCGTGGTTAGTTGCAAGTTGAGTAATTTTTATGTTATTATAATGATGAGATAACATGTAGAATTTTATATATTTTATTTATATATTATTTGTAATTTTATAATAGGTCTATAGTGTGATATTAACAACATTATGTGAGTGGACCTTGAAATAAAAATATTGTTTTTAATTATATTGTATTCTAAATTAATAATTACATTTCATTTGTGTAAGTAAAATTTAAAATAATTGTGTTGTGGTGCAAAAACAAGACAAATCAATTTTTATATTTTGAACTTCAACAATACTGGACTTGTCTTCCTGACACAAACCCACACATGTTTGGTTTTGCAATGTATCTAGCCAGGACAGATGATCGTGGGGGGGGGGATATGCCTCGTTTTTGCACTAAATATATTTTTAAACGATTTCTCTTTGCTGGAAATTTGCAAAGCACCAGAATTTGCAACAAGGCCCTCTTTATTTAATTTACATTTATTAACCAATAGCCATAGTTCTAATAAATATATTATTATATGAATGCATATGACAGGCAAGTCCGCTTGATGTGACCATCTTCAGATTAACAAGTCGATTTAAAAACAAACAAACATAATTGAATACTTTCAAAAGGCATCTTACATGGATCACTTTTTAGTCTGTCCGTCAGTGATAAAAACTAGATAATACTCTACCAAAACCGAATATTACATAAAACCGGCATGCTACTGTTTTATTATATTGCCCTCCAACAATATGGCACAGAATGTTTTTGACGACACTGCTTAATATGGGGCTAACCTCAGAAAGGTGTTAGTATTTCAATATGCCGGGACACCGGCACCACTATCAACGGTAGTTGAACGCTGGAGTAAACGCTATTTTGCGAAATCTTGCTTACGTGTTTGTTTGATATATCATAATTTAAAGTTTTCATTTTTATATTCTTATTATTTTATTCAGCCATTTTTAAACAATACAAAACATAACATATCATATGGGCACACCGAGAACAAATGTTCAATCTCCTAACAATAATATAATCCTGCATAAAATATTCGTGAAATTTATTGAGCAAGCTAAAAGAGCTCCGTTGTGCAGTGGCTTAGCTTACTTTTTAATGAATACAGCCAAACTAGGTGGAATATTGTAGAGAATAAAATGATGGTTTATATAATAACGATGAGAGACGATGAGGTTATGAAGAAAGTAACAGGGGTTTGAACATAATGCAAGCTGTACGTATAGAATACGTCGTAATAGCAATGTCATATTGTTAATACAATACTTAAAATTCGCAAAGAAGAATTATTTTGCTTGAGCCCTAGGGAGTCGAGGGGATTATTCCTAGGTTGATCTATCTTATTCCAGTGCTCTGCTCTGTTTTCTGGTTATTGAGGTTTCCTCCCCTAGAGACCTAGAGTGCATTTAAACTAATGGAAGAGTATTGTGAAGCCAAGCTGTTTTATTATGTAGTTCTGTTTCCAAGAGATTTGTTAGCGCCAGATGAAGACGAGGTCACTAGTTCAATAAATAAATAAATAAATAAGTTGTATTAAGAGTCTACCCACTCAGTACCGGATAATGTCAAACTGAGATGAGTCTCTTCAAAGTTTTATCGAACTAAATGCTATAATTCAGTAAATGGATATAACCTTCAAACAAGCTGGGGTTCTGGAGTACCAATGCAATTTAGGAAGAGCGCTACTTAAGAGGGAAAAGGACAGATGGCAAATAGCTATTACGGTCGGGTCGGGAAACGTACGACGTTCATGAAATTGTACGTAGTTGTCAATAAAGCATACATCGACAGTCCTACTTCCGTATATTATTTAAAGTCTTGGTCGATAGCCAGAAAAAATCACAGATTTAGTCAATTTTCGACTTCTTACAAATTCCAAAATCGATAAACATCAATTTTATTTCTTTAATAACTGTTTCTAAAAAATTTTTTTCGAAGATTATGAATCAATACTAGAGCCCTTAGTTTACAATTTTGTGAAACCTGTGTAAAGTTTGAACTAACTGTGATGTCAATCAGCCGAGCTAACAAGGATATGCCTAAAACGCATGTCCTATAAGTTATCTTAATCAACAGATTGTTGAAGAAGGATAATAGCAAAAGAAAAATGCAGTTTGTATAAGAGCAGATACTACACCTATAAAATGGTTTAATTAAATATTACACGTCAATTCTAGGGATTTGATAATAATTTATATAATAAAAAAATATTTTAATATAATATAATAATATATAATATATAATATATATAATAATATAAAATAAAATTCATATAATAATTACTTATAATGTGTTCATTATCTATTGGAATGTCTTAATATTATGTGTCAATATTATTTTATTTTATAAGAGAAACGGTATTTAGTTCCAAAAGAATACCAATTATCTGTACACTACCGCTATTATAATAAGAAAAATATGCTACGCCTCAAGTACTACTCTTATTGGAGCATATAAATATCCAAAAGAACAACCATACAAACAATATGGAAAAATAAAGATCAATCAATCAAAATAAGAATATTTATTTCCAAATTAACTCATCAGTCCACCGACAGTGTTAGCGCTACTCTGATTCCGGATGTCCCGAGTTCCAATCCCGCCGAGGTCGGCAATCCTGACTGAACTTTTCCCTAGGTTTTCCTCAGTCGTTCATGCGAATGCAAGGGATTGAGTTTTATTAAACAGCCCTCGGACATCCCTTCACAATTGTCCAATTCCGAAGAACCTTTAGTTAGACTCCTGAAGAGGGGCATGATTGGCACCCTGGGCTGGCATCCCACGAAAAATAAATTATAAATAAACTTATTAGTTCTTTGAGACAAAGTCGGTAGTATTTTACATTAAAACGGTGACTTTGGAGCCGTCCTAGCAACGAAGCACATAATACATTCAGAGTTGTTCTGAATCGGCCTTGTTGATTCTGGCGTTGATCCGCGGGTGTTCGCACTGTCCATACCACTGATTGCTATATTTCCTATTAAAAAATATCGATCTTTGGTTGGTTATCGCTCACTCGTCGATTGCGTCGGGGCCTACAGGGTTGGCTTGGTCGCTTTGATTTAGTGTCCCCCACTGAAAATTAGTTATATAACTGAGTGGGTAGACTCTAAATACAATTTTTTATTTTTTGTTTAACATGTTTAATAATTTGTAAATTATTTTTACTTTTCATAAACACACACACTATATTTGTGAATATTAACTTTTCGAAGATTGCACCAGATCTATACAAATGTATTTCGCAACTAACCTAGGTTTCTATGTTTTACACATACTATAGTGTGAACTGTGAACTTTCAGAGATATTAGTCTCCATCGTCAGTGACAAAGTGGCAATCTCACAGCGTTTCCTGCGACAACACGGGTGGGAACCTGCGAAAACGCTGTGAGATTTACAGCGTGTCAGTGTCTGACGATGGAGACAATCGTCTCCGAAATTCAAACAAATAAGACTTAAAAATAAAGACTTTGGTTCGAATTGTTTAAGAGAATATCGACAAGTGTTTTAAGCATATTTCTGTTCAACGGCAGACTGACATCATAGTTGTTTGAAACTTTACACAGTTCTCACAGAAATTTAAAATTGAAAGGCCTATTGAGTAATATTTTTCTAAAAAATAGTTAGTAGTAGTAGTCGTAGTAGTAGTAGTAGTAGTAGTAGTAGTAGTAGTAGTAGTAGTAGTAGTAGTAGTAGTAGTAGTAGTAGTAGTAGTAGTAGTAGTAGTAGTAGTAGTAGTAGTAGTAGTAGTAGTAAAAAAATTACAATCCTGATTTTTTCTGGGTAACCAAGAAAAAAAATAATATCTACTACTGTAGGGCTCTCGAATCTCGATGTATGTTTCCTAGATAATTAAGTAAAACTTTGAGTGTTTCCTGGCCGATCGAATAGCTATTAGCCAACACTGTTAATATCTGGAGTTTAATATGTATACTTATTATGTTTGATATATTCAATATTCATATATTTTACCGAACGATTAATTGTGGCGATAGATGTTGAACAAAAGTAACTTCGTGCGGGATTCGGACCCATGAACAAACCATATGAGCTTCAGGGATGTTTAAAATAAATTAATAAATAAATAAATTCGTATTGAGTCTACGACCAATCAGTCACATAACTAATTTTAAGTGGGGGACATTAAATTTAAAGTAGACCAAGCCAACCCTGTAGGCACCGACACCATAGACGAGCGAACAATGAGCAACTAGAGACTTGCATATTTAAGTAAGAAACACCGGACAATCAAGTTGGACACGATTCCACATGCAGACAGCACCAGAATCAACCAGGATGATTCGAAACAACCTTAGAATTTATTATGTGACTCGTTGCTAGGATGGCTCCAAAGTCACCGATTCCTAATTCCTAATTGCGCTTTGGCCCTAAAGAGGAAATCAAACCATGAAACTTCTTCATTGGAAGCAGAAACGCTAACCACAAGACCAACGAACCACACAATGCATTATGCCCTAACGGTTGACGCGCCCTCAAACCAAATAATCGAATAATGCGGTTAATTGCAAGTAAAACATATGGACTTGGGCGTGTGGTGTTCATGGTTTCACAGGAAAGACTACCGCCAAAATTTAAATTTAAAACCACGCGAAATTAATGTCTCGGTGTAGTACTATCTAACAAAAACTCTACGAAATATCGAAAAAGTTTTGTAAATTTACGTATTTATTTTCTTTAAGATATATTATGCATTTTAAAAAATCATATATTACCACAGATAAAATATAAAATTCTTACGAAAATTCGTACGGATCATAAAATTAAAATCTTTATCCATGCATGCTATAATTTTGATTCTGTATGTAGTCTTTTATGAGCTATTAGTAAAATTGCATAATTTTCTGGGTTTTTATATTGTCGGTTGACCTTCCTGTTGTACATAATTGAAATAACTACGATTGTTTTATATTTGTCTACAATTTCCGTCCAAACATTGCAGACAACAATCCATGTCAGTACGCACTCCGAATAATCAACTTGCAAATTACCCAACCTTTTCAATGTAAATACCAGTTCAACTCGGAAACAATTATTCACTTAACCTGGCCCCCATTTCACACTTCACAATTCATTATTTATTCATTAAAATTCAACATGCAGACACTAACATGTATTAATTAATTACGATTCCCAGCTACGAAGCTATTACTATTCCCCACGGCCTCTGCTCTGCATTATAGTTATAGTGGGGTCAAGATGTCTATCATAATGGCAAATTAGTGCACAGAGTGAAACTAACGTGAAAATTGGCACATTTACTAATTCGGGTACGAGGATTTCAAAAATAAATGGCTCCAAGATGAGAAATAAATACTTAATAGAGTAATTAGCATAATTAGCATGATTAGTAAAAAAATGCATTTAAGTGTGATAACATAAAAAAATATGGTCGTGTATGGAATGAAACAAAAGATTTAATAAACACAACTCACATTAACAGAAACCAATAAGTTATTAACAACCGTTGATCTAATTAATCAATTAATTAATCAAAATAATTAATTTGGTTTAATTCACCAAACAATGGATTTTGGCACCACCACGGCGTAAATGAAGCATATAAAAAGTATTTGTTTTAAAAGGTGCACTATATTTTGATCATTTCACAATTAAATTAATTAATCGAATTGATTAATTAATTTCATTGCATCCTATTTTCTCTTTGACTATCGTGTAACATATCAAAATTTAGCTCACATTGTCACGAATAATTTACAAGATCTATATTTTGATGTTAGCACTTTTGCATGTCAATAAATGTAGTTATAATCATTATTATAATATATATATATATATATATAAATAATATATTATAATCATTTATATATATATATATATATATAAATAATATATTATAATCATTTGCACCCCATTAGAAATAACAGCAATTTTGTAGTGAACGGGAATGCATATTGTGTTGTGTGATATGTCAATGTGCAAGGTCTTCTATAATAACAACTCTGCGACGTTATTATTGACTAAATATATCTCGGACAAATCCCAGTTGTAACCTGGGACCAACCTGTTTATGCCATCATGAAGCAAGTACAATGGCAACTTCCTCATGTGTACGGTGATGACCACGTGGTGGCTATGATGGGAGGGCTCCATATCGAGATGGCAACTCTTAACGTCATTGGTAACTGGCTGGAGGGAAGCGTCTGGATCAAAGTGATCATCTCAGCAGGAGTGACGACCACAACACGGGGCTACATGATATTATCTGGTAAACAAGTGAATTGAGCAAGATATGCTCACCAGATCAGTTTGTCAGCTCTCCACATTTTGCTCAGAAAAGCACGGGATGAGGGCATCGAAACTAATGAGTCAGGCCTGTCCCTGGAACACTGGATTGTAATCAGGCGTGAGACATCCGTGAAATTTCAATACTGGTACACAACAATGGTCCTCGAATCTCTCATGCTTCATATGTTGATTACAAGCCTAAGAGACACCGACGTCGACATTTATTTACCCGCATGGACACAGATTTGTCCCTGGATGTTTGAGCTGGACCGCACCCACTACTCTCGATGGCTACCAGTGTTTGTCCACTCTCTTCGACAGCTTCCTACCAAACATCCATCGGTATGGGAAGAATTTAAGAGAGGAAATTTTACTTCCCGACGGACTAAGCGACCATTCTCATCCATATCTGACGATCAAATGCATGAACAGAACAACAAAATCGTGAAAACTGATGACGGTCCTCTCGGCCTGTACGACAATCCACATGCGCTGCTGAAATGGATGTTGTCATCACCGTAAGTAAGTCGGATCCTAAAAAAAATCGAAAGTTCAGCAATGATTTCTGGCGTGGACGAACACCTCAAAACATCATGAAGATACCGCTGCATTTTAGACAGGTTTTGCGATTGACATTAAAAAAATGTGAATGTGTTTCTTTCAGATGGAAATCCGTTTGACAACAAGATTAGGTAGTGCGTTAATTTCTCTGTTAGACAAACGTGTGATGAACGCCGATGCTGAGCATTCTGTGAACTCGGGGGATGCCATTGGTCAACAACAATACAGCACATACATCCAGGGGAGATTGGTGGAGTGCAAAGTGTCCGTACACGACACAATCAAGAGAAACAACCTCCAACTGTTCAGAGGAAAGAAAGGTGCCCAGAACAAACCTCGACAGAAACTCCTGTCAGCTAAAGAAGACTGCTCCCTCTTCTCCAGACACCTCATTGCAAGCCAGACAAGAGACGGAGATCTGGATGCATTTTTTGCACACGAAAACAAAAAGTATCCACCCTCCTTGTCTGAGTTCGATGACTTGCGTAAAGGAAATTAGTCTGATCTGATGGAGTGTTTAGAGCCCCATGGAATCATCTGCCGGCCCACAGATTCCACCAGTGACGGCACTCATCGTGGACGGAGCAGCTGCAGTTCATAAGATACACCCTGGTCAATGTTTAACGTTTGAAAATTACTGCAACACAGCATTTAAAGTGTACATAACTTCTTGAAACCGAGCTATCCAACGTATCGACCTTGTTTTCGATCTACTTGGACAACAGTCTGAAATCTTCCAGTCGCTGCAGGAGAGGAACAGGTGAGCCAGTCATAGTTACCTTGAAAACACCTATCCCAAAAAATTGGAGTGCATTCCTGAAAGTATCGGAGAACAAAGAGGAGTTGTTCAATCTATTATCATCTCGATTGGTTCAGACCGTTCCATGTGAAACAGTAACTCTAGTCTGCACTATTGAATCAAATGTAAATAACAAACAACAAGTCTATTGATTTCACCATGATTGATCCATGCAACCATGAAGAAGCAGACTGTCGCCTCCTGATACATGTAAAACTTGCAAACAAGTTCCATCACCATAATATCATGATCAGCACTGTAGACTCAGACGTTCTGATCATAGCATTGCAGGTGTTTCGCCAGTTGAATGTTGACCAACTATGGATAGAATTTGGTGTAAGTAAACACATAAGATATATTCCCTGTCACGAATATTGTACTAGTCTAGGCGAAGAAAAATGTTCTGCACTGGCATTCTGGCTGGCATGCTTTCAGTGGTTGTGATATCGTTTCGTAATTTTCTGGAAGAGGTAAGAAGACGCTGATGGAAGCATGGTCTCATTTTGAAGCTGTGACACGAGTCTTCGTTGCTCTATCGAGTACTCCAGAGTATGTATGTATGTTCTTTATTTCATTAAGTTCAGCAGAACTAGTATACATTACACTGATTTCATACATCCAATACAGGACAGTCAAGTAGGCCTACAAACTAAAAGACAATAATAGCAACCTTAAATCTAACAAAATACTAAAATTATTATTATTTAAAATATAGACTTAAACATTTTTTTAAACTCCCTCCCCAATGCCCGCAGACGACATCCTTTATCACCACTTAGTTACCGAATGGACACTCCTTTTTCACAAACTCACTCAACTGCTTTTTAAACAAATACATGGATTGACCCTTCACATTATCAGGAATTTTATTGTACATTCTAATGCCACTAGTAAAAAGAGACCTTTCAGAACTACAATTTGTCATGGTTTTAATAAAAAACTGGTTGGCGTTCCTAGTGTTATGATTATGGTTTTCACAGTTTTTCATTAGAAATTCACTTAAATAGTTATCACCTGTATCACATACTATTTTATGTAAAAACAACATACTTTTAAACATAATTCTTTGTTGGACGGAATGGAAACCTAACGCATTCAACATATCCTTCCTATGTGTTCTTTTATTACAACCCAGAATACATCTCATTGCCTTTGATTGAATTTTTTGCAACTTGTCAATATTGCTTTTATTGGTATACAGGAGAAGTGAAGCACAGTAATCAAAATGCGGAGCTATAATAGTCTTAAAAAGTAAAAGTCTTGCCCAATGTGATAAAAATTTACTTATTCTGAATTGCAGTCCAACCTTTTTTGAGATTTTTTTTACAAATATATGATACATTTTCATTAAAAGATAAAATGGCATCGATCATAACACCAAGATACTTGACGGTGATCTGGAATTGTAATACTTGATTTTCTATCATAACTCTCTCAGGTTTCTCAGGAAGTAACAGACCAGCAACTCTCTATCCTCGAGCATTTTGTGGTCACTCTGTACAATCGTACTTCCCCAGTTCATTCGGTTAATGACAGCAGGAAGCACCTTTTCACGAAAAAGGATCGCGGCTTAGAAAATATCCAGCCAACGCAAGCAGCCTTAAAAGAGCACGCGAAGAGAGCAGCATATCAAGCAGGTCATATTTGGAAGCAGAGCCTTCAGAAGATAGCCATCCTTCCCGATCCAACCGACTGGGGCTGGCGCAACATACACCGCTGTGGACTGTCCTTCCAGAGGTAAATATAATCTCAGATTACTACATACTACATTGGAATTAGTAATATGTCCAACACCATTTCAATTTGAATACTTATTAACCTGTCTATCTATATTGCAGGTATCAATGCAATGCCGATAACTTGTGAGATGTGGCTGAAAGGTGCGGTCTGGACCAAAATGCTTCTGCGTGAAAGCGTCCCCTAAGTGTACACAACTGTGTATGTGGGATGGACAGTTTTCAAGAGTAAATTAGATTTCAGTAACAAGCAAGCACGTTGTGCTTACATTAACATGTAGTTTTGTAAAGTGTTCGTGACAATGTGAGGTAAATTTTGATATGTTACATTAAAGTTTTTAGAGAAAAAATAATAACATAAAATTAATTAATTAATTGATTAAATACAATTAATAATTTATGTATCATTTAATGATCGAAAAAGTGCACCTAATAAAATAAGTACATTTTACATGTTGACAATTTAGGTCATGGTCTTTATGCAGGTAAAAAAAAAACACTGTTTGGTGAATTACTCAAAATTTGATATATTGATTAATTAATTGATTAATTAAAGATTAATTAACACCCCGTTACAAATTAAAATGTAGCTTTGTAAAGTGTTCGTGACAATGTGAGGTAAAGTTTGATATGTTACATGGTAGTTTTTAAGAGAAAAATTAATAAAATAAAATTAATTAAGTAATTGATTAATTACAATTAATAATTTATATATCATTTAATGATCGAAAAAGTGCACCTAGTAAAATCAGTACATTTTACATGTTTAATTTAGGTCATAGAGCCTTTATGGAGGTATAAATATCCACTGTTTGGTGAATTACGCAAAATTGTATATATTGATTAATTAATTGATTAATTAGCGCAAGGGGTGTTACAAACTTATTTGTAACTGTAACGTTGAGTTGTGTGCATTAAATTATTTTGTTTTATACCCCACACGACTACATTATTGAAAGAAATCACTCTTCGATGCATTTTTTTTACTAATTACGCTAATTGTGCTAATAACTCTGTTAAGTATTTATTTCTCGTCTTGGAGCCATTTATTTTTGAAATCGTCGTACCTGAATTAGTAAATGTGCCAATTTTCACGTTAGTTTCACTCTGTGCACTAATTTTAGACATCTTGACCCCACTATTAGAAAATACGTAAGTATCACTGAACGCACCTCACTCGGATCGTGAGCGAGCGCTCTGAACGCGATTCTGTTGTTTGGACTTTTCCAGAACGCACCCTGAGTATACTCTACTAGTTGCTCCAGTTGCACGTGGGTACATTAAAATACTTCCGTGTATTCAGCGCTTATTATGTACTCCAGTTGCACGTGGGTACATTAAGATACTTCCGTGTATTCAGCGCTTATTATGTATGTGATGCTCAATAGTTAAACGTACTTAGATTTGAAACATTTTCGAAACATGTGTATTTTTATATATTGCCCAAAAATTAAACAAACATCTAAAATATTAGAGAAATTTTGAACGATTTTGTTTAAAAATACAAAAGAAAAATACAAAAAATTCTGATTTTTTAAAAGTAAAGAATGGGGAAACAAGTAAAAATGATATTTTTTCACTTATTATATTTAAGCTTTTGTCACTTTTCTTGGGAATACATTTTTAAAACCCAAGGTCCGCTTTCATTTTCCGCATCCCATATACCTATTATTTTAATTCCTGTGCTCATTAACTTTTAAGTCTAAATATTTATTTTGTGGTTTCTATAGACTAGAGAAGTCAAAACTGAGAATAGCAATCAGATAAATCCTTACAACAAAATGTAAACGCAAAGAGAATTAAAACAATCAAAATCAATTCATGAATATTTATTATATTTCGCCTATACAACTTTTTTTGAAGTCGAAATAGAATGCAGAATACAAAAATTGTATATTTTTTAAATAAAACACCAGTACAAAGTCGTCTGCGATTATATGTGCACATTTAAAAAAAGCTTTATGAAGGTGATCTTATGAATGATTACTGCGCTAGTCCGAAGCGTATGGCTCTACGAGGACGTGGGTTCAAATTATGCATATTTTGTAGGCGTCCTTCATCGTCATCCATCACCACTCAACGTCTCAAATATCATTTGTGCATTATTATGAGACGTTAAGCAACAGAAATCATCGTCATCATGAAGGAATACTGTGTGCAGCTTGATTGATCGATGAAGTTGGTCATTGTTCTCTAGTCGATGGTGTCGGATACTATATATACAGGGAATTGGCTTGGTTGGCTTTAAATTTAAGGTCCCCCAATGAAAATCAGTTATGTGACTGAGTGTTTAGACTAAATACGAATTTATTTATTTATTTTATTTATAACTAGAAAAACGCTAAAGTCCCGCCGCGTTGATGGATGAGCTTTTTAAAGTTTTTAGTTTGCGTGGGATATCTTTACTTTTGCAAGTGCTTTGTTTTGTTGCCTACGCATTGTAGGTGATTGTTGTCAAGTTTCTATTGTTTCTTGTCAATTGGTTTTATTTACCGTAAAAAAACTTATATTAAAAGCTTTATTTCTATGGATTCTGGCTAACTTTTTCAACTTTTTCTTTCAAAAGGTACTACATCACCATAACCTTAATGTCCATATATAATATGAACGTTGTAGCCTCACCCGTTTGGTCAGAATTGGCCCAAATGGCACAAAATATTGCACAAAAAATCAAAAAACTTATATTAAAAGCTTTATTTCTATAGATTCTGGCTAACTTTTTCAACTTTTTCTTTCAAAATGTACTACATCACCTTAATGTCCATCTATAATATGAACGTTGTAGCCCCACCCGTTTGGTCAGAATTGGCCCAAATGGCACGAAAATATCGCACAAAAAATCGAAAACAATCGTAAAAGTACGATATTCATGAGAAATATTTCTTCGATTGAACCCAAAAACGTACCAAGTCTAAGTTCAGAGATTTCGAAGGTCCTGTCAAATTTTCATCAAGATCGCATATGCCGTTTGCCCGGTAGAGCGCGAACAAACAGACAGAAAAACAAACAAAAAACAAACAAACAAAAAAAAAAACGAGCTAAATTTTTTTGGGGGGTCGGTCAGTGAAATTGAAGTCTTCGCTCGCTACGATCATCCAATTAACTTTCTTCAATTCAAACGTGGCAGACGTATAAATATCAATGTAATTCACATCAAGCTTTTAGTTATTGAATTGTATTAATTATCTTTCTTTTAGCATTAGTATTGCTAGTATACAGTTCTCATAATATAGAGGACTCAAATCACCTAGAGAATGCGCTAGTGTCGCGGGGGCGTAGCACCGTCATGGCCGCCGAGTGAGGATACCTTTGTAAACACCCATATGATCCTACACAAGCACAGTGTAAATATATATGGTTTTGGGGGAATAGAATAGGTATCATGTGGCTCATTATGAATTCAAAATCTAGTATTTATTTATTTAAAAGTATTTCTAGTATTTATATAGATTTATATCAGCATTTATAATTAAAATACCTACGGATATAGTCTGTCGGGCGCCTGTGAACGTTGACATTTATATAAACCGCCTATTTTTGTGGCCGTAGTATTATTCCAGAGTACAACGTTACAGAGTCCAACATACTTTGAAATAATATCAATATAATGACTAAATTGATTAATATCAAAGCAAAATATTTGGTTATGTTCTATAATCTATAATAGGCCTAATATGGAATGTAATGCAATATTAGAGTAGCACACAGCGTTTCAATTCAAGCAACAACAATAAAGCCACTCAAGCTTTGTGAAGAGTGAAGACAATAAAGCAGTAAACAATAAACATTATGCGTTCCTAAAATTATTAGAATGCAAAATAAAAAATTACTGGACAAAACACCAATATAAAAGAACATTGGGATGGGAATAACAAGTCAACATGGTCTTGTGCTTAATTTTCTCGGAATCATTGTAGCCCAGGTATTAAAATGCAATACTTAAATTTTTTAAACCTTATTCACCCACTCTTGAGGGGATTTGATTGTTTTATTGTGATTACGAAAATACCAATATAAATACTATAAACAAAAACAGGAATTGAACCCATGGTCTCCCTCTGGCCGGGCGCGGACTATATAACTGGGAGTGGTGATTTAATAAGAATTTGATATTCACTATATTATAATATCAAAATGCACCAATAATTCAGCAACAAATACACTACCGCTGTCTCGGTGGTCTTTTGGGAGGCATGGGTTCGATCCCCGGCCAAGGTTGGGTTTTGTAAATCTGGACTTAGCCCATTTATTGTGATATAATCTAGGGCTACTGATTGTTTTAAGCCAAAAATGAATTAGTCTTATCAACTAGGTATGAATTTAATATATTAATATGAAGACCACTCTTTATTAAGATCTCACTGAATTACGTAAGTGAGAGGGAATGTGTTTTGTTTCCGTAATTTCTTGTAGATTCCTTACACGAAATAACGAATCAGTGCATGTGTTCAGTCACTTATCTTCCAATAAGTGGCTTCAGCAAATATACACTCTAATGGCAAGTGGGTAGGTGGATTGTGGACAGATAATATTCAACGTACGAAATGTGTAACTAACAAAATAACAGTAGGTATAGTTGGTTTTAACCAGTCGGCGTTTGATTACGTTTTCAGTGTCTCCAATGCATTTTTTCACGGAATGAATTATGTTTCTGTTAAAATATGATGTTGAAGACTAGATTCCATGTAGGTGCTGTTTGTTGTGTGCGCGATAGAACATCACAATACTTATCTCAATTAGTTAATTTCTTACGCGCGAGGATAGCATGTGTAGATTCTATCCTCACTAGCGCGTTTCCAGCGTTCGCCGCCAGAGTGGACATGAGAAGATGGAGCGCTCTATATCCAGGAAATATTGGCCCAGTAGCTCCAATAAGATATCTATTTTTCATCGAAGAAGAAGTTCAGGAATATTTAAAAAAAGATTCGACCCAACGCGGCGCCGGGACCTGATCTGCGTCCGGGCCGAATTCTACATACCTGTGCTGAGGCTCTGGCTCCTTCTCTATGCAGTATCTACAATCTATCAGCATCTACTGCATGTGTTCCTGATGTATGGAAGACAGCATCTGTGGTTCCAGTCTTTAAGAAGGGAGATAGATTGAAGATCGAGAATTACAGGCCTATTTCGTTGACCTCACTTGCATGCAAGGGTATGGAGAAACTGATTGCTAAACGGTTATTTAATCACTTTAAAAGAAACAAACTTATCAATTTAAATCAGCACGGTTTTATACCAAAAAGGTCATGCGTAACTCTCTTAACTGACGTTATCGATCAGTGGTTAAATTCACTTGAATGTACTTCTGTCAAACAGGTTGACTGCATTGCATTAGATTGGGCAAAAGCTTTTGACCAAGTCCCTCACACAAAATTGATAGCAAAATTAAAAGGATATAAAGTTGAACACAATGTAATAGGGTGGATAAGCTCTTTTCTTTCCAATAGGAAACAATCTGTAGTTTTTAATGGTTCTCGATCTGTAGAAGCTCATGTTACTTCTGGGGTGCCACAAGGGTCTGTAATTGGGCCTCTCCTATTTACAATCTTCTTTTAGATCTTCCTCAGTGTGTGTCATCTCAAGTTTACCAGTATGCTGATGATACAACATTATTTCGACCTATTTCAGGATTAGAGGATGTTTATGCATTGCAGGCAGATCTATCTGCACTTGAAAATTGGTGCTTGTTGAACTGTATGCAGCTTAATGCTAGCAAATCGCAGTACATACGTCTAACTAGGTCCAAATCACCCATTGCTTCTAATTACATTCTTTTAGGTAATGCTCTAGTGAGGCAAACAACTATTAAACTCCTCGGTCTCACTATATCTTCAGATTTGAAATGGGATTTTCATACAGACAACGTTAGAGACAGAGCTTCCAAGTTGTTAGGATTTGTCAGTCGTAATCTATATAAAAGTAAATCGAAATCTTTAAAAACTGCATATCTATCTCTTATTCGCCCTATATTAACGTATGGTCTACCAGCTTGGCACCCAACTTCTCAACTAAACATGCATAAACTTGAGGTTATTCAAAACCGTGCAACTAAAGTTATTTTAAAAAATGTTTTTTATTCTGAAAGTGCCTCTGAGCGCTTTAAACAAATAAGGACTGCCATCAATACAAAATTATTGTAAACAAACTGATGTTAGATTTTTAAGTAACTTAATTACCGGTGTTACTGACCTTGATCCTTTTAAAAGAATAACAATTCAGAAAAGACAGTTTAACCGACATAATACTGGCCTAATTTTAAACCCTCCCCGTGCTAGAACATCTATATACCAAAATCATTTTTATAACCGTGCTGTTACTTTATGGAATACTATTCCTCTAGAAATCAAAGATGCTCCAAATTTCAAGAATAGAATAAAAGAATATTTTAGTTAATTAAATTGTTTTTATATGTCAGTATACTACATGAGGCCTACCATATTTTGATACTACAACATTATGTTAATTTATTGACTATTTTATCCATTGTTTTCAAATAACATTAGGCCTAAGTTATTTTAATTAGTTTTAATGAAGGGAATCAGGCATTCTTGCTATGGGGCTATGCCCTCTCTGATTCTCTTCAACATGTTAAGTGTACATTGTACTTTGTAGCTTGATTTCTTGAAATAAATAAAATAAAATAAATAAATAAATAAATAAATAAAAAATATAAATAAATAAATAAATAAATAAATTGTATTTAGAGTCTACCCACTCAGTTATATAACAGATTTTCAGTGGGGGACTTTAAATGAAAGCGACCAAGCCAACCCTGTAGGCCCCAACGCAATCGACGTGTAAGCGATAACCAACCAAATATATAATAAATTTAACAAATATATTTACAGGTTTCTCTATTAACATAAACACACATTTTTAAAGTTATTCCCTTTTTGTATGTATCCATTCTTGACATTTTAACTTTAAACTATGTCTATACATTGATCCCTTTACATCTGCTGGCAATTTGTTGTACTCTGATACCTGCACATAAAAAACTAATAGTTAATATTTTCTTGAATTGCACTCACTTACATATAGCTCAATATTAGCAGTTTGTCTGGTCCCTCTTCCATTGTATTTCCTCCACACTCTTTAATTTTTCTTCTTAATAACTTATCAAATGATTATTTTCAATTTTGTATACATAAAAGATAATATATTATGTACTTTATTTTTTTCTTGAACTGTTAACCATCGTATAACTCTTCAATTCTGAGATTAGCGTTATTTCACTAGATTATTGTAATATGCATCTCATCGCCTTGTTACGGATATCAACAAGACTGCCGAGAGTACAGCATAGAGTTTCATTACGTTTGATGTACGAAAGAGGTGCCATGCAATGTTCATCAAGTGAAATTGTTTTTAAACGAAAAGCACTTTGTTTAATGTTTACCGTACTCTTGTTTGGTAGGTACTTCACTTGTATTTCGTTTTATTTTGTTTGTAGTAATTCCCGTCTCACGAACTTTAAGTGAGGATCGAATATCTTCCTTCATAGCATCTTGTGGTTTTAATTCTCTTCCATTAGTATTAACATTGTGCGCTCGAACTAGAACTAGGATCAAATTAAGTTTATTCAGAGGAAGGAATATATTGCAAGTTGAAACGTACGTTTATTTACAACACACTCCCTCCTTCGTTTTAATAGTGATTCGTCTAAGTGCCTTGAAGCTACAGTGAAGTTGCTTCTCAAGACTGCGACGTGTTTGGCGTCAAGGGATGAAACTTAAGATGCTAAATCGGGTATTATCTGTTGGATGAATTTCATGTCAAACCAAGAGGTAATATCTTTTTTATATTGATTGAAATGGAGATTAATGACGTATCAAATAAATTACAATTTCGAAACTTTTTAAACGAAAATTTAAAATGGAGCAGAACTTGACAGATTCATTGTTAAGTCTTCATTTGCAAGAACAAAAACTTAACAAAATATCGTCTAGTACAGGACTTTTTATGAATAGAATGCTCATCATTTGGAGTAAAGGGAGATTTGCTAATTAGACACTTGTAAATCTGCCGTAAGCAAACATGTTTTTAAATAAAATTCAGTAACTAATCTCTGATTCATTTTTAAATTAATTGAATCAAGTGTAGCCAACTAGGAAAACGCTTAAATCCCGTCGCGTTGATGGATGAGCTTTTTTCAAGTTTTGATTGTGCGTGGGATCTCTGTAGGCCCTACTTTTTCAAGTTCCATTGCAAAATAATTTTTGATAAATAAGAATAATTCGATGAGCGTAGCGAGCGAAGAGAAGACTTCAATTTCACTCCATTTTTTTTTTTTTTTTTTTTTTTTGTAATTTTGTCTGTTTGTTCGCTCTCTACCAGGCAAACGGCATATCCGATCTTGATGAAAATTGGAGGGGACCTTCGAAATCTCTGAACTTAGACCTGTATTGTTTTTTTGGTACAATTGAAGAAATATTTCTCATGAATATCGTACTTTTACGATTTTTTTCGATTTTTAGCGCGATATTTTCGTGACATTTGGGCCGATTCTACAATAATTAATAAATAAATTTTATTTAGAGTCTACCCACTCAGTTATATAACTGATTTTCAGTGATTCTGACCAAACGGGTGGGGCTACAACGTTCATATTTTACATGGAACATTAAGGTAATGGTGATGTATTGCTTTTTGAAAGAAAAAGTTGAAAAAGATAGCCAGAATTTATAGAATAAAGGTTCTTTTATGAGTTTTTTAAGGTTTATAATAACAATTAACAAGTAACAATAGAAACTTGACAACAATCACCTACAATGCATTAAAAAAGCACTTGCAAAGGAAAAGTGATCCTACGCAAACTAAAAACTTACAAAAAAGCTCATCCATCAACGCGGTGGGACTTTTGCATTTTCCTAGTTTTTATAAAGTAGTACTAATTGCTATTGTAATTAGAATGTCAAATATCTGTTGGCCCGAGAATTGCTTTATGAAAACATTGTAGGTGATTGTTGTCAAGTTTCTATAGTTATTTGTTAATTATTGTCATACACTACATCACCATAACCTTAATGTCCATGTGAAATATGAACGTTGTAGCCCCACCCGTTTGTTCAGAATCTGCCCAAATGTTACGAAAATATCGCCCTAAAAATCGGGAAAAAAATGTAAAAGTACGATATTCATGAGAAAGATTTCTTCGATTGTACCCAAAAACAATACAGGTCTAAGTTCAGAGATTTCGAAGGTCCCCTCCAATTTTCATCAAGACCGCATATGCCGTTTGCCCGGTAGAGAGCGAACAAACAGACAAAAAAACAAACCAAAAAACCAAAAAACACCCTATAGCTAAATTTTTGGGGGGTCAGTGAAATTAAAGTCTTCGCTTCGCTCATCCAATTATTAGCAAGTTTTAGAAGGCTGTGTTTTTCACCAAGGAATTAAAATATCAAATATTTAAAGTTTTAATAATGTTATGATAATGAATTTTTAAAGTAAATACAGCAAATTTGAATTTATAAAAAATAAACAAATATTAAAAAGTGTTTTATGTGATGTGTATAAAAGATACAAAAATCTGAAACTTTAAAACAATGATTTTGACCATAGATACTACTATACATTTTGACCAAGGACAGAAAAGCCATCTTGGATGCTACTTGGATGGAGTCTAGGTCAGGGAGTTTTGCTCTATTAATGATAAGCCAAAGTGATTCAATTTATCAGTAATTTCATTTATATAAATTTATTTGTCTGCAACTTGGCACTTATTTGTATACTTTTAAGAAGATTAGATGAACAAGCAAGAAGATTGGAAGGGTGAAGGCTATCAAGGGAAGACTTACAGATGGATCCAGAAACATACTTAAGTACAACATTCGTGGTTGAGCAGCTTCTGAACTACAAAGAAGGTCGTATGTTATGAACTTTCATAACCAATGTGGTCATTATCCATCAGATATAATTAACTAAATATTTGCCGTATAAATATCTATGTAAAACAAATGTATAATGCTCTTAAAAGTTGTAGACCAATTGTGTGTAAGCTCATTGACTGTGTAGGCTAGCCGAGGTGGGATAGGATTAGAATTGGTAGTTGTGTCGTTACAAGGCCAATTCAGAATAACTTTAAATTTAGTATGTGCCTCGTTGCTAGGACGGCTCCAAAGCCACCGTTTACAAATTCATAAGACAAGAACTGATGGATGGTCCAAATCTTCATTAAAAAACTTCTGCCTATAGCGGGAATTGAACCCTGGACCTTCTGTTTTGGAAGCAGGTACGCTAACCAAAAAACCAACGAGCCACAGAAAATTCTATCACCATCGTCATCTTTGTCATCGTTAGTGTCGTCGGCATCGTTGAGGTCGTTTCCAACGGGAAGGGGTCGCTAACGACGTCTGCCAGAACTTGCTTTTTACTTACCAGCTGATGGTTGCGAAACGTCCTTCACCTGTTTCCTCGCGTTGTACGATCACCATAATAGCAACACACTTTACAAAATTCTACCCCGGGCCCAGAGGGTTTTTGTGAAGAAACGCTAAAAAAGTCTACTGATAACATCCAGTTTCAATCCAGGAGATTTTTCAATTCAATTGAAAACCAAATACACCATTGAATAAAAGAGAAATAAATTGAAAACCAACAAACAATTGTTTCAGGCTAAATAAGAGATAACGATTGATGGAAATGTAGTTAAGCTAAGCACAAAACGTTAACGAATGGCGAAATGAATTGAATTTGGCAGTTCTTCACATTATAGGAGAGTTTCATCAATGCTTGACGGCGCAGTATACAACGAACCACTGGTGGATTACGAATGCAATTTTAACATGGCTACGATAGGCAGATAGGAAGAAGTCACGTAATTTTCACCGCCAACACTGACTTAAAGTTTTCACAACGCAAAATCTCAATATATCGGACAGCTATGGTTCTTCCAGTAATATCGAAATTCTTTTTGTTAGCCACTAAACGGTACGTATACTTTTAAAGCGTCGAAAGTGGCCAGCTGGCATAATTCGGGAGGTCCCGGTTCGAAACCTGTCGAGACCGGCAATCCTGACTAATGGTTTTTTTCCGGGGTTTTCCTCAGTCGTTAATGCGAATGCAAGAGATTGAGTCCTCTTAAATAACAGACCTCGGACATCCTTCACAATAATTGTCCTATCCGCAATATACCTAGTTGAAGAGAGTCACATCGATTAAATCTGATGTGTATACCCTACAGCGGGCTTCCCACAAAAATGTATTTATTTATAGCACTAAGGCCTGCTTTTACAGGGTCACAGCTTTATTTTAACTGATGCAATTTCCTTATTTCCAGACATTAAATATATATTTGATTGGTTTGAACTGTAAAATTTATAATGCAGCTTTGAGGAATCTTCAATAAAATTCACCCTTTTAATGTATATTTAGATGGCGCCAACGCAGTTTTGCCCACCAGTTGGCCATGACAGTCGGTGTGGCGTCTTCTGAAACTGTCGTACTGCAAGCCCTGCTACCCGCGACTCGACCTGTGTCGTGAACTAGACTTAAGGGCACCCGCATGTGATAATAAGGCTAAATCTGACTTTTTCATTTGAATGGTTGAGTGATCTCCTTGAAGTTTCAACATTATGTAGGTGTAATTTGTTTTAAAATCGAAACAGTTCTTATTTATAAAAGTATTTATTTGCGAGTGCTATCTAATTTGCAGAAAGAAACTAATTCTATGTTAGGGGTAGGGGTAGGCATGTTAAAATCATTTTTTGCCACACTAGCCTTTAGCAGCCTTTTTAGCTTTTAACAAAACAAAGAATAAACAAGTTAAGAAATTTTCAAGACATTTTTTTTTACGATTTGAACATTTTCCCGAAACGTTTTAATAGAAAACATTTTCATGAAAATTCCCATACCCCAGACCACACATTGACTTTATTTACAAACCAAAACTTTAACTGCAATTACCTCAGAACTTATGTTTTCTCTATTCAATGTTCTTTTCTCAAGATTGGCTTGATAGAAAGTTTTGAAAATTTCAGGGCATGTTGGCACAGGTATAGAACAGCATTTGAATGAGCCATATTTCAATTTTTCTTCCCCAATAATTAATATTGATTATGAAGCATGTAAAAATGTGGATAAATTAATGTTATTTTCCCATGACTTTTTTGGGGTCCATTTTTTTAACTAAATATGTTTGCAATTCAATTTGCATAGGAATGTTGTATCAGTTACCTCAAAAAATATTAATTCACTAACTATAGCCATTCTCGAGAAAAGGAACATCAAAGTTGGTTAATTTAATATGGCTAGTATAGCCACATACGGGTGCCCTTAAAGGTGCTAAAAACCCCAAAAATTATTTTTTACCACGTGATCTATAGCACAATACTACACTTAAATGACCGTTTAAAAAATTATATCTTGTAACTGTGATTTAACACGATTTTTTTATTTTTTTGATCCAGAAATTGGCGAAAATTGGTGTTTTGGAAAATTTCCTAAATCGGCTTTAACCTGCTTCTTTTTTGGTCCACATAGATACTAGAGCATAGTACCAATCTAAAATGCCCCTTTATAACATCGTGTCTTGAAACTGTGCCCAAATATACCCTCAAACACGCAAAAATATGCATTCCAAAATCACACCCCATCTTGGTAATCAGCATATTTTGACCGAACTACTTGCCCAAATTACAAAACAAAATAAAGAGAATTTACAGAAAAGGCTGTCAAGTACGTCAATAATGGCCAATATTTTTTTGGATCAAAATCCTCCAAGGTCACGGGGCATAAAGATCGTCCCCATGTTATTTCTTATGGGATATTTTTGCCGATGGGACCTAGCTCGAAAAATGTCATGTTTGATAATTTTTTGGGAGGTCATGGTGGCCCCAATAATTTTTCTGTTAGTTGCTAAATTCATTACTAGTTAGCCTGAATGAAATATATTTTTTGAGTTTAGCGGTTAAATACCCCTTTAAGAGGTAAGGACACACGCGTTTTAGATTAATTCATCTTCCGACATCACAGATCTAACTGTGATAATAATGTTTCACAAATGTCACACAAACGGAACACAAGAGATGTTCAGTAACAAGTTTCCAAAATAGATTTTGGGTAAACAATAAAAAAAGTTCAAAATTGACTATTTTTCGTAATTGTTTCTGTCAGATAAAATAAATTATAAAAAATATTTATAATCTACAACTGTAGCGCTGGCCGTGTATCCTAGCCTCGCAACAAACATGTACACCCGGCGTCAGAAGTAAATAAAGAGGTCTCGTTATATCTACAATAGCCAGCCCTTGATTAACTTCTGACGCCTGGTGTACAATTTAAATAATTTTCTTAATGGCATCGCCTTGCGCTTGAGCTACATCTGTTGGTTTTCGACATGAAGACATTTCTAGACAGCTTTTTAACAATATCCCAGCAAATGTTATGTTTAACTTTGGAGTAATCTTTGGTTTATATTGCAAGACGTTTGTTATTTTAATGTTTATGTTTTGTTTTAAATCAGTTTTTATAACTTAATTTGATAAACGTGTAAATAAATAATTAAACCATTTCAAAAGAAGTAAAAATTTTAAAATAGGCTACTCTTAAATAGAAAATTTGATCCGTAGTGGAACTTTATAACAAAGAGTAACTGCACGGATGTGAATTTTGAAAAACATACTGCAATGGATAATGATTAATAAACCCTTATACGTTTAAAACAAAATATTTACTCTTTCATAAGAACCTCCCACTAGCATTATAACATTATCAACCCCAATTAATATATGAACTAACATCAAATTCAACAAAAATTACAAATTATTATACATAATGTCAATGTTTTGTTTTATATCAGTTTTTATTTCAAAAATTGGCTAAATTTAAAATAAATGATAAAAACCATTTCAATAGAAGTAACTATTTTAATATACTCTTAAATAGGAAATTTGATCCCCAGTGGAACTTTATAAGATTGAGTAACTGCACGGATGTAAATTAAAAAAAAAAACATACTGCGATGGATAATAAATAATAACCCCTTATACATTTAAAAAAAATTGTCTCTTTCATAAGAACCTCCCACTAGCATTATAACATTATCAACCCCAATTAATATATGAACTAACATCAAATTCAACAAAAATTACAAATTATTATACATAATGTCAATGTTATGTAACGATAACAAAATAGATTACTACCTCTGAATAGAATACATATTTTATATGTTTAAAATGAAGAAAAATGTCTGCCAGCTTGTAAATTCTCCCGCGATATTACGGTTACAAATCTTCCCTCTCCCATAGAATTCTTTATTACCTTGTTATGACAGGATGCTTTTACGTAAAATCTGGATTCACCACGAATCAAATATGAAAAACAACGTTTTTTGCTTGATATACAATCTTCTCTTAAATTATGTATTTTAAATAAAATTGAATCTATTCAGTCAATTAGATAAGATGCCAGTGCAACAATTTATTATTATTCAAATAGTTTATGTCTAGATGTAATAAGCTTTTATATATCTATTTTTAGACCTACAGTTTGGCTCGAGCTTTAAGCGCGCGACTCTGATTCGGGATGTCCCGGGTTTAAATCCCGTCGAGACCGGCAATCCTGACTAAGGTTTTTTTTTCCGAGGTTTTCCTCAGTCGTTAAGGCGAGTGCAAGGATTGCGTTCTTTTAAACATCTAAAAGTTCTGACAAATTGATCAAAAATGTGAATAGACAAACATAAGTTTCACTACAAAAAATCAATTCCTTTTCATTGGCAGCTGGCCAAATTACATTGGATGACCACAGGGGTTCAGCGTACAAAACAGCATAACGTACACATGTTTAAATGAATACAATTTAATATCGCGTCGCGGTTTTTTCAAAAATATATTTTATTAGTACATATTCTTTTTTCCACGCAAAGAAAACAAAATGCATTGTTTTAAAACGCTGCACGTTCGTCCTATATTCACATACTTATTGGGATGTGTTTTTTTTAACTAGATACAAAAACAACGAGAAACAAAATATATTTATATTTGACTAAAAACACACTCTAGAAAAAAGGTCTGACTGACGAACGATTCTAGATAATGAGTTATTCTATGGACAAGATTCTTATTATAAAAATACACCAAACATGCGTTAAGTTTAATTAAAAATTAACATTTTGTAGAAATCCACATGAAAACAGATTCAAATGCGCTGAAAATTGAATAGCATAGGAGTATAGATCTAGTTTTCCTTTACAATATTCAGAGTTAACTTGAGCCTTCTGGCTCTATTCGTTTTGCAATCAGATCTATTCATTATTCAATCAGAACTATGTTTTGGGAAGTGCCCTCTTAGTCATTATGTCTCACGTCATCGCGTAGGATCCTATACTCTCCTCCATGTCGTATTAAATAAGAGGTAGTGTTGTTGTACAAACTCGTTAATACTGTTGGGGTTAGGTGTGGAATAATAAGGGAAGAGATTGCATACCGGGATAAGCGTTTTGTTAAAGTCAGCGGTCTAGCAGAACTGCGCCTAACGCATGAATCCTAGTTTAAGAGCATAGAACATACGTGTTAGGGATACTCCTGTTCGCTCAGTCCACTGACACCACAGTTGTTTGATATTTCGCTCAGTTGTCAAGGAAGAAGAAATGAACGGCTCTACAGTCACACATTTTTAAATGTTCAAATTACTATTTAAAACATAAATTGATTTTTACAAGACCAAAAGTTATAATTTCGTGAATTGTTTCGGATGATTAACGAAACATTTTGATTATCAAGCTTTTTGATTCAGTAATTTACGAAAATTTGCGTTTTATTAAATGTCTTGAATCGGTATTGACTTGATTAGTTTTTGTTTCATATAAATACTAGAACATCATACGAATCTAGAATGGGCAATTATAAAATCGTGTCTCGAAATTGTTCACAAATACTCAAACAAGCAATAATATGCGTTACGAAATAACACCCATTCTTGGTAATCAACATATTGACCTGACCGAACCGCTTTCCCAAATTATAAAAACAAAACAAGACGATGTATATCTTGTTGGCATTGGCCTTCCACAAGGATGATCAGAATGTTTTTGGTGGCCCTGGGGGTCAGAAAAAATAGTGTAGCTCCCTCAAAAAGTTTGAAAATACGTGACCCGGCACCTCCACCAAAAAACTAAACTGGGAATTATTTTGTGTTTATCTTCTTCTTCTTCTTCTTCTTCTTCTTCTTCTTCTTCTTCTTCTTCTTCTTCTTCTTCTTCTTCTTCTTCTTCTTCTTCTTCTTCTTCTTCTTCTTCTTCTTCTTCTTCTTCTTCTTCTTCTTCTTCTTCTTCTTCTTCTTCTTCTTCTTCTTCTTCTTCTTCTCTTCTTCTTCTTCTTTGTAATGTTTCTTAGAACTCTCTTTTGGGCACACCAGTACACGTTCTTGTTTACAATGATTGGTTGTTGTGATTAGAAGAAAGATATGCGTTTATTACGTAATCAACCTCTCTAAAGCCATTTAAAAATATTAAATCATTGATTTAAACTAGGCCGCTACGCAAATGCTTTTTCTAGTCGCGTTGATAAATAAGATTTTTGTAAGTTTTGAGTATAATTGTGATCTCTTTACTTTTAAGTCCCATTAAAAAATCTTTTTTGTTACATTTGGATAATTTTAATAAAGTATTATTAATTGCTATAGTAACACCAATTTAAAAAAATAATGTAAAATATTGTCAAGTTTAGCGGATGTCACCCTTAAGCATGGATGTTAATGCCGGAGTAGATGTTATTATGGGGCGCAGAACTCCAGGGGACAACCGATTATACTTGTGACCGGAATCGTCTCTAATCTAGAGTCTGAAATGAGGAGTACTTAGGATAGTGGTGACCGTGTAATAAGAGTCTTAAATCAACATAAGAAGGGTGCACTGTATTAGCAATAGACATAAATAATGATAATAAAGCCTATTCTCGCCTGGTTTAGGTGAGCTCATGCAATGTACTCAGCTGAACGTGGGTTCATATCCCTTAGCATTACTATTACTATTACTCAGAGAACTTAGCTTATATTACCCCCTAATGACTCTGGTAGTGACGGTGTCGACCCTCGGCCACGGACCCCTCAGCAGCAGGTGATGTTAGGTTCTTCGTTCTTCTCCTCTTGTAAGGCGAAGGTCCTCGGTCCTCTTCCTGTGTCTAGCACTCTTGGTTGAAGCCCTAGCTCCCAAAGCCGGACACCTAGTCCTGTCGCTTCCAATGAGCACTCAAGTCGCTTATCCTGGGCACCTTGCCCGTACGTCACCTAGACGAGTTCTCTCGGTTCGACTCTCGGTTGGGCACCTAGCCCACTCGCCGGTCTGTCTTCAACTCCCCTGTCAGAACGCACCTCAGTCACCAAGAAGCTTCCCCTAGACCCCCTTGACTTTCCCCCTCCAGGGCTCCAGTCTGTACGTCTCAAGGGCCTAAGTGCCTTCCCCTCAACCTCGTCACCACTCCTCGGCAACCTTATGTTATTGAAAGGTTTGCATTATTACCTAAATTAAACAACAACTGTTTTGTTCTCATTAAAGTTATGTAAGTGCCAATGCTGCACATTCCAATTCATTGTTGTTTTAATCCTCTTTGCTTTGAAATGTTCCAATCATTATTATTATCATCAAAAGAAACCAAATAATTGAATACATGAACATGGGTTCGAACCGAGCCCATGGACATGACATCCCTCCTCCCACATCTAATGACCGTCCCGGGTCATTCGCAAGTCCCCAGTAGTCTTGAAACATCGGAAAACATCTTGAGGTCTTCAGTCTTCCGTTCCTCTCCATATCCATCCAGATCTTGATGTTCTTCCGCCGTAGTTGACCACCAACCACCATCATACCATACCAGAGTCCCTATAGCTGAAAACCCTAATTTAGAGAAGAGAGAAAAAAAACAAGCAACTAAATTTAAAAACTCCACGTTCAAACCATACAAGTCATGAACTTACCTCCCAAGCATACAATCAGGATCTATTTCTTAAACGTTTCCAAATGACAGTAAAACTTCCTAGTTAAATCCAATTCCTGTGAATAAGATACTAAATAAACTTATCATTTAACATGTAAAACACTACATTAGTCTACACACAAGACAAGCAACGAAAGCAAAAAATTCAAAACATAAAAATAAACCAGTTATTTAACTGCCTGTGTGTAAAACCAGAAATAAAACAATATATTTTAAGAATTACTGCCTTTCTAAATAAATGCATGTGGAACTCCTGTCAATTCCAAAATTTTAAATGTTCAGATTTTATTGCAGTGCCTCCTTCGACAGTGTAGACGTGACGCGATGGACAAATTCCCACGGTCCGTCAGTTTCAGCAGGCATGTACTGCCGTTGGTCCATCACTCGTTACCATTTGAGAAAGCAAGGTCTCCGTCTGAAACATGAATGAAATCCAACAGCAGATTGTTCTCGTACCATTGGCCACTTGCGTTTTACAACTCGTCCGTCACGTGCTTTCTCACTATTACTAATCATAACAAGAAACAGTTGACATAACACCTAGCGCACGTAACTAAGACTGAATGTGCGACGGCAGCAAAATAACAAACAAAAACTATTATAAAATTTTTAAAAGCTTTAACTCATATTAACAAACAATTAACGTCAGCAAAATTCTAGATAAAATTCACTAACAATATATTCACTGAACTAAACGAAATAAACATTTAAAATCAATAAGAAAGCGTTATCCATTACACAATAACAAAAATAATTCATGAATTTTAAGTGAAGTTACCTTCCAATCTTGTTTTGTAGCAAAGCAAAGCAATTACTTGTCAACAATTTATTAAATAAACTGTGAACAGAGATTCCAGAATAGATAAAATAATATAACACAATTGAACATCTACAATCATCAAGACAATTCCATCACTGAAACATTAAGTCAAATATTATATAATTTTTTAACCAAATTAACCTACATTTTTATTACGTGAAAAGAAAAATAAACAGTGAATTTTTGCACTTCTTTTACCAACTTTGTGTCGACTTTCAAAGAAGATAGAACCCACGTTAGCACTTTGCTCACATAAAAAATGTTGAACTTGTACCTCTGCTGCATTCATGAACTCAAACAATTAATTTATTGCCGACCCACTAAAAATCTCAAGGTTAATTTAAATGACTGTGTAAATAAACAAGGCTTAATGACCGACAATTGACAAGCTCAGCAGTATAAAAGAGCCTACTCCTGACACTGCGATATAACTATTCACGTCTGCTAATGTAGACCTCGCCTTCTATCATCACATAGTATTTATAAACAATAAAACAATTAGTACAACTACTATGCACTTACACATAGCACTGTGACACCACCCTTGGTTCCTCCACCCTTGAACCCAAGAGCGTAGGTACTGCATTACAGCCACCCTCTTTGAACCCAATAGACCATGGTATATCAGTGTTACCACTTCCAGCACTAGGGCATGACACCCCCTTGGCGCACCCCTTAACGAATGCTGCATAGACGACGGTGTCCTACCACACTCCACAATAGGGCAAACAATCACATCGGGTCTCTTCCTTTCCTCACAAGACGTAACCACAGATGCAGTACTACCCTCCTCACTACAAAGCGAAACCACCATGGCATCCCCTACGTCCTCATGACCAGTAGACAGTGAAGAACCACTCTCTTCACCTAGAAGTGACACCCCTAAGGCATCTCCTACTTCCTCATGAACAATTTTATTTCCCTCACAATCACCATGGAGCAACAAAACATCCCCTATAATCTCGTGAGTGGTTACACTACTCTCAACATCACCGTGGGAGAACAAATCATCCCCTATATCCTCGTGAGTAGCAGATACCACAGAACGTCCATCACCAATCCCAGGACTCAAAACCTCAGAAATTACCTCAGAAATGACCTTGTCATTGCTGATAGTCGTCACCGAAATGTCACCACCCTTAGCTACAGGACACAAAACCTTAGAAATGTCTCCATTACTAGGAGCAGTCAACACCTCAGTGCTACTACCCTCCACGACAGGGCGCTCCAACAGCGTTAACGGCACAGAAGATGGCATCTGCTCCACCGAGACAACAACAGGTGCTCTCCGATGAACCTCGAGAGACTTCAGTTTGACACAGTCCCTTTTTAAATGACCCAGCTCTTTACAATAAAAACACATGACCTGAGTATCCCAATTACGTTGATTAAAGCGCTGATTTGGCCGTTGGTCCATCCTCTGATATCCACCCCTATATGGCTCACACCTCTGTTGATGACCCCAATTACCCTGGTGCATTCGAGTGTTACCCTGTGGCATAGGAGTACTGCCCTGGTATAACTGATTACCACCCTGGTTCATCTGCGTACTACCTTGGCACATCTGACTCACAGAGTGCTGCCCTGAAGCAACCTCCTGCTGAACCACCTCGTTGCTCCGACTCGCTTCGCTCCCTACTACGACTGGAAAGGACTTCACTCCCCTTGGCAATGCCGCGAGCATTTCAACTAAACTATTATGAGCTCTAGACGTTACTTTCACCTCTTCCTCCTCTATTGCCCTGTGCTGATCTGCCACCTCTGCACTCAACAACTTCTCCAACAGCCTAAGCTCCATCAACAAATCATCCAAATTATCAAATTTTGAATTGCCTAGTACCACTGCCAAACTTGGTCTTAAGCCCTTTATCACCCATTTAACCCTCTCTTCTATCGGCATTGCTGAATTAACCTTAGTACAAAGAATATCCCTTTCATACACATACTCTGTCGCCGGTTCCCCCTCACGCTGAACTCTAGCAACCATTCGCTCCGTCCAATACTGCACATCGCCCAATTTGTACCCATATGTCTTAATAAAATGCTCCTTTACCGCCGACCACTTAAGCGGTACCGCCGCCATTCTGGCCTTTAACGTCACATGTCGGTACCAGTTTAATTGAGCCTCATGCAAGAAAAATTGTAAAGCCGTTACCTTCTGTACCTCCGACCAGTCATAAGCCACCGCCTCATAATTTTCGATCCAAACTTCCACATCATCGACCCCCTTTTGAAATTTATCCAGCAACCCCTGTGATAGCTCCATGCTATCCTCCCTTGGAGACTATGACCTGTTCGTAATAGACAACACTCAAAGTTATTCGACTGTGGCTATATAAAGCATCTCTCTCTCTTAGCATTTAAACACAACACTCAAAGTTGTTTGTCTATAGCTGTGCAAAGTGCAAACTGCAAACTGTTAGCTCAGAGAAAAGATAAGGAATCCTGGGCTAGGCAACGATGAACGCCACGCTGTCTACCGCTGTCTCGCGCTTACGAACTAGAAACAGATGTTATGTACAAAAAAAAAAAAAAATACATATCAAAGCGGAGTTCCTACATAAAGACAAATACAATAACCTGTCAGTTTTATTTAATTACCTAGTAATAAAATATTACCACATTCCTATCTATCCAACTAGACTTTACCTTGATAGATTTAAGCTAATTACCTAGTAATTAACAATCACCACCCCTAAGAACAACCCCAAAACAGAACGGCGGCCTCCACCATGTCAAGTTTAGCGGATGTCACCCTTAAGCATGGATGTTAATGCCGGAGTAGATGTTATTATGGGGCGCAGAACTCCAGGGACAACCGATTATACTTGTGACCGGGAATCGTCTCTAATCTAGAGTCTGAAATGAGGAGTACTTAGGTATAGTGGTGACCGTGTAATAAGAGTCTTAAATCAACATAAGAAGGGTGCACTGTATTAGCAATAGACATAAATAATGATAATAAAGCCTATTCTCGCCTGGTTTAGGTGAGCTCATGCAATGTACTCAGCTGAACGTGGGTTCATATCCCTTAGCATTACTATTACTATTACTCAGAGAACTTAGCTTATATTACCCCCTAATGACTCTGGTAGTGACGGTGTCGACCCTCGGCCACGGACCCCTCAGCAGCAGGTGATGTTAGGTTCTTCGTTCTTCTCCTCTTGTAAGGCGAAGGTCCTCGGTCCTCTTCCTGTGTCTAGCACTCTTGGTTGAAGCCCTAGCTCCCAAAGCCGGACACCTAGTCCTGTCGCTTCCAATGAGCACTCAAGTCGCTTAACCTGGGCACCTAGCCCGTACGTCACCTAGACGAGTTCTCTCGGTTCGACTCTCGGTTGGGCACCTAGCCCACTCGCCGGTCTGTCTTCAACTCCCCTGTCAGAACGCACCTCAGTCACCAAGAAGCTTCCCCTAGACCCCCTTGACTTTCCCCCTCCAGGGCTCCAGTCTGTACGTCTCAAGGGCCTAAGTGCCTTCCCCTCAACCTCGTCACCACTCCTCGGCAACCTTATGTTATTGAAAGGTTTGCATTATTACCTAAATTAAACAACAACTGTTTTGTTCTCATTAAAGTTATGTAAGTGCCAATGCTGCACATTCCAATTCATTGTTGTTTTAATCCTCTTTGCTTTGAAATGTTCCAATCATTATTATTATCATCAAAAGAAACCAAATAATTGAATACATGAACATGGGTTCGAACCGAGCCCATGGACATGACAATATCTAGATGCCCAAAGACTTGCTTCTTGAAAGCATTGTAGGTGATTATTGTCAAGTTTCTACAGTTACTTGATATTATTTGTTAATTATACACCTGTAAAAGGCTTATATTAAAAAATGGCAATTCATTACCATAATCTTAATAAACATGTAAAATATGAACATTGTAGCCTTACCCGTTTGGTCAGAATTGGCCCAAACATCATGAAAATATGGTATAAAAAATATCGAAAAAATAGTAAAAGTACGATATTCTTGAGAAATATTTCTTCGATTGTACCCAAAAACGTGGCAAGTCCAAGTTGAGAGATTTCGAAGGTGTCCTCCAATTTTCATCAAGATCGCATATGCCGCTTGACCGGTAGAGCGCGAAAAACAGAGAGAGAGAAAAAACACCCGAGCTTATTTTTTCGGGGTTCAGTGAAATTGAAGTCTTCACTTCGCTCATCCATCAATGGATTTATAATAACTAGGAAAACGCTTAAGTCCCGCCGCGTTGTTGGATGAGCGTAATTGGTGAATTGAGCTGCCATGTGTTTTGAGGATTTTCTGTTGTTCTGTGAAAAAATCAGAACTTTGTTGAAATTTTTTTTTAAATTAAATCAAATTAAATAAAAAATTAACTTTTTTTTTTAATTAATCGTAATTTTAAAAAAGGAAAAAATCGTAATATTGAAATTTTCATAAGAAATAATTATTTGATTACGCACAAATTTTACACGAATATATTAATTCTTAAAATTAAGGTTCTGTACAAAAATCATTATAATCGGATAAAGCATGTAGGAGTTATAAGTCGAAGAAATTAAAAAAAAATCGAAAAAAATTCTAAAATTGCAATTTTCATGAGAAATAATTTTTTGATTGCGCTCAAAAACGTGGCAGTTCTAAGTTCAGAGATTTCGAAGGCCTTCATAAAATTTCATTGCAATTGGAGTATCGGTTTAGCCGGAATCGTGTTAACAAACACACAAAAATACAGAAAGAAAGAAAAAAAAAAAAAACATTCCAGATTTTTTTCTCCAGTGTAGTGAAATGGAATCTTCGCTACGCTCATCCAAAAATTAAGTGCATTTCTTCATTTGGAGCTAAAAAACACAAGAGTTTTACTGTGCAAAGTTTTCCTAAAAAAATATTCATAGATATTTTTCTCGGAAATTAATGTCTCCAGATCCGTTTGGTGTAAACAAATGCTTGTTTTGAAAGTATTTTATCCGCTCATGCACCAACTTGTCAAGTTCTGAAACACTGACATTGTTGATTTAAATGAATAAAATCGAATCAATCAAATTAAATCGAAAAGTGGATTTAAAATCGGAATAATTTTTATTTTATTTATTTAAAATCACACACCCTGTTTAAAGGCTCTATTGTTATATAAGCATTATATTATCTAAGCCTAATTTACATCAGATACAGAGCATGCTGGGTATATGGAACTTCGTTATAACCAGTGAGAAGTTAAACAAAATGTGTATTTCTTTTTTAGACAGAAACCCAACTTGTTGGCTGCTGACCAACTATTATTGGATGACCACAAGGATCCAGCTTAAAACAATTAAAATAAACAATACATTTGAAGAATTATATAATAAGAATAAAAATGAAAAGAAAAGAAGCAATCAAAGGTACAACCAGTCAACATGGCGCTGAATCCGAACTATACATACAGAACACAAGTTCAACTTGATTGCACGAATTGCAGCCATTAATAACAATGGGTGCGAAAGAGCAGCCAAAATATTGTGTAAATGAAACTTGTTTCATATCAAATTACATCAACGTATTGTTTGTATTTAATTTAATTAAATAGCAATAAAACTTAAATACTATAATATTACAAACAAAAAACAGTAACTTTTCAAAATTGAGTGTGTTTTCGAAGAAATAACTTTTGAAAAGTGTCCTAGAACATCGTCAATTTTCCAAGTATAAACTTTCATATTTCTACAAGATTTACAAGAAATCACATCCCCTTCAAAGTTCCATGTGCTCTCATATTGACATTTTTAATTTTCACCCATCAACCGAATTCATGACAACTACAACAAATGATGCAGAAATTGGCATATGAAACTTAACTCATTTAAAAAGGCCGCTTATTCCAGTTCACCATAATAATCTCAAGTCTATTTACTCTAAACATTTTTTCACTGTTTTGTATTTTATAACCTTACTTCTTTTGTCCGTTTGTTATTTTGTTATTTTTTAAATATTACAAAATTAGTTTTTAAGTATCATCTTGAATTTCCAGTTGTGTTTTAAGTATTTTTAATTGTTTATACATAGTAAGATACAAATAGCAATTTTGGGTGATTAAACCTGTTGTCAGGGATAAAAAGGTCTTACTTGTATTTATTTTCCTCTGAAGGTCATGAGGGTTGTCATAGTGTCTTCCAAATAGAGAGATCCTCACACAATGACGACGTCACGATCGATTTCCATTAACCTCTCGGTTTCCATTGAATCCCACGACTACCAAGCCGGGCAATTATAGATAGACCGTCATACAACAATCACAGCCCCTGATTGTTGGTTTACCCTTCCTTTGTCCTATCTTCCCAACAGTGCACGAAGAAACACGGTCGCAGTTTCAAAGACAATACTCAAAGTTTTACTATTACGTCGTCCTAGTCTGTCCTACTTCAATATTAATTTAACTAAATATTTTTATTTGTAAACCTTTATAGAAGTTACTACACGAGTTTCATTAAAATTAACAAAGTTATTATCAGATTTTCCGAGGATCTTTATTTATCTATGTCAATGTTGCCTTAACCCTAGTTCAAAGGAAACTTTAACTTAATTATATTGCTCATTTCTAGAATGTTAAAGTTGACACATACACAAACAATACTCATGGATGATAAGGGATTCAAACGCAAAATAAAATTTACTCCTGCATTGAACTCTGTCGCTAAATAAGCTTATGCTAACTTATCTACTGGTACAGTCAGTGACAAAACTTTGATATTCTCCGAACATTAGAATATTTAGAAGTAATCGGAACTTACGAGTCTTCACGAGACAGACATGTACACGGCACGCTCGTAAGCACTTAAATTAAATGTACGACGCTCTTGAGAAAAATTGAAACTACATACGTGACTTCTAAAATGCTTATGACACAGATATTGTTATGAAGAACAACATACACCAAACTGAATTGCTTTATGTAATAAACCAGACTATACACCATGGTCAAGCGTAAAGTCGACGCAACGAAAGCAACCTCTTTTTGTTCCCGTTGCATCGACTTTACGCTTAACCTTGGTGTATATAGTAGGGTTTATTACATGAATCAATGTTTGTTGTATGTTGGTCCGCACCAAAATATATGTGTCATGTGCATTTTAGAATTCACGTATGTAGTTTCAATTTTTCTCCAGAGCGCTGTACATTTAATTTAAGTGCTTACGAGCGTGCCGTGTACATGTCTGTCTCGTGAAGACTCGTAATTCTTAAACATAGTAGAAACACGGGTGCAAGAGTACCCAAATTAGGGAACGAAACTACATAAACAACAAATTGTCAACTAGGGCAAAAATAACAATCTTTCAGTTTTAAAATCAATTTGTGAATGTCCCGGAATGAAAATGTATCAATTTTGGATGGTGACAGCCCCGCCCCCTGACCCTAAGATACCACCAATATTAAACCACACAAAGTACTGTTTTAGTGATATCACGAGAACGCTGCAAAATGTCGCAAAACTATTCGCAGACAGCTATGTGGTGGCAAGAAAAATATTGTAATGTGATGGTTATTAAGTTTTTGATTTGATTTAATTAATTAAACGCATATTTGAAATACAAACCGCACGGATTATTATAGTTAAGTGTTTTGTCTCCCATTATGTACTAGGAAAACGCCAAAGTCGTTGTTAAACGAGTGAGTGACCTATGTGTATAGTATCCGGTATCATTCCCCATACTGGGCTACATCCAGCCTTAGGTATATGGGAGAAAAGGCGATGTTCCCGGGTACTCAACACATGGCTCACTCACTCGTTTAACAACGACTTTGGCGTTTCCCTAGTTATTTAAATTGAACATTTAAAATGCGAATCCATGTTCAAAACGTATTAGCGTGAAACATTACCAAATTTCCAAGATAAAACAAAATCACCTAAGTTTTATTACCCATTTAACACCCCTCAAAAATAATATGTGGGTGTAAAAATATAAAAAATTTCGAGCTAACGGGTATCGAACCCCAACCCTCCGTGCGGTAGTCTAAATGCTTACTACTAGGAAAACGCTAAAGTCCCGCCGCGTTGATGGATGAGCTTTTTTTGAGTTTTTAGTTTGAGTGGGATATCTTTACTTTTGCAAGTGCTTTGCTTTGCTGCCTATGCATTGTAGGTGATTGTTGTCAAGTTTCTATTGTTTCTTGTCACTTGGTATTATATTTACCGTAAAAAACTTATATTAAAAGCTTTATTTCTATGGATTCTGGCTAACTTTTTCAACTTTTTGTTTCAAAAGGTACTACATCACCATAACCTTAGTGTCCATGTTTAATATGAACGTTGTAGCCCCACCCGTTTGGTAAGAATCGGCCCAAATGGCACGAAAATATCGCACTAAACCGTAAAAAACTTATATTAAAAGCTTTATTTCTATGGATTCTGTTTAACTTTTTCAACTTTTTGTTTCATAAGGTACTACATCACCATAACCTTAATGTCCATGTATAATATGACCATTGTAGCCTCACCCGTTTGGTCAGAATCGGCCCAAATGGCACGAAAATATCGCACTAAAAATCGAAAAAAATCGTAAAAGTACGATATTCATGAGAAATATTTCTTCGATTGTGCCCAAAAACAATACACCTCTAAGTTCAAAGATTTCGAAGGTCCCCTCAAATTTTCATCAAGATCGGATATGCCGTTTGCCCGGTAGAGAGCGAACAAACAGACGGAAAAAAAAAAAAAAAAAACACCCGAGCTAAATTTTTTGGGGGGTCGGTGAAATTGAAGTCTTCGCTTCGCTCGCAATGAATCTAGCTGATTTTGATAGCAGTTCTCAGTAAACACGTACCGGATGTCTGTTTAAAATTTCAGCCCAATCTGTTCAGCGGTTCGGCTGATTATCGACGTACAGACAGACAGACAGACAGACAGAATCATAGAATGAGAGCCGTTCGAGTTGAATGGAGACACTCGGTCGCTCCGCTCCCTCGTTTAATTAGTCTAACTAGTGAAACGCCAAAGTCGTTGTTAAACGAGTGAGTGAAACATGTGTATAGTACCCGGTATCATTCCCCATACTGGGCTAGATCGTGCCTTAGGTAATAGGTATATGGGAGAAATGGCGATGTTCCCAGGTAGGCCTACTCTTAAGTTTTTTTTTTCTTTTTCAAGGTAAAACTTGGCTTACACACTCGTTTAACATCGACTTTGGCGTTTTCCTAGTTTAAATTGAACATTCAATTTGCGAATCGTGTTCAAAACGTATTAGAGTAAAACATTAACAAATTTCCAAGATAAACCAAAATCACCTAATTTTTATTTCACATTTCACATCCCTCAAAAATAATATGCAGTTGTAAAAATATAAAAAAGTTCAAAACTAACGGGTGTCGAACCCCAACCCTCCGTGCGGTAGGCTCTATGCTTACCACTATGCCATGGCAGACACGTAGAGTTCGTCCCAGTAGCTGCTACTAAACAAATGGTATCGATATTTAAAAAAATCAGGGATTAAATCGTAATGGATCTAGCTGATTTTGTTAACAGTTCTCATAAAATTTCAGCGCAATCTGTTCAGCGGTTCGGCTGATTTTCGACGTACAGACAGACAGAATCACAGAATGAGAGCCATTTGAGTTGAATGGAGACACTCAGTCGCTCCGCTCCCTCGTTTAACAAAACCACATAGCTGCCACATAGCACATAGCTGTCTGCAATCAGTTTTGAGATATTTTGCATCGTTCTCGAGATATAACAAAATAATTGTTAATTCGTGTGGTTTTAATATTGGTGGTGGACTTTAACCTTTTGGACGTAATATAAGGCATTAATAGTGAGACGGAACACACGGATTGACGTAAAGAAATGTGATACATATAGCTGAGCTTTGGCCCTTAAAATTATTCCATCAAGTCATCAACTCATTAAAATTAATTAATTTGTATTGATGGATATACTCATTTAATACAAGATAGTATCAGTTTTAAAGTTAGTATAGAGTTCATTATAATATTTAAAACACTTTAGTGGATAAACTCTTTATTTTATTATATAAATAACAACGTTTCGGAAATGACTGAAACTATTTCCGTCTTCAGGTTTCTTGTGAAAACAAAAAATCATATAAAAAGTATATCAAAACAAAGACAATAGCCAAGGTCGATAAAGTTTAACATTTCACACATGGAAGTTGACAAAATCAAGGTGATACAAACAAAAAGGCTATTTCTTAGTATTTACTAAAGGAATCCACATAGGAGGAAAATAGGTACTCGGCTGGCTTATACAAGTGTCTTTTACTAGTGTTATTAATTATTGGATGAGCGTAGCGAGCGTAGCGAGCGAAGCGAAGATTCCATTTCACTACACTGGAGAAAAAAATCCGGAATGTTTTTTTTTTCTTTCTTTCTTTCTTTCTTTCTTTTTTTTGTATTTTTGTCTGTCTGTTAACACGATTCCGGCTAAACCGATACTCCGATTGCGATGAAATTTTATGGATGCCTTCGAAATCTCTGAACTAAGAACTGCCACCTTTTTGAGCGCAATCGAAGAATTATTTCTCATGAAAATCGCAATTTTACGATTTTTTTCGATTTTTTTAAAATTTCTTCGACTTATAACTCCTACATGCTTTATCCGATTGTAATGATTTTTTCACAGAACCTTAATTTTATGAATTGATATATTCGTGTGAAATTTGAGCGTAATCAAATAATTATTTCTCGTGAAAATCGCAATTTTACGAATTTTTTCCTTTTCTTAAATTACAATTAATTTAAAAAAATTACGTTAATTTTTTATTTAATTTGATTTAATTTAAAAAAAAATTTCAACAAAGTTCTGATTTTTTCACAGAACAACAGAAAATCCGCATAACACATGGCAGCTCAATGCACCAATTACGCTCATCCAACAACGCGGCGGGACTCAAGCGTTTTCCTAGTATAATAAAATAAGGAGTTTATCCACTAAAGTGTTTTAAACAAGATAGTATTGTTGTCTAAACATTAACGGTTTAACTGAACCAATATAATATAACATCGATTCGTAGAATTCGTAACCTGAAGACAAATAATCAACACGAACATAAAAAAAAATCGTCGTATGTAGGTTTGAGTTAGAACTGCAGAAGACACATAATCACACACCAGCGGTTATGAACAGCATAAAAGTATTATCATAGATATGGCTGAAACCTTTGCAATAGACACAAATTACTGGTTTTAATTGAATTACTAACTGGAATTATTTTTAGTTTATATCGAGTCCATAATAATTATACACAAATCGGAGAAAAATCTGTTTTTACTTAAAATTTATAGTGTTGATGTCGTACACTTAAAGCACTGGAAGGAAGTAGCCAAAAGACAGAGCAATGCTATAACGATAGATGTTCCTTTCCACTGACCGTGCATTGAAATCTCGTTGTTGGTGGAGGTGCCGGGTATTTGTATAACGGGTGGGGAAGCAAGCCACGCCCCCTGACCCCAACGGTCATCATAATCATCAGTAAATGATAGAAATTGTCATAAAAGTATGCCCTGACTGTCCTTAAAGTGGGCTTATGCTTAAAAACCTTATATTCATGTATCATCGTTATTAAAGGGTAAAGACAAAAGAAAGCGGACGTCAACCGGATGTCGTGTTCGGTTTTTATCGTGAGACGAAACACGCGCACAGACCAACGGACGGACAAACGGACGAAAAGACATACTGACGGACAGACATACGGACATACGGAGCGGTTTAGCCGAGGTAGTTTAACCGGTTCCCACTAGAACACCGAAGTTAAGCAAACTCGAGCGTGGTCAGGGGTAGAGTGGGTGACCGCTCTTCCCTGAAACTCACGTACACCACTGGTTAGAACAGATGGAGGGTTCGAGAGCTAGTGTAACGGCTTCGTTCGCCTCGAAGTCTGCTCGGCAGTTTGGGTTAGTGGAGGAACCTATATAACTGTCAAAGTTGCACCGTCCTTTCGGATGGGACGTTTATTAAGCCGTTGGTCCCCTTGGTACTTTTCGAAAGGAGTAGGCTACATGCCGGTACCGGGTTTCTCCTCCTCCCTCTGTTCATACTTCATCCTCATCTGTCACCACTCACCGTCTCGAATAGACAAAGTGCATTAATATGAGACGTTAAGCAATATCCAATCAATCTATACCATCACAAAATATATTTTTCGAAATCCAATGTGATAAAGAAAGAAAAATCTAAACGAAATGGTGTGTGCTACTGACACAATTGCAGAAAACATTACGAAATAAGAATCGGCATCGTCTTTTGTTTTCATGCAGTGCAACGTTGCATTTTAACTGGCGGCTCTTGCACTGTCTAATGGGGCCATCTTGGAACGGAACGTGCTTTTCTACGACTGTGTAAGATAAAGATATAAATCTTATTGAATGTCGAGGGACACCCTTATAGTAACTAGATAAACACAATTGAATGATGCAAAAAACGCAACCTTTCGTGTAGGTAGATAAACTTAGAACAATACACACTTATTCTGTGTTGCTCTTTAGACTCAAGTCATGCCAGTTTAGTTACACTTTAAAAACACAAAGTAGTATGTTAAAACTTAAATTCCTTGTATATCTGGAGTTAAACCAATTAACAATAAAAAGTTACATCAATTTTAGGAAATTAAAAACAATATAAATGAAATCTGTGGATTTTGTTGGTTTAAATAGTTTTCGTTAGTTTTAGATTGTGAATAAAATCGAAAATTCGGCAACAAAAATAAATTTTGCATCAAAATTACAGATAAGATTTTTTCTTATTTTTCCCATAGTTTACATAATCTTCTTCACTGACACGAAAGGAAAAACAGATTAATTATATTTCCGGGACAAACCAGAATATTCTTAAGATCATGATGTTTTTTGGACTATACACTACTCAAAATAAAACAAAGATTACGATATTTCAAAGGTTAATCAACCTCCTTCATCAGGTTTTTAATGACAGTTGAAACAAGACAACAGAATGGGCTTTAAAACAAATAAACAATGCCAACTAAACAAATCAAATTACACCAATCCACCAAAGAATCATAATAATAAATGTGGTTGTAGTTGTTGTTGTAACATAAAAGAAATTATAAAATTTACAAAACAAACAAAAAGAAGAAACATTATGGCTTATTAGTTACAAAAACTTTCCAAATTCCAGGAAAATCAATGCTAGGTGCACTTATCACATTATTACTAACAGACATCAATGCAGCCTCTTTAAGTTTACGTTTATGTGGATTGGCTTCATGAAGGATAATGGATGAGTTGTTCAACTGTCATTAAAAACCTGATGAAGGAGGTTGATTAACCTTTGAAATATCGTAATCTTTGTTTTATTTTGAGTAGTGTATAGTCCAAAAAACATCATGATCTTAAACCAGACCTACTCGAAAATTGTTTCACCTTTGTAATATCAGAATATTCTTGTTATTAGCACTTTTGATTTCTAAAGTGATCCAACAAATATACTTAATGTCATACCATCACAAAATATCTACACATAAGTGTGTTCAAGGTCATTAAAAAAAGTCAAAAATTTGTTTTATTCCAAATATAAATGTTTATGTACATGTACCTATACACTGTGTTTAAATCGGCAAAATTACTTCATTCCGTCAGTTTATGTGGTCACTTTGAAGGAGTTACAACTTACATATTATAATACATGCTATTCCACTTTGAAAGTCAGTTCGTTTTCGGAGTGTGTTGCATTTTTTAATATTGTTCGATAAACTAGCAGATGATTCAACAACCATAAATGATCAATAATTATCGGTGTTATATTGTACTTTAATCAAGGCACTAATTTATATTATTTATATCAACACCAAAGAAAATATACAACGAATACATATATCGCACACAAAGATTATAACAATAATATAACAAACAACAGTGATGGGGCCGTGGCCTTGAGAAAATGGTATTTTGTGGACTGTATAATTGAATTTAGCAACTGAACTTACCCTAAGATGTAGTGCGGGTGTGAAATGAAGTTCAGAGCAGGGTAAGCGTGGTGACGTAGTGGTGAGCACACCACGTAACAGATAGGAAAGAATTAAAGAGCTCGAGCTTGGAAGGAAATAGAATGAAGTAAGAAATGTGCCTGGAAGGCATCGAACCCAAGACTGCAGTATGAACTGGATGGCGAACGAACTGTGAGCTTGAGTGTGGACTGGAAGTCGGGCGAACTTTAGAACGGAGATGAACTGGTGCACTGTACACTTCGCAACTGAATATGACTGAGAATCGAAGATTGATTTGCTCTCGGAGCAGCCAAGAGCACAGACTTCACCCTGTGAAGGTAGACGGGCAACTAACTCGCGAGGTCTAATCGCGAGAGAAGAGATGACAGAAAACTAGTCAAGAAGAGGGAAAAGAGGGGTAACAGGGTGAATCAGATCACAACGAGAAATACAAGAGATGATACGCGAAAATATAAACAAACCTAGAAACTATACTATTCTAAACAAGAACATCGGCGTGAACATATACCGCCCACCAAAAATGAAAGGAAATCATTTTTTTAAACTAAAACCAAGAACAACAAGAAAACTAACAATATAAAACGAAGGAAAACGATACGAGCATCTCTCTTGGCAGTTAAGCACAAGGGAGGGTTACCAGTTTATTAACTGGTCGGGTAAGAACGCCAGACGCCGAACGAACGGAGCGACGCGGGGAACACCAATCTCGACCAGGAAAGAGAGCTTCCACTCGCCCGATCGGCCAGAGAGGGGGCTGGAAGTGGCCGAGAAAGAAAAAACGATGTCTCCAACTTTGAGATCGGGGCTCCCACGAACCCACTTGTTGCGTTGCATCAGTGTGTGGAGGTATTCGGTTGCCCAACGGTGCCAGAAGGATTGGTGAATTTGCTGAATACGGTGCCACCGAGCTAAGGCTTGATGTTTTCAACCAACAGGTGTTCGGGGGGAGAAAGCAGGGTAGTGCCGATCAAAAAATGGCCAGGACTGAGGTAATCGACACCTTCAGCTGGATCTTCTGAGGAGGCGCATAAAGGACGACTGTTGAGCACGGCTTCAATGCGGCGAACACGTAGCGTACTCCTCATGAGTGAGGGAGGTGTCTCCGATGAGACGGTACAAGAGTGATTTCGCAGACTTTACTACTGCCTCCAAAGGCCGCCGAAATTGGGAGCATACGGAGGGTTGAAGTGCATTGGACACGACGGGAAGCGAGAGAAGTAAAGATCGGCTCTTTAGAGAGTGAAAGAGAGTCGTGGACTTCACGCAGCTGTCTAGCAGCTCCCACATAGTTCCTCCCACAGTCGGAATAGATGTGGGAGGGAAGACCTCTCCTCGAGAGGAAAGCGATCGAAGCAGGCCAGGAAGGCTTCAGTGGACAGCTCAGAAAACCATCTCCAGATGAACTGCCTTGGTGGCCATACACACGAAGATGCAGAGATAACCTTTGGTGAGAGGTGCGTTCCGGCGAGTGCTGGTTTTCACCATGAAAGGGCCCGCAAAATCGGTCCCGACATGGGAGAAAACTCTAGAGCTTTTCACCCGGGGCGCGGGAAGATCGGCCATCGGAGGTGGAGAGGCTTGGCACGAAATTTATGACAGGTGAGACAACGATGGATTCGTTGCCGAAGCAGACCGCGCAAGGACATGATCCAGTAGATTGCTGGATCAATGCCTGAACGGTTCGGGGACCAGAATGTAATGAAACCTTATGGTAATGATCGCAGATCAGGAGCGATAAGTGTGCTTCCTTGGGGAGAAGGAGAGGATGACGAGCGTCTTCGTTAAGAGAAGAATGACGCAATCGTCCGCCCACCCTGAGAAAACCGGAGGGGTCGACAAACGGCTTGAGAGAGGCGAGCCGGGATGACAGAGGTGATCTCGCGAAAGTTGGCGGAACTCCAAGGAGTAGTAATGATGCTGGGTGAGTCGTATGAAGAGATCTAGAGCATCCTTCAGCTCTGGGGTACCCACGGGACCACGGGGGGGAGGTGCATTTGAATGCTTCGCAAGAAGGAGTCGAGCGAAGCGGAAAACCCAGGCAAACACACGTTGAGCCTTGAGGAGACTGGAAAACTTCTGAAAGTTCTCCAAGAGAGGGTCCGGGTCTTTAACGCGAGCGAAACGAGAGTGACCGCGGGCTTCAGATCGAGGAGCTCAGAATCGGAAGCCAATGAAAGTTGGGGTCGAGGCCATTGCTCAGGAGCAGAGCCGAGGAAACCAGGTCCAGAAAGCCACAGAGATTGTTCAAGAAGCTGAACCGGGGATAAGCCTCGAGAGGCGCCGTCTGCGGGATTTTCCTCAGAACGCACGTGGGCCCAGTCAGTGGGTGACGTGCTCTCGAGTACTTCAACGACGCGAGTAGCAACGAAAGTCTTGAGTCGATGAGGAGGGTGGAAAACCACGCGAGAACGATCTGCGAGTCGGGGAAGAGATGGACCGAGTTTAGGTCGAGAGGGGCGAGCGAAGGCAAAGTAGCGAGGAGCAACCGAGAGAGAAGGAGAGCAGCTGAAAGCTCTAGCTTCGGAATCGTCAAGGGTTTGACGGGGGCAACTTTGCTTTTCGCGCGCACGAGACTGACGTGAGGAATGGAGGAACTAGTCTGCGAGTGCAAATACAGCACAGCAGCGTAGGCCTTTTCCGAGGCGTCACAGAAGCCGACGACACAATGAGAGTGCGAGGCGCGGGGAAAGGCGCGCGGGACTGGAAGTTGGTGAGCTGATGAACTTCAGCAACGACCGAGAGCCAGCGTTCGGAAAGCAGCTCGGGCAGCACATCATCCCACTGTACCTGAGAGAACCATAGCTGTTGAAGAAATATCTTCATCCAGCAGACGAAGGGGGTGAGAAAGCCTAAAGGGTCGAAGATGCGTGCGATGTATGACAACGCTGTCCTCTTAGTGACGATCCCTTTGAACGGCATGGTGTGAAAAGAGAAGTTGTCCGAGAAGGAGTTCCACAGCAGACCCAGGATCTTGATTCCTCCTTCTTCTTCACTGGAGAAGACGAGGGGAGTTTCAAGATGGTCCTCGGGAAGAGCGTTCAAAGCAACCGGATTGTTGCTTGCCCACTTGCGGAGCTCAAACCCACCACAAGCGGTGAGAGCTTGAAGCTGACTTTGGAGCGCGAGAGCTTCAGAAAGAGTTTCTGCGCCAGACACGATGTCGTCAACATAGGTATGCGAGACGAGGGCATGAGCAGCCAGAGGGAACTGTTCCCCCTCATCTTGAACCAGTTGTTGCAGCACTCGTTGGGCTTGAAAGCCGAGGGAGTCAGCCCGTAAGTGACAGTGTTCAGCTCGTATTCCACAACGGGGGAGCTGAGAGAGGGGCGCCAGTAAATGTGTTGGAAAACACGATCTGAGGGATTGACGAGGATCTGGCGGTACATTTGGCGAATGTCCGCGCAGATGGCAATAGTGTGCGTTCGGAACGAGGTGATAAACGCACGGAGGTCACGTTGGAGTTTCGGACCGCTGAGGAGCAGCTGGTTAAGAGACACGCCCTTCTCGTCCGGAGAAGAGGCGTTGAAGACAACTCGCATCTTGGTGCTGGAGCTGGTGAGCTTGCGAACGCAATGATGCGGGATGACGTAGTTAGCAGGAGCAGAGCAGGTTGCATGTGCTGCAGCTGCTCATAGTCGCGCATGAACGTTGATAAGAGTCATGGAGCTCGGGATTCCGTTGCAGGCGTCGCTCCAAACTAAGGTAGCATTGGAGTGCGACCTCACGATTACGCCCGAGAGGAGGACGAGATGGCTTAAACGGGAGAGCCACAGAGTAACGCCCACATGAGTCGCGGGAGTGAGACTCGAGAAAGTGACGTTCACAAAATGATCCTCAGGATCCACTTCCGGAGGGCGAGGAGTTTTCTTCCGTCTCCCAAAAGAGGCGCAAGTTGCGCTCGAGGGTCGAGGAGCAGGCGAAGAGAGACACAGGAGGGTCGGAAGACGTTACTAAAGAGCGAGTTGGGCCCAGGACTATCCAGCCGAACATGGTGTTGATGGCCGTAGGGTTGTGTCCACGGACCTGCTCACCGGCTCTATTAAGAATCTCTGGATAGAGGTCGGCGCCAAGTAGAAAGTCTACTGATCAGGCATGTGAAAACGATCATCAGCAAGATACATGCACACGGAAGCGTTCGAACACTTCGCGTGCGACTTGAGAAGTCGGGAGGTGACTGGTGATGGTCGGTAAAAACCAGAGCCTCAACATGGAGAGTACGGTTGGGAGAGAGGCGGGAAGCGATAGTGCAGCGCACGTTGCCGCGAGCAGAGGCGGCAGCAAGACTATGCCTGACAGATCGAGCGGCAGGGCTGCATCTTCAGGCCTAGCTTCCTCACCAACGACTGAGAGATGGTGGAGACCTGAGAGCCAGGGTCCACCACCGCGCGAAAGGGTTGAAGGTGACCAAGAGAATCCCGAATGAGCGCGCGCACGGTACCCAGCAACACTGTGGGTTGACTATCTCGGGTATCGCGATAGTGGCACGAGAGTACTCGGTTCGAAGAACCGGCACTGGGAGGTGAAGAGCTGACGTCAAGAGATGATGATTGGACGTCCCGAGAGAGAGGGGCATTGCCCGGAGAGTTGCCGTGGGGTACAGCAACGGTTGTCGAATGCAACATGGAGTGGTGACGATTGCTGCCACAAGTATTACAAACACTCTTCGATGTGCATTAATTTTTCAAGTGCGAGCTAAAGCAATTGAAACATCGCTGCAGGTGTCGAAACATGTGGTACTTGTCGTCGAGAGATTGTTTGCGAAAGGCCTCGCAATGATAGAGGGTGTGATGCGCTTTGCAAACAGGGCAAGAATGTTGCTTAATACTAGGTCGCGTGGTGTCAGAGGGCACGCGCCAGGAGGCAGAGGGGGGAGCGGTTTCTTGAGCCGCGAGAAGAGAATTAATCCTTTGAGGAGATTTGACACAACTAGTCGGTTGTTTGCCTACCGCGCACAACTCAAGAGTACGAGACTGCTCTTCAATGAAGCCAATAACGGAGCTGTACGTCGGTGGTCGTGTGCGAGGAGTGTTTACGTCTCGAAAGCTTTAAAATACAACGGGTCAAGGTTGGCCAACGTGAGCGAGAGTAACAAGAAATCACCCAAGTCGGGTAATTCTAAGGATTTCAGAGCATCGACAGAATTCCTGTGTACTGCGAGGAAACTTTGCAAACCTGCGTGAGATGCGGATTTCAAAGGTGTGAAATCTAAAATCCTTTGAACGTACAGACTGGCTAACAACCGACTGTTCTGATATCGAGATACCAAAGCTTGAAAAGCGAGCGGATAGCCTTCGTTGGAGATTTGACAACCAGATATTGTAGCTAGTGCAGCATCAGATAAAGAGGTTTTCAAATAATGAAATTTCTGAACATTGTTGAGAGATTCATTTTCGTCAATTAGAGATTTAAAAAGTGAATAGAATTCTGGCCAACGAGAAATATCTCCTGAGAACGTAGGAAGATCAATGGTAGGCAACGTGATTGAAGATTTGGCTATCGTCGTTTGAGCCACAGCTGCAGCTGCAGTTATGGACTGGCTTTGATCGAGTTTTTTGGCGGCAAGAACCTAGATTGAGCTGCATACAACACTGTTTCGAAAGAGTCGTATACCTTATCCACCTCAATGGGCTTAGCAGGCGCAGTAACTTGGGCATTTAAGTCAGCGATTGCCAATTGAATTTCTTGAAAATTCGATTTCAATGTAGACAAATCTTCGAACCGAGGTCTGACCGAGTCAACCTCTTCAGGTTTGAGATTTGCGAAAGCATTGTAAGTTCGCTGGACGGAGGCAAAAACGAGTTCACGTCTATTTACGAGCTTCTTCTGTTCCAACAGAAAGTTGTTTCAGCCATTGTGAACAAGAAAATACAATAACAACAATTTTACAAGAAAGTAGAGAAAAAAACGAGCGAGAAATACGTAAACAATGTTACCCTTGTAACTAGACGTACATCAAAAAGAGGGATCAATGACCTGATGTCATAACTGAGCGAAAATATTACGTAATAAATCGTAAAACCGGACGAGAAAATAGTAATGCGCCGAGGAGACGGAATGACGTGTCACTACAATGAGAGTGCGCGTGTGATTGCGCGCGACGAGAAGAGATCGAGAAAATCTCACTAAGACATGATGAGCGACGAGAATATAGCTTGCATAATAAACTGAATTATGCAAAGCATACAACAAACAAGAAAAGACAGATCGATACAATTTAATTAGAATTCCCGTGATTATCACGGACAAACGAGAGAACAATGGTTCACACGCCAGAGAGAGCGAATGTGAACCATAATGCGTACATCATAACGAGAAATGAACATGGGGCGTCTAAGCCGGAATGTACAGAATAGCACAGTGCAAACGAGAAGGATTACCAAAAGATGATTGAAACTGATAATATCTCGGCTCGGAGGACCAAAACATGATGGGGCCGTGGCCTTGAGAAAATGGTATTTTGTGGACTGTATAATTGAATTTAGCAACTGAACTTACCCTAAGATGTAGTGCGGGTGTGAAATGAAGTTCAGAGCAGGGTAAGCGTGGTGACGTAGTTGGTGAGCACACCACGTAACAGATAGGAAAGAATTAAAGAGCTCGAGCTTGGAAGGAAATAGAATGAAGTAAGAAAATGTGCCTGGAAGGCATCGAACCCAAGACTGCAGTATGAACTGGATGGCGAACGAACTGTGAGCTTGAGTGTGGACTGGAAGTCGGGCGAACTTTAGAAACGGAGATGAACTGGTGCACTGTACACTTCGCACTGAATATGACTGAGAATCGAAGATTGATTTGCTCTCGGAGCAGCCAAGAGCACAGACTTCACCTGTGAAGTAGACGGGCAACTAACTCGCGAGGTCTAATCGCGAGAGAAGAGATGACAGAAAAAACTAGTCAAGAAGAGGGGAAAAGAGGGGTAACCAGGGTGAATCAGATCACAACGAGAAATACAAGAGTGATACGCGAAAATATAAACAAACCTAGAAACTATACTATTCTAAACAAGAACATCGGCGTGAACAAACAGTATATCAATGTTATTTATAGTTAGTATGTTCAGACAGTTTGTGAATCAAGTGAAAGAGAAACGTTTTTTTTTTATATATATTATATAAATGTGAAGATAATAAATTAATTTCTAAGATGATCATCAAGAAACTCATTAAGGGTAATCATAAAGGAGGTGGAAATATCAAAGAATTGTTATTTCATTCTGACATTGTGTGAAACGAAGCATTTAAAACAAAATTATTTAATTCAAATAATTCTGTTTTACTTGTCAAATGTCGTTCAAAATGGACTTGATATCAATTGGATATATTTCATTTTATACTACTTATAGTTTTGTAACTGATACGTAGATTATTGTACGAATGTTCATAAAATAGCTTTCGGTTATTCGTGTGTTATTAAACGAGGGAGCGGAGCGACCGAGTGTCTCCATTCAACTCGAACGGTTCTCATTCTGTGATTCTGTCTGTCTATCTGTCTGTCTGTCTGTCTGTCTGTCTGTCTGTCTGTCTGTCTGTCTGTCTGTCTGTCTGTCTGTCTGTCTGTCTGTCTGTACGTCAAAAATCAGCCGAACCGCTGAACAGATTGGGCTGAAATTTTAAACAGACATCCGGTACGAAATTATTGAGAACTGCTAACAAAATCAACTAGATCCATTGCGATTTAATCCTACAATAAATAAAAATGTGATTTTTAAAATATCGATAGCATTTGTTTAGTAGCAGCTATCGGGACCACATCTACGTGGCTTGCATGGCCTATTGGTAAGCATTTAGCCTACCACACGGAGGGTTGAGGTTCGATACCCGTTAGCTCGAACTTTTAATAAAACTTAGGTGATTTTGTTTTATCTTGGAAATTTGTTAATGTTTCGGGCTAATACGTTTTGAACACGATTCGCATTTCAAATGTTCAATTTAAATATCTAGGGAAAACGCCAAAGTCGTTGTTAAACGAGTGAGTGAGCCATGTGTTGAGTACCCGGTATCATTCCTCATACTGGGCTAGATCCTTAGGTATACGCGTTTCCAAGCAAAGATAGATGGCAGCACTAAAACGCAACATGTCGGACCGATCGGTGATAGAGGCGAGCTGCTTACGGCGGGCGCTGTATATTCAGTTAGGTTCAACTTGATTTTTTTTTACATTTCTGATCATTTGCGAAAACATTGTTGATTATGTCATATCGTCCGCGTATTTTATTAGTAAAATTCGTTAGTTTTGGGGATCGGTTTATTAAAAACGGGAATTTAATGGCATTTTAAATTACAACAAAAAAATTGAGATTATTTGATGATATTAGCTCGAAAAGAACAAACCACACTGTTAAACTATTAAATACAGATACAAGTGTATCAAATAACGTTGAATGGTGAAGATCGATGATATTTTACCAAAAAAATGTTGCCCACCAATACTAATAATTTCAATAATTTACTTTATATCTAAAAAATCAAAAGAGCTTGCAGGTTTTCTACATCGTTTTACAATGTAAACGCAATCGGAGTAGGCCTATTTATATATTTATCTACTAACACTTAGAACTACTGTTTTTTTTAATATCATTTTATTAAAAGTAGGCTATTGAAAAGCTGATGACCTATTTTTATTATTGTTTTGTATGTCAATAATGGCATGACGCGTCATTCTGCAGACAGCTTTAAAATCTTGTAGGTCATATCATTATACTTATTCTATTGTAATAATTTAAATCGTATTTATTATGATATTATGTATAATATTATGTAATAAATGAACAATGGCGGTTTAACTGTGTATGTAGGCCTACATTAATTATATAAGGTAGAAAAGGAGTTGGGACTTGTGCATAAGCCCTAATACAATTATTATTATTTTTGTTATTGTTTTGTTATTATTTTTATGACTTTATTTATATTAAATTATCATAATAAAACTAAAGAAGAATATCTCAATTAAAAGTGACATAAGAAACGAGCGATGTAACTGTATGTGTGTGTTTACTGTGAGTTGTGAACATTCTTGACGGTTTGAATTTGATTTAGTATTTATCGTACCCTGTTAGTGTTAGCCTATATTTAGTACATAGCCTATAAATATTAATGATTTATTATGATATTACGATTAGATAATTGTAATATGGATACAAATGCCACCTCGGTGTCTCATGGGTGCTTGGGGCGCAGGTCTGAATATAGTAATATTATTCTGGTGGACATGGTCTCGAATCCCGCATATTGGAGAGCGATTTTATCATTTGGTGCACCCCCATGCTTTTGATTATCATCAATTTACAACATTTTGGGTGAGCAACGACAATGTACCTGTGGTTGTACATATTCATAAGTGGACAAACACGGAATGACAGTGTTTCTTCAGGTAACCACATAGCGCGCTCCTCCGACTATCACTGATCGGACAGTTGCATTTTTCGCCACCAGGTAGCAACCCCTTTGCTTGGAAACGCGTATAGGGGAGGAAATGGGATGTTCCCGGGTACTCAACACTTGGCTCACTCACTCACTCGTTTAACAACGACTTTGGCGTTTCCCTAGTTTATTAGAGACAACGATACGTTCATTGTACGAATATTACCCAAGCAAGCGGGTGTGAAGACAAGGTTAACTTACATTATCACTACCAAAACTGCGCTTTTACAATGGTTAATGTATTAAAGGGAGTCTGGCATGGTAAAACAGATTTTTTGGAAATACAAACACGAATTGATCCTATAGTCTTGCTGTAAAAGATTTAATTTTACCCACTCTTTTCATTAAACAACTTTCGGAGGGGGGGGGGGGGGGGGGGAAAGATATTAAGGCAGGACAGAACCATAACTCTTAACTTCTATGTTTATGAACGAAAACTCTTGAGAATTTGTACGATTGTTAATTATAATTCAAAACTAATACAAAAACCTTTGTTTTGCTGTCCTATAAGTTTTCATTGTTCAAATAACAATGAGTGGAACTTTTCATCGATTGTCTTCAATAATGATCCGAAATATTCAGGTGATAGCTTATTTTATAGAGGAGACATATAGCTTCGATTTCAGGGACTTTTTGTATTTTTTGTCTTACGGTACACTGAGAATAAATTTTTGTATTGTCAAAACAAATAAAAATTCAGAAATGTAGAAGAAAATTGTTTAAATAATGAATCTCAAGCTAGAAACCTAATATCAATAAAAGCATTACTAAATTGATTTAAACAATCCCTGAAATCATAAGTATTATGTCTCCTCTTTAAAATAAGCTATCACCTGAATATTTTGGATAATTTTTGAAGACAATCGATGAAAAGTCCCACTCAATGCTATTTGAACAATGTTAAAAAAAAGTTTCGAATAAGTTCTGAATTATAATTAACAATCGCGTACATTTTCAAAATTTGTATTTCATATAAGTATGATTATGGTGGAAAAGTTAAAAGTTAAGGTGGTATCCTGCCTTAAGCGTATTTAAAACTCTATAATTTCCTTTCTTTCTAATATCACTAACTCATTGGATGAGCGTAGCGAGCGAAGCGAAGATTCCATTTCACTGAACTGGAGAAAAAAATCCGGAATGTTTTTCTTTTTTTTCTGTTTGTATTATTGTGTGTTTGTTAACAAGATTCCGGCTAAACCGATACTCTAATTACGATGAAATTTTATGGAGGCCTTCGAAATCTCTGAACTTAGAACTGCCACGTGTTTGAGCGTAATCGAAAAACAATTTCTTATTAAAATTGCGATTTTACGATTTTTTTCGATTCTTCGGCTTATAACAACTACATTTTTTATTCGATTGTAATGATTTTTTCACAGAACCTTAATTTTATGAATTAATATATTCGTGTGACATTTGAGTGCAATCAAAAAATGTTTTATTATTAAAATCGCAATTTTACGATTTTTTCGATTTTTAAAACATTTCTTCGACTTGTGACACCTACATGCATTATCCGATTGTAATGTTTTTTTCACAGAACCTTTATTTTATGAATTCATGTATTGGGTTGAAGTTTGAACGCAATCGAAATATAATTTCTCGTGAAAATCGCAATTTTACACTTTAAAAAAAAACTTGCTTTATCCATTGTAGTGATTTTTTTACAAATCTTAATTTTATGAATTAATATATTGGTGTGAAATTTGAGCGCAATCAAAAAATAATTTCTCATGAAAATCCCAATTTTACGCATTTTTCGTGTAGAAAAAATTAAGCTCATCCAACAACGCGCCTGAAAAAGCGTTTGCGAAGCTTCCTATTTATTAACCTTCGCTTAGTTAACTCGACTGATATAGTATCACGAAGACAAACATTAACCCAAGCTGAACACACAGCCCTCCAGCGTCGACACAGATTCAACAAGTCGAATGTTAATTGCACTGCCTCCTAGATAATTCAGAGTTTACTCTTTATCTAGAAGGCACTGGTTAAATGTTTGCGTAGCAATTAATAATCTTCAAGCTTATCAATTATTCGTGTTTGATATGTTTGCTGTTACTCATCTTTAGAATCAGTAGACTTTTTTAACAGTCGTTTCCATATCAAGGCTATTGTACCACCTCTGGCCGATAGTTTGAAAGTCGAAGATACATGTCTGAAAAGTTTGATGAATAAAAGAAGGCCTGTAAAATAACAGAAAAAAATGTGAATTTTTTGGGGAGGGACATAACCTCACTATTGCAAATTAGATTTAGATTTTTGGACATTAGTGTACACAACAAATCTAGTTCAAAATTAAATTTTTAGAATCGGTTTTCTGGACATAGTTTCTAAACACCTTTAGCTATAACTTAAGCTATAGCTAAAATAATTTTCTGAAAATAACAGTTGGTGTACGAATTTTTTTGTCAAACGGTACAAAACTGGAAAAAAAACTCGTATTAGTACCGTTTGCAACTGTTATTTTCAGAAAACTATTTTAGCTAGCTTAAGTTATTAAACGAGGGAGCGGAGCGACTGAGTGTCTCCATTCAACTCAAACGGCTCTCATTCTGTGATTCTGTGTGTCTGTACGTCGAAAATCAGCCGAACCGCTGAACAGATTGGGCTGAAATTTTAAACAGACATCCGGTACGAGTTTACTGAGAACTGTAACAAATCAGCTAGATTCATTGCGATTTAACCTACAACAATAATAAAAATGTGATTTTAAAATATCTATAGCATTTGTGTAGTAGCAGCTAGTGGGACGATAACTACGTGGCTTCATAGCCTATTGGTAAGCATTTACACTACCGCACGGAGGGTTGGGGTTCGATACCCATAGCTCGAACTTTTTTATATTTAACACCCACATATTATTTTTGAGGGGTGTTAAATGGGTAATAAAACTTAGGTGATTTTGTTTTATCTGGAAATTTGGTAATGTTTCACGCTAATACGTTTTGAACATGATTCGCATTTTAAATGTTTCAATTTAAATAACTAGGAAACGCAAGTCGTTGTTAAACGAGTGAGTGATCCATGTTGTTGAGTACCCGGGAAACATCGCCTTTTCTCCATATACCTAGGCTGGATCTAGCCTAGTATGGGGAATGATACCGGATACTATACACATGGGTCACTCACTCGTTTAACAACGATTTTGGCGTTTCCCTAGTTAAACGAGGGAGCGGAGCGACTGAGTGTCTCCATTCAACTCAAACGGCTCTCATTCTGTGATTCTGTCTGTTACGTCGAAAATCAGCCGAACCGCTGAACAGATTGCGCTGAAATTTTAAACAGACATCCAATACGTGTTTACTGAGAACTGTTAACAAAATCAGCTTGATCCATTGCGATTTAAGCCTACAATAAATAAAAATGTTGTTTTTTAAATAATATCAATGGCATTTGTTTCGTAGCAGTTAGCGGGACAAGGCTGACGTGGCCTGCATGGCCTAGTGGTAATTCCATTTAGCCTACCGCACGGATGGATGGGGTTCGATACCCGTCAGTTCTAACTTTTTTATATTATTACACCCACATATTATTTTTGAGGGGTGTTAAATGGGAAATAAAAATTAGGTGATTTTGTTTTATCTTGGAAATTTGTTAATGTTTCACGCTAATACGTTTTGAATGCGATTCGCATTTTGAATGTTCAATTTAAATAATTATTGTGGCAAGCAGAGTGAGTTCCTGTAAGGTGGCAAGACGGTCCGGTTTTAGAAGTCAAAACACTTGGCTAACTCACTCGTTTAACAACGACTTTGGCGTTTCCCTAGTAGCTAAAGGTGTTTAGAAACTATGTCCAGAAAACCGATTCTCAAAATTTAATTTTGAACTAGATTTGTTGTGTACACTATTGTCCAAAAATCTGAATATAATTTCCAATAGTGAGTTTATGTCCCGCCCAAAAAAAATTCCCAATTTTCTTTTCTGTTATTTTAAAGGCCTTCTATCATTCAGCAAACTTTTCAGACATTGTTTCTTCGACTTTCAAATTATCGGCCAGAGGTGGTACAATAGCCTTAAAAGAGGTTTTCTTAGCCCAAAAATAAGATATTGCATCGTTAGTTGTGACAAGGGAGTCTATTTACTGAAATTGACACTTTCATCGACAAAAAGAGTGATAATCTTGTAAACAAGAGAGGACCGTTTATAGTTTTCGGTCTGGTGTAGATTTGCAAAAAGAATGATTTATAAAACAAGGGGATATTGCAATTGATTTTATTTCGTTGACTTCTTCAGACCATCTCTCAAACGGGAAGCAATTAAACCCTACTTTACTGGAGCCTCCCCCCCCCCCCCTCAACAACCCGGAAAAACGTAGGTTCGACAAGCCATTTATTTCCTGAGCAATTTAACGAGGTTGTTATCGTTCATCTTGAACAGAGTTCTGAGTGGGTCGAATGTTTGAAGTTGAACACAACTTTTTCTACTCAAAATAACCAAACAAAGGTAGTTTATCTTGAAATTGGAAAGTCTTAGCAAATTAACACCTCCAGTGTAATTTATTATAAATAACAGTGCTGAAACAACCTTTATCCATTCCAAACTTCTTAAGTTAGGTGGGCTATGTATTTATTTTATTAACATCAATTGTATTTATTAATTTATTTTATGATTTATTATCAAATAAATGTAAGTATGTAATGTACTACTCTCTTAAGCTCAGTAAATTTGATGATAGATGACTTTGTACACTAAGTATCCAGAAGGCACTTTATTTTATGTTAAACTTATATTATTAAATAATGATCCGGTGTGCGGTGATAGTCTTTTTTCTTTCTTTGTTGCCTTCACTGGAGTTTGAGTGCTTTGGTTGTTATTGTGATCATGCTGTAAAATGTATTATTGGAAAATATAATTTATTCAAAATATTTGTTTGAGATTAAGGTTTTTGGAAATGTAGCGATCCGCCATGTTGTTTTGAACAAGAATTTCTGATGCTAATTTATCATTAATGTGTTTTGAGTTACTAAAGTGAAACAAAGCTATTTAAATCCGCAAAAGTGTTTTAAGTAAACAAAGATAAATCTGTGACATCTTAAAAGCATTCTTCGAATAAAATTATCAATTATTGAAGACTGTTCACCACGAGATATACTAGGCAAGCTTGGAACTCTATGGAAGTTATAAGTGACTGGATGAAGAATTTAACTCATCAGCTACACATCATTGACTGCTAGAGATTTGTATACAAGGTTGGCATTTAAATTCAGAATCCCATAAATAAAACCAGAGACTATATTTTCTATGTAAGAGATGTGTATTCATGGATAATAATTATGGCATTGTGTGAAAACCTGATGTTGACTCAAGTGTGGACTCTCTGTAGCTAGCTGCATGTGTATGTTAGGCATTTGCCAATGTCTCTAAGACGAGAGAGCTGTTTTGTTACAAATATTGGCACACATAATAATGAACACATTTAAAGCACATTTTGATTAATTTTGATGTACAGGAAGAAAAAATTAATAACAATATATTATAAGTGTACCACTAAAATTGTATTTGTATGTCCCGTAAAACGGTAATTAATTTCTCGATTTGGTTAGTCGGGAAACACTCCCGTAGGTGTAATTGTTATTATTTACTACAATTCAGAAATTAAAAAAGTTCGCCCCAACCGGGAATCAAACCACGGATCTCCCGCATTCCAGACAGGCGTCTTAACCACTAGACCATCAGGACAAGTACATTTTATAACTCTGAATTGTAGTTGCAACCAGTTCCCACTCGAACACTGAAGTTAAGCAACATCGGGCGTGGTCAGGGGTTGAGTGGGTCGCCGCTCTGCCCTGAAACACACGTATATCGCTGGCTAGAGCAGACTAGGGTTCGTAAGCTTGTGTGACAGCTTCGTTCTCCTTGGCGCCGTCTGCTCGGCAGTCCGGGTTAGTGGAGGAACCTATATGACTGTCAAAAAGTTACACCGTCCTTTCGGATGGGACGTAAAGCCGTTGGTCCCCTTGGTACTTTTCGGTAGGAGTAGGCTATGTGCCGGTACCGGGTTTCCCCTCCTCCCTTCTCTATTAAATTTGCACTAGTGGCTACATTGCCTGTTGCAAAATAGAGACATAATAATAATAATAATAATAATAATAATAATAATAATAATAATAATAATAATATAATAATAATAATAATAATAATAATAATATAATAATAATAATAATAATAATAATAATAACAGTACTGCAACGAATATCTGCTGCCTTTGAACTGACCACCAAACATTAATTATAATGTCGTTACCTTTTTTAGATTCCCTTTAGATTCCTGGTTGGGGCGGACTTTTTTAATTTCTGAATTGTAGTAAATAATAACAATTAATTACACCTACGGGAGTGTTTCCCGACTAACCAAATCGAGAAATAAACACTCACATAACTGCGTAAGGTAAATGACATTATAATTAATGTTTGGTGGTCAGTTCAAAGGCAGCAGATATTCGTTGCAGTGAATTACGGTTCCATCCATTCAGATGTACAATGCAACTACAATTCAGAGTTTAAAATGTACCCGTCCTGATGGTCTAGTGGTTAAGACGCCTGTCTGGAATGCGGGAGATCCGTGGTTCGATTCCCGGTTGGGGCGGACTTTTTTAATTTCTGATTATTGTAGTAAATAATAACGGTAATTAATGTTAATTAAATGAATAAACTATGTTCAATAAAAAAATCAAGCAATTGATTAAATATTTGACTTAAGGGAGAAAAAAAAAAAAAAAAGAGAAGCCAAAAAACTTATAAGTAACAATAATTATTTATTTATTTTGTATTTTGAGGATGACCAAAATTCAGAAACAGCAATCGGAAACAAAACACACTTGCTTGAAAGAATCCAAGATAATATATCGGGTACATTCATCACAATACAAGAATGTAACACTAGGAAAACGCTCAGTTGGACGCGTTGTTGAGCGAGCACCAGTTCGTGCAACACGACCCGAGTACGACATTCCCATAATGTTACATACCAATAAGTCTTTAAGGTCTTGTCCGATTTAGTTGAAAATTTGTAAAATAGGAGAGAATGGATAATATCCACCGCCATCTAGAGGACCTTGACATCATTTCTTTGGGAAAACTATTTTACTCTTGATTTCTTCTAGGTGGCAGTACATAGTGACCAGAATTCTTGTGCGACTTTTCGTTGCCATGGTAACGTTACTTTTGTTTAAATGTAATTTCTATCTACACTACTTATCGGATCAAAATAAAAATAACATATTCGTGACCGGACGGACATTCTAAATGATTTGGCTACCTCAGATTTTGTCGCCGTTTAGTTTAAAAAAAAAACTTAAGGTTAACTTTAATGTAACTTTATAACTTTTTGAACGATTTTGCCACAAAACTAATGGCATTCAATCGGGAACGAAACTTGCGGATGGTCAAAATTTCAACTCGATCCGAGCCTCCGTTTGACCGCTATCATGAGCCAAAAAAGCTGTGTGACTTTCCGTTGCCATGGTAACGGGACTTTGTTATAATGTAATTTCCATCTACACTACTTATCGGATCAAAATAAAAATAACATATTCGTGATCGGACGGACATTCTAAATGATTTGGCCACCTCAGATTTTGTCGCCGTTTAGTTTGAAAAAAAAACTTTCGATTAACTTTAATGTAACTTTTTAACTTTTTGAACGATTTTGCCACAAAACTATACAGCAACCCGCCTAGGTGGTATGTACATGTGTGCAAAATTTCAGGTCGATCAGAGAAACGGTGCGACCTGTATCGAAGCAGTAACAGAAAAAAAAACAGACATTCGAGCCATAAGAGTCAAGTGGAGACGCTCGCTTCGCTCGCTCAATAAGCGTAACATTGACGTATATAGTGAAGTGATTGATGCTTCAAGTTCAGTTTCGAGCATAATATCAAAGTGGGTCGTTGCAATACAAAAAATTGTGCACGAGTCAGTTTGGAATCCTTCCAACTATGTCGTTAGTTGTGGGAAGGTAGACTGAAGTTATCTGAAAATACTTCAAACCGTGTTTATTGGAATGTATTGTGACATACACTCACTTAACTGTGTCAATGGCGGTCCGCGGTCGTATATGTCAAAGTGAGTTCGATGTGAAGTCAGTGGGGAGGGGGAAGGGCGGGGGGGGGGGGCGAGATTTTTTTAGGGGTATGTTCTTTGGTTGTTTTCCAAGAATTTAGTAATAGGAAGCAATAGTCCCAGCCATTTATATAAATTTTATTAAAGGGGTATTCACCCGCTAAAGAAAAAAGGAAAAATATCAATCAGTAGGGCTAATTAATTAGGAATTTAAGTAGAAAGCTTCGCAAACGCTTTTTCAGGCGCGTTGTTGGATGAGCGTAATTTTTTAAAAACGAAAAAAAGGCGAAAAATTGCAATTTTCATGAGAAATAATTTTTCGATGACGCTCAAATTTCACACGAATAAGATATATTAATTCATAAAATTAAGGTTCTTTGAAAAAATCATTACAATCAGATAAAGCATATCGGTGAAAAAGTCGAAGAAATTTAAAAAATCGAAAAAAATCATAAAATTGCGATTATCATGAGAAATAATTTTTCAATTCCACTCAAATTTCACACTAATATATCAATTTATAAAATAACGGTTCTGTAAAAAAAAATCATTACAATCGGAAAAAGCATGTAGGTGTTAAAAGTCGAAGAAATTTAAAAAATCGTAAAACTGCGATTTTCAGACATAATTTTTAGATTACGCTCAAATTTCACACGAATATATTGATTCATAAAATAAAGGTTTTGTGAAAAAATCATAACAATCGAATAAAGCATGTAGTTGTTGTAAGTCAAAGACATTTTTTTTAATCGAAAAAGATCGTAAAATTGCTATTTTTATGAGAAATAATTTTTCGATTGCGCTTAAAAACGTGGCAGTTCTAAGTTCAAAAATTTCGAAGGCCTCTACAAAATTTCATCGCAATTGGAGTATCGGTTTAGCCAGAATCGTGTTAACATACAGTTAAAAATACAAAAAAAGAAGAAAGAAACATTTCGGATTTTTTTCTCCAGTGTAGTGTAATGGAATTTTCGCTTCGCTCGCTACGCTCATCCAAAAATTTAACAGAAACATTTTTGGGATACCATGAACGAAACAAATTTAAAATCTTGGTAATTTTCGACCTAGGTCCTATCGGTAAAAATCTCTCTCTCTGACAATAAGGGGATGATCTTTAGGTTCCGTGAGCTTGGAGGATTTTATCCAAAAATATATTGGTAATTTTTTGCGTTACGTACACGACAGCCTTTTCTGTAAATCCGATCCCCCTCAAATACAAAAATTTGTAAAAAAAACGGCAGTCAAGCTCTCCTTCAAAAGTCTCCGGCTGTGAGATATAGAATTTGAGCCAATCTTTTAATTCTTCTTCCCAACTTTCGCATTGAAAAGAAGTAAAATCATTTAGCCTGTTGACGTGCGCCAAGCCAACCACTTTTGTGGTAAAAAAGCAAAAATTTTAAACTCAAAATCATAAAAAAAATTGATTGGCCAATGAATTTGGTTCATTGCGAGAATTAAAAAAAAAAAACTTATTTCAGAAATCTCTTTTTCCTTGTACTAAGGTGGAAACTAAAGGTGTTTAGAAACTATATCCAGAAAACCGATTCTCAAAATTTATTTTTGCAGTGATGGCATGGCTTCATTATTGTCAAAAAACTGACATAGTTGGACGATAGTGAGGTTATGTCCCGTCCAAAAAAATCACAATTTTTTTGTGTTATAACAAAGGCCCTCATTCATAAAACTTTTCAGACATGTTTTTTCTACTTTTTAATTATCGTCCAGAGGTGGATAAAATAGCCTTAAAGGAGTATTTAACCGCTAAACTCAAAAAATATATTTCATTCAGGCTAACTAGTAATGAATTTAGCAATTAACAGAAAAATTATTGGGGCCACCATGACCTCCCAAAAATTGTCAAACATGACATTTTTCGAGCTAGGTCCCATCGGCAAAAATCTCCTATAAGAATAAACATGGGGACGATCTTTATGCCCCGTGACCTTGGAGAATTTTGATCCAAAAAAATAATGGCCATTATTGACGTACTCGACAGCTTTTTCTGTAAATTCTATATATTTTGTTTTGTAATTAAGCAAGTAGTTTGGTCAAAATATGCTGATTACCTAGATGGGGTGTGATTTTGGAATGCATATTTTTGCGTGTTTGAGGGTATATTTGGGCACAGTTTCAAGACACGATGTTATAAAGAGGCATTTTAGATTGGTACTATGCTCTAGTATCTATGTGGACCAAATAAGAAGCAGGTTAAAGCCGATTTAGGAAATTTCCCAAAACACCAATTTTCGCCAATTTTTTGATCAAAAAAATAAACAAAATCGTGTTAAATCACAGTTAAATGATATAATTTTTTAAACGGTCATTTAAGTGTAGTATTGTGCTATAGATCACGTGGTAAAAAATAATTTTTGGGGTTTTTAGCCCCTTTAACAACGCTCATCAAGCTTATCAGAAAAAAACGTCACCCCTTTCACCACCAACTGGGTGGAATGAATTGAATAACTTAGAAGAAGAATTCGAACTATTCTTATAGAGAATATCCAGAAATCGTTAAAAGTAATTAGATTTAACCTCTGCGTCGTGACGCGCGATCTAGAATTAGGAAGATTAAAATATTAAATTATGGAATTTGTGAGAATATGGGAAATATATTGGTCTATCGATTTCGTCGTTTTTAGCAACGGGTGGAAATCTGCATTTGTACGTGTGCCAGTTCAATAAAATATACTCTTATAATCAATTAATAACTTTGTATCCGTTTTGTGTTTAAATGACGACAGAAGTAATTATTCCAATGGTGTTTCAATAATTAAATTGCAATACAATTTTTTTGAAACGATGAACTGATTATCTCGATAAATATATTTTTAAATAAAAATAAATTTTATTATATAAACTTTAATAAATTACAATTAGATTTATTAACTTTATGATGAAAATCAATTAAATTATATATTTTGGATGTCTATGAGTATATATCCTTAGGAGAAGAATTCATTTTTAAAGTTATGACTAGGTTTATTAAACGAGGGAGCGGAGCGACCGAGTGTCTCCATTCAACTCAAACGGCTTTCATTGTGATTCTGTCTGTCTGTCTGTACGTCGAAAATCAGCCGAACCGCTGAACAGTTTACGCTGAAATTTTAAACAGACATCCGGTACGAGTTTACTAAGAACTGTTAACAAAATCAGCTTGATCCATTGCGATTTAAAGCCTACAATAAATAAAAATTTTGATTTTTTAATAATATCAATGGCATTTGTTTCGTAGCAGTTAGCGGGACGAGGATGACGTGGCCTGCATGGCCTAGTGGTAACCATTTAGCCTTCCGCACGGATGGATGGGGTTCGATACCGTCAATTCTAACTTTTTTATATTTTTACACCCATATATTATTTTTGAAGGGTGTTAAATGGGAAATAAAAATTAGTTGATTTTTTTTTTATCTTGGAAATTTGTTAATGTTTCACGCTAATACGTTTTGAACACGATTCGCATTTTGAATGTTCAATTTAAAATAATTATTGTGGCAAGCAGAGTGAGTTCCTGTAAGGTGACCAGACGGCCCGGTTTTTGAAGTCAAAACACTTGGCTAACTCACTCGTTTAACAACGACTTTGGCGTTTCCCTAGTAACATGAAGGAAATAACAGTCTTAAGTTTACGGCATTCTAAATTCTCTAACCATCAATGTTCGAGACCAATGAATATAGACGTTTTACCTTAATAGAAAAACAGAAACAAAAACAATATGAAAATTCAGCTGTAATGAAATGTTATAATAATTACGTTTTCTAATTTTGAAGTCTGTTTAAACTTTAGAGCATCCGTTAATTACAAATTTCCATGTTGTTTCTCTGAGCAGGCAATTTAAAAACAATTGCTAACTCGATATAACTTGCCATCAACTGACGAGGTAGGCAAATTACTAATTTTACATAATTCAATTTCCATCCTACCCCATTGTAAACAAATGAAAATGCGCAATTTTAAAATATACCATTAACTAACAGACCGAAAATTAGATACATAGAACAACTCGTGGACAAAAGGTTATACACAATTAAAAGAGTTTTTAACAACATTATTTTTTCATAATGTAGGGAAATAAATATAATGCTATTTTCCTTTGGGTTGGTTAATAAAACGACTGTCTTGAATAATTTCGGTGGAAATTTCAGATTTGGAAATAGCGTCTTTATTTAAGATAAAATTCGATGTAAGAATGCATTTTTATTTATGCTATTAACTCCATCGAATGGAAAAGAAAGTTCACATTATTATTAGGCAAAAGAAAACATGCATGGGAAAGCTCAGCCAGAGAAATTATCCTCTTCCATTTTATGACGTGATGCAAAAATGAAAATAATTAAGTATATTAACAAAACAACGTGAATTTGTGATAACATTTGTCAAGTTTGGGAGAAGAAGTTAATGTGATATTCGTAAATTATCAATTATCAATATTGTATAAACATATAATTTTAAACTTTTATAACCATCATTATTATTATTATTAACTAAATATAAAATTTTCAAATTTTAATTAAATAATACATTTTATCAAATAAAATCAATATTATATTGAATCGAAAGTTATAACAAATTGCAAAGATATTTTCAATTAGTACCATAAAACCTAGGTTAAATAATTATAATATAACACAGGTTTAATCGTATAGAAAAAACATATTAGTGATCATCCTTAAAAGGGCTATTAGCCCAATAGTAAATTATTTCTGACCACATATTTTAAAGCATATAACTTAACCAAAAGGGCACTTTAAAAATAACTTAAAATTGGAATTCTTACAACCAATTTTAGCATTATGATCCAATTATATGTGAAAATTGGCGTTTCGCGAATATTATTCATCCACTTTAGCCTGCTAATTTTGTGTTCACATGGACACTAGAGCATTTAAACAATCTAAAATGAAACTTCAGAAAAAAAACTTCCTTTAAAACCATGACGCGAAGATACGGGAAAAAAATGCTTCCCCGAATTACACATCTTCTTCGTAATCAGTACCCCACAAATACAAACATTTGTAAAAAAAAAAAACGGCAGCCAAGCTCTCCTTCAAAAGTCTTCGGCGGTGTATGCTGTGAGATATAGAAGTTGAGCCAAGCATTTAATTCTTTCTCCCTAGTTTCGCATTAAAAGAAGTAAGATAATTTCGCCTGTTGACGAGCACCAAGCCAACCATTTTCGTGGTAAAAAAAGTAAAAATTTTAAACTAAAAATCGTAAAAAAAAATTGCTTTGCCTTTGAATTTGGTTATTTATGAGAAAAAATCTAAAAAAATTAGAAAAAATCTAGATTTTGGAATGCACTTTAAATTTAAATTTGGACCAAAAGTGAAGTTTTTATTCTAAATCCAGAATTTTACGAAACTTGCTTTAAAATTATGATTAAATACCAAAATTCATAGAAACAAAATCGGAATTTTTATTGGTTTATTACAATTACCTTATAACAAATTTAATTCGGTAATGAAAGGGTTTTAAAGGAATTATTATTATCAATAATTATAATTAAATCAATTAACAATAAGATTTAAAAATAAAAAATAACCTTGACTTCAATTACATCTTGGATTACACTGAAATGTCAAGTTTAACAATGACCCGGCACCTCCACCATAGACATTTACTAGGAAGCTTCGCAAACGCTTTTTCAGGCGCGTTTGTTGGATGTAATAGCGATGTGTAGCGTAATTTGTTTTAAACGAAAAAAGCGTAAAATTGTGATTTTCCATTAAAAATTATTTTTCGATTGCGCTCAAATTTCACACCAATATATTAATTCATAAAATTATTGTTCTGTAAAAAAATCATTACAATCGGATAAAGCATGTAGGTGTTATAAGTCTAAAAAATGTTTTTAAAAATCGCCAAAAATCGTACAATTGCGATTTTTATGAGAAATAATTGTTCGATTGAGCTAAAAAAAAAGTAGCAATTCTAAGTTCAGAGATTTCGAAGGCCTCCATAAATTTCATGGCAATTGGAGTATCGGTTTAACCTCAATCGTGTTAACAAACACACAAAAATACAAAAAAAAAACATTCCGGATTTTTTTCTCCAGTGTAGTGAAATAGAATCTTCGCTTCGCTCGCTACGCACATCCAAAAATTTGGTTCAATCCGAAAATGTAATGTTTTAAGCTTGAGTTTATATCATTTTAGGGCGCGTCAACCGTTCAGACATTGTGCGTCACTCTTCCCTGGTGGGGGGAGAGGGGGGGGGGCGTTAGTCCGTGTTTGATACCTGTCTGAATGCTTGTAAAACGTGGCTTATTCTTATTCTCACTGATCAATTAGAAGCAATGCACGAAGGGTCCAGATCGAGACTGAGAACGAGAATGAAACTTAGTAAAGAAATTACAAGACTCGATCTTATTATTATTACTAAGAAATGGCGGCCTCGGGAGACGATCGAAATAAAACACTTCCAATTCACGTTGAGCACCCAAGTTAGTAATTAAATTAAATGAATGATGCATATTAAATAGAACAGAATCAAATTGGTTTGAAAAAATCAGTCGGCCTTCTGCATGATGTCAACTGCACGGCTGTTCGTTTGTTTGTTTCAAGTTGATACTCCCTTCAAGAAACGACCGACAGCTACTTAGGAAAGTTTGGAAACGTTTCTCCCCTACCTCAAGGACAAGCCTTGGGAACGATCAGTCAGTATCTTCTCGCCTTTTACGACAGGTATAGATGTATATCACCTCCAGTCGAGGATATTTGTTTATTTTTATTTGTATTTTTGTTTATATTGTTAAGTCTTTATTTGCAACGGGTAATGTAATCCACTAGTGCAAATAAAATAGAGAAGGGAGGGGGAGAAATCCGGTACCGGCACGTAGCCTACTTATTTCGAAAAGTACCAAGGGAACCAACAGCTTTCCGTCCCATCCGAAACGACGGCATAGCACAGTCATGTTCCTCCTCTAACCTGAACTGCCGAGCAGACGTCGAGGAGAACGAAGCCGTTACACTAGCTCACGAACCTTCCATCTACTCTAGTCAGCGGTATAGTGTTTCAAGGCAGAGAGTTCACCCACTCTCCCCTGACCACGCCCGAGGTTGCTTAACTTCGGTGTTCGAGTAGGAAACGGCTAAGCGACCGCGGCAAACTCAACATTACTCACATTATATTCAGTTGACCAAGTAAACAAAATTAAAATTGAAACTTAATTTGACCGTCATTTAAATTCGAATAACACTGTATCATACAATCATATAATATAATAATCATAATACATAATTATGTCTAATGAATGTAATTAATATTTTATTTTCATTAAGTTATCACGTGCCTCAAACCGACAGTGTTGGCTCGTACGTTGAGCGCGCGACTCTGATTTCGGAGTTCTCGGGTTCAACTCGCGTCGAGAAAGGCAATCCTGACTGAAAGTATTTCCCGAGGTTTCCCTCAGTCGTTATAATGCGAATGCAAGGGATTGCGTCGTCTTAAACACCCCTCGGACATCCCTTCACAATTTTCCTAACTCCAATATACGTAGTTAGACTCCTGAAGATACATTGCACCCTGGGCAGGCTTCCCACGAAAAATTATTATGACATAAACTTATAACGCACAAAGTAACTGACTAAGCCACAATTAACATTTAACACATAAAATGCTATTATTCGATATTTTTATTGAAACAAAGGACCTTAAACAGTTTTTTTAATAAGAATATCGAAAAAATTAGCTTTTTATGAGTTGTGAATGAGTCTTACTCTTGTCTACTCCACGTTAAATTTACCGCTGTTTTCGCAAAATAATTTAAGAGAAAGCCAGCGTGATTTGATGTTTGGCGCGTTGCTTGTCCTGCTGCCATAAATCATTACATCAGAGTACAACTTGGCATACTTAATAATAAAGGACATCTGTACGCGCCTATCATATCAGATTTTCAATATATATCATAGATCAATCAGAAAATTCGTAGTTATTTGGGTGCTTTTGATCATTTTGACAGATTCTAAATTCAAGAAAATTGAATTTATTCTTTGTTTATTTTCTATACGGTAATCAATTATTGTAAATGTGATATGATAGACGCCTTCATAATTAATTTTTACACAATTATATAAAATTACAAATAGATGCGACTAAAATTTATTGAGACATTTGAAACCACGTACTATGAGCATACCGGCCTCCTCTTAATATGAACGCCTTTTTTTTATTATTATTTTTTTTATGTATTTTTTTTATTTATGATTGCTTTCTGTATACACTGTATTGGTGTATATTTACACTTAATTAACTGCCTCTAACAATAACAACCAAAGTGTATGCTATTTTCGGTATGAGTTAAACGATAACACTTTACATAAATCATAAACTAATTACAATGATACACTGCATGTGCAAAATGTTATTTCAAATGTATCAAATTTACGACGCCGTGAATTACCCAGTGATGTTTTAGTGTTATGAGCAGAGGTTATACATACATCATCGAAATAACCAGACCCCAAAATTATAGTTTCTATCTCCTCGAGCGATCACGTTACACTGGCGGTCAAAGGTTCAATTAGACCGCATGCTAGGCGGAATCTCACTGAGGGTTGATTAATTCACCCGCTGGGTATTCATCCATTTATTTTATTTTTATTTATTTATTTATTTAACGTCTATCCTATTCAGTTATAAAAACTGATTTACAAAGGAGGACAACTAAATAAATCTAATTACATAGATGCAGAAACAACAATAAATTACATTTTCGTAAATATTTGAAATAGTAGCATTACAACAACAATGCATTTAACACAAGAATTTTGGTAACAAATTGAATGATATTATATGCATTCAATGAATGAATCAAATATAAAAAAGGGTGGAGAATGAAAAGAAAAGAAAAGAAAAGAAAAGAAAAAAAAAAAAAAAACATTAAAAAGAAAAACGAAAAGAAAAAAACTGATTTATTAGACGATCCCACTCAAACGAATATGAGGTTTGCCAAAAATCAGGAACAGCAAATCAGGGAGTATAATCAAACTTTCGCGGAAGAAACCACCGAACGCGAAATCTTTATTCTTGGGTTCAATCTTCATTTTTGTGTTCAAATCTTGACTCATATATATAATTATATCAGATATATAATTATTTAAAAAATTTCATGTCAAACTGATCACAGCAATGATACAGGACACCTAAATCAAGTTGCAAGCTCCATCATTGGGCGGCAACCAGACAATCTAGGCAAAAAAATATAGTTGAAAATACATTGTTTATATCATAATCAAAGCAATAATGAACAAACAAAGAGAAAAGCAAAATCAATTATAAGAGCTTATGAAGGTAAATTAACATTACACAAACACACAGACAATAACTTACAAATAAATAGTAAAAATCAATTTTTTGCTCTTTGATTCATTATCATTGCTTCAATTTTACTTTTAAATTGTACAATTCCTAGATCAGTAAACTGGCTTCTAATATCATAAGAAATTGAATTCCAATAGGATACGCCTCTGTACATAAATGACTTTCTAAATGCTTCAGAATTTAATCTAGGAACTTCCAATGAGTTTATTAAAGTAGAATTTCTATCACGATCAACAATTTTAAAAATATTGGGTAGAATACCTAAAAACATACCTTTCAATACTTTGTATGTATTTACCAGCACGCTATACTTCATCCTCTCCTCAATCGTGAAACAATCAGACTGCAAATCTTGGTTCAAGGGAAATGAATCAAACAGATGGTCAATTCTCTTCTGGAGTACAACATACTCAGTAGAAGGTCTTACTGCCCAAACCACTAAGCAATAATCAATAACAGAGTGAATATAAGAATCTACAAGTAACCTCAACATTCTCTCGGTTACAAACCTCTTCATTCTACTTATAATTCCAATTGCTGATGATACTTTATTACACACATATTCATAATGTTTCTAAAATTTAAATTACAATATAAGAAAACTCCAAGATATTTAAAATCATACACTCAAAGAAATTAACTTACCATTAAAATTTTTTTTTTTTTTTTTTAACGTCAAATGAATATCATTCATGCTTCTATCATTAGCCTTATGAAAAATCATAAAATTTTTTTGCATAATTAATATCAAGTTCCTGAGTTTTAAACCAATCATCCATCCTCTTTTAGAATTCTTAAAGACGTCTTACGATCTCTTCGACATCCACACCTTCTAAATAAAAGACCAAGTCATCAGCAAATAAGATATAATGATGCCTCCCATTATAGTAGATATATCATCTATATAAAGAATAAATAACAGTGGTCCTAATATTGATCCTTGGGGTACTCCAAAAAATATATTGAATACTTTTGAACTATATTTTGCAAGATTTATAAACATTTTTCTATTTAAAAAATAATCCGCCAAAATTGTAACAAATAAGGACTTACTTTAAAAACCTGGTTTTTAATTTTATAAAAGAGGTAAAAAAGGTACTGAATCAAATGCTTTCCTAAGATCAACAAAGACAGCTCCAACCTTACCATTACGTTTATCAACCCCTTTATAGATAAAATCTGTAAATGCTAGAAGGGCACTTTGCGTTGACCTACCTTCCTAAAAACCATGCTGGTTTGCACTTAAACCTTCAGATGCATCCACTTCATGTAATAACCTCTTGTGTAAAATATTTCAAAAATTTTTTCCCTAAAATTGGAAGATTTTGATATAGGTCGATAAGAATTCCTTTTACTCTTTTTACCTTTACCCTTATAAAAGGCGTTAACCCTTCCCAAATTTTTCAGCTGTGTTGGGAAATCACCTACAAGAAAGAAATGGGAAATTAGATACGCTAATAATCCGACTATTGATGCGCATTTCTTAAATACTATGCATGGAATCTCTTGAATTGTTGCAGAGCTTCTAATTTAAGGCGTTTAATTGCTGAAATGACTTCTTCATTAGTTACTTTTGTATGGGGGAAGATTCTCTGCTTCTCTTCTTTTTAAAAATTTTTAAAATTACCAATTTCATTTGAAAAATCTACATCGTTCACAACAAAACTTTTTTGTAACAAACAGCACATATCTGGATTAGACGGTAGGATACCCCATTCCTGTTCAATGAGGCTATGCTAAAACTTTTTTTTCTTTGTTACCTGTCAACTTATTTATAAACTGACCATAAAGATTTTGAAGAAATATCATTATCAAAAGAAGACTTAAAATGCTCACGCTTGAAAAACGAATCTGATTATTTACCTTATTCTAACTTTCTTGTTTTCCTCCCACGTTGACTGCCTTCTAAAAATTCTAAATTTTTTGCGCAAGTGGTCTCTCCTATGCATGGATTTCCTAATCTCTGCTGTTAACCATGGGCTGGCTTACCTTTAATTCTTAATTTCAAGGGGTGTGCATGTTCATTTAGAGGTTCTACGACTACTTTAACAAACATTTCTAATTTATCATCTGCACTTACTTGCCATACCCAATTGGTCAATGGGACCACTTAAGATATCTTCATCTACTTGCTTCCAATCAACATTCTTATAATTTCTAGTATTTACAAATTTAGGAAGAAATTTTTGCTTATTAATCTTACGAACACAAAAAATTTAATTCATGATCACTTAATCCTACACTTATAATACCTGACGAAAAATTTATTTTCATTGTGATTTGCATAAACATGATCAATTAAAGAAGCTGACCTATTATTAACCCTAGTAACAGACTTTATCAATTGTACCAATCCAGTGATCTAGTAAGAATTTTGAAATTATTTTCTGGTAATGTCTTCTTACTCAAATCAATGTTGAAATCACCCAGAAAAAACAATTCATTAGCTTCCGATTTTAAATTATTTACTAAACTATCAAAACAATCTGAAAATTCTTCTAACTTTACGTGTGGAGCTTTTTTTAAAAATGCTGTAAAAATCATTGGCTTTACATTCGGAGCCAGAATTTAACTGACTGCAACTCAACATCTATCGGAAATTTAACTTTACACTCGACTACACTTGACATGAACTTCTCAGCAAATAAATAACTACCCCCCCCCCCCTACCCTTTCACGATCCCAAAACTTAGCATTTTATAATTGTCAATAGAAATAAAACCGTCCCGGAAACAGACTCATCTAGATTTTGGTTTCACAGCAAACAAATATTTTCAAAATTATACGTTTTCAAGAATAACTCTCAACTGATCTATGTACTTATCCAACTTACGTATATTGAGATGTTCCAAGCTTTATCCTTTTGGCAATACAGCTAAACCATTAGCAGCAACATCATTTATATTTTGTGGTTCTTTATCGACATCGATTAAAAAGATTTTTCATGTAAATTTCATGTACACTTAGAGGGGGGGGAAATAAACCCAAATTTATACAATACCATCTCGTCGAAAACTCTTTGTTTTGGTTTTTCAGTTCATAACATCTTGAACGCCACATTGAAGGCACTTGCTGCTATTATAACTGATTATACACTTATTTCATTCCCATGGTCCAATTATTGAATCAAATGCCTCAATTGTCATATTTATACATACCGATGGAAAATATCTTCACATACCGAGCACTCTAGGCTTTAGTTGTTTTGCTCTTTTTCAAATTACATACGGTACAACGTTTAACCACTTGTTTAGCCATTATGAATGAAAGAAATTGTAATGTTATAATCGAAAGAATATAATTCAAATTCCCCATGCCTAATTCCTGCTGTCAGAAAAGTAAACAATAATATTTTCAAGTTTGTTTTATAACAAGCGAACGTTCCAATTGATTTTTTGACAGAAAATCAAAAATCAAATCCTTTTTAAATATTTACTTCTTAAAAAAACTTTATGATATAAATTTGGCTTCACAATGATACTTCAAAATAAGGAAGGTTTTAATGTCAACAAACTCAAAAATTACTAAATAAATATGATTATTAAAAGAGTATTTAAGCCTAAGCTTGTCGTCAAGGGCACACTGATGAAGACGTTAACACAAATCTAAATATGTTTAAATTCCTATAAAGTATTAAATGAATTTAAATGTGTTTGCTCCACCACACACACTGAACTCTAAATAACCTTATTGATGCAAAATCATATTCTGAAAACCTTTGAATGCTTACAAATCCATATTAAAACACAGGAGTGATTTTTAGGGTGACAGTTTTGTAAGAAAACCCACACAATTGAGTAAAACGACTGATTATTCTGTAAATAATGAAAACTAAAACTTCCCTTCAATGTCACTCGTAGTATAATTTTAGAAGATCAAGATGCAGTCAAAATTTGATATGGGTTTCTTGTATTTCCGTGTAAAGATAGAAAATTATCAGGAGATTTTCTAAGCTTGACAGATTGGAAAAAAGACAAACGCATTGTCGAAAAAGACAAACGCATTGTCCAAAGACAAACGCATTGTCACCATCGCATTCATCCACAGAGCTAACTTGCTATTTATCTAATATATTATCTCACCTAGCGTAAGGTTATTCAGTTATGTAGTAAGAGTATCTGCTTCAAACCGGAAGATCCTGGGTTCTAATCCCTAAACAGGTAGAAGATTGTTAACTTCTGATGTGGATTTCATCATTTCTTGGCTTAGGGAAGTGTAATCAATGACTTCAGTGCCATCCTAGCAACGAGGCACATCATAATTTATAAGTTATTCCAAATTAACCTGGTTGATCTAGCGTCGACCGCGGATGAAATCGTGCCCAGCTTGTTTGTTCGGTGTTTCCAATTTAAAACATCGGTATCTAGTGATCATAGTTTGCTCGTTGGTGATGTCGGCGCCTTGCAGTGTTGGCTTGGTCGACTTTGAATGTCCCCAACATGCATGTCGGTGTTAACAAAAAGGTTTTGGTAACCTAGAGCTAGAGGGGAAATGCAAGCCCCCCCCCCCCCCGTCCCATAAAGTTTTATTTCTTCTTTACTCAGGACTTCCACCATTAGTGAATGATAAAACATGCGAGAGTACTGATAACTTTTAATTTCTTGTCGCCTCCGTGAACAACAAGATTTGAAAGCTAGGATAAAACGTATTTTTTTCCTCTTTAGTGATGCTTATGACCCATGGGACTGATGATTATTATTTAAGACTTTCTTTTTCGACGATATGATGATTAAGAGAGATGGGACATGCGATTTAGGCAAATTTCTGTATCGGTCGGTCGACTGAAACCACTGGTGTCTGAAATTTTTAAGATATGCAAGGAATGTGGAAATATAGTACTCTACAAGTAACACATTTACAAATTTTGTTTTAAAACAATTTATAAAAATAAAATAGTTTTCACTTATTTTGATTTTGTTAAAAACTCCGAAATTGAATATAAGTATTCATGATTTTTTTCTGGCTGATTAAGACAAATTAATGAAAATGTATGACCGCAGGGCCGTCCATGTATGCTTTATTGACATCTTTGCAAAGTTTCATAATATTATGCGTCGGATGCATCTTGGCCGAGCGAATAGCTAAATTGCTTACTGCTGTCATATGTGTCCCGTGCTTCCCTTGCCTTGCGTTTGACGTTAAGAGTGAAGCTCTAAAAATGTACGCACTTTTAATGTGATTTTTAAGAAAAAGTATGAATCAATATGTTTATCTGTCCACGGATCTTTGATCAGTTGTGTTTGACATGTGACTGTGGTAACTATTCGTGCGTGTTTTATATAAATATTTATTGCGGTCGAAGACTGTCGGTTCATCACGGTCTTATTATATTGTAAAGTTCTAAACGTGTTGGGGATGGGTTTAGTTGACACTTGTCGATGCAAGACGGGCGATAAGTCGTTGATAACAACGATTTTTTTCAATTTCTCGTGGGAGACCTGCCCAGGGTGCAAAGTATGAGCTTTTCGGTTGCCCTTAACTAGGAATGTGGGGGATAGGTAAATTTTAAATTGGGTTTCCCCGGGGGCTTTTTAAAGGGGACTAAATCCCTTGCATTCGCATTTCCCGACTGGGGAAAACCTGGGAAAAAAACCAACGTTCATCAGGTTTCCCTCCGAATCAGAGACTCGCGCGTTTAAAACCCCTCGAGCCAAACATTTGTCGGTTTGTTTAAAAACGACCCCTCGACCTCGGGCATTAATCCTAATGGACCCACGGATTAATCCCTCCCCCTTACCCTCACCTCAAAAACAAAATTTTCCCAACTTGGGACTCTGCCAAAAAACCCTATTAAAATATCTACTTAAAAGTAGGGATCGGGTGGAGAAGGGTAGACAGAGGGGGTTTCCCTAAAGGGAAAAAAACTCGACAAGAAGTTTTGAAAATTTGGGGTTTTTCCCCCCTACCCCATTTTTCTAAAAAACTTTTCGGATATATAATCGTTCAAATTTCCCTTTTTAAAACACACTTCTCGGATATATTATCGTTTCAAATCCTTTTTTTCTAACCCTTATTTTTCGGAAAATTTTGTTATGGGGATTCTAACCCCTTTTGGGGGGTAAACCACATTTTCGAATATTTATGGGGGGGGGGTTCAAATCCTTTTTGAAAACCCCTTTTTTCGGAAAATTTTCGTTTCTAATAAAATTTTTCTAACCCATTTCTAGAAAATTTTATCGTTTTCTAACCCTTTTTCCCCAACACACTTTTGGGATAGTATTTTTCGATTCAATCCTTTTTTGTAAACAACCTTTTGGGAAAATAATCGATTCCATTCCTTTTTTGCAAACATACTTTTCGGATATTTTTATGATTCTATTCCATTTTGCAAACACACTTTTCGAATGTGATCGTTTCTATTCCATTTTGCAAACACACTTTCGGAAAATGTTACGTTCTAATCCATTTTGTAAACCCTTTTGGGATATGTTTATCGATTCTATTCCATTTTGCAAAAACACTTCTCATAGGGTTTATCGATTCTATTCCTTTTTTGGGCAAAACACACTTTTGGGGATATGTTATGTTCAAATTTCCATTTTGTAAACACACTTTTCGGAAAATTTTAAAATCGTTCTACCCCCTTTTGGGGAAAAAAACACATTTTTTCGGTATTTTTTATCGATTCTATTCCATTTTGAAAACAAAACTTTTCGGATATTTTTATGGGTTCTTTTCCCATTTTGAAAACCCACCCCTTCTCGGATAGTTATCGTTTCTTTTTCCATTTTGAAAACATATTTTTTCGGATATGTTATCGTTTCCCTTTTCCCAAATTTTTGCAAACACCTTCTCGGATATGTTATCGTTCTTTTCCCCTTTTTGGAAAAACACATTTTTGGGATATGTTATCGATTCAAATCCATTTTTTAAACCCCCTTTTTTCGGAAAATAATCGATTCTTTTTCCATTTTGAAAACTATTTTTTCGGAATGTTATCGATTCTATTCCTTTGAAAACCCCCTTTTTTCGGATATGTTATGTTTTTTTTCCTTTTTGCAAAAAAAACTTTTGGGATATGTTATCGATTATTTCCCATTTTGAAAACAACTTTTCGGATTTTTATCGATTCTATTCCATTTTGGAAACACCTTTTCGGATATTTAAATCGATTCTTTTCCCCTTTTTGGGAAAACCACAACTTTTGGGAAATTTTTATCGATTCTTTTCCCTTTTTGGGAAAACCATTTTCCCGGATATTTTTTCGATTCTTTTTCCATTTTGCAAACAATTTTTCGGATATTTATGGGATTCAAATTCCATTTTGCAAACAAAACTTTTCCCGGATATGTTATCGTTTCTAATCCTTTTGAAAACCCATATTTTTCGGATATTTTATCGATTTTTTTCCTTTTTTGAAAACATATTTTTGGGGAATATTTTTAATCGATTCTTTTCCATTTTGAAAACACATTTTTTTCGGTTGTTATCGATTCAAATTCCATTTTGCAAACACCTTTTGGGGGGGGATATGTTATCGTTTTTATTCCTTTTGAAAACCACCCTTTTGGGATATTTATCGATTCTATTCCTTTTGGGGGAAACCTTTTCGGATATGAAATCGATTCTTTCCATTTTTGCAAAACACACTTTTCGGATATAATCGTTCTTTTCCTTTTTTGGGAAAACATATTTTTCCGGATATGTTATCGATTCTTTTTTCCTTTTTGCAAACATATTTTTCCCGGATATATTATCGTTCTATTCCTTTTTGGGAAAACACATTTTTTGGGGGGGGGGGATTGTTTTCAAATTCTATTCCATTTTTGGAAAACCCCTTTTTTTGGGATATGTTTTTTCGATTTTTTTTTTCCATTTTGAAAACCACTTTTCGGATATGTTATCGATTCTTTTCCTTTTTGGGAAAACATACTTTTCGGATATGTTATCGATTCTATTCCTTTTGCAAACCCTTTTTTTCGGATAGTTTATCGATTCTTTTTCCATTTTGCAAACATATTTTTCGTTTTTTTTCCCGTTTCTTTTCCCATTTTCCCAAAAAACCTTTTCGGATATTTTTATCGATTTTTTATTCCATTTTGAAAAACATCTTTTCGGATATTTTGGGGTTTTCAAATCCATTTTGAAAACCCTACTTTTCTATATTACGTTTCCCTATTCCATTTTGGAAACACCCTTTTTCGGATTTTTGTTTTTTTCGTTCTTTTTCCTTTTTTGGAAAAAATTCTTTTTGGGATATTTTTTTCGATTCTTTTCCTTTTTGGGAAACCCAAACTTTTTGGGGGGGGAAATTATTTTTTGTGGGCCCCTTATTCCTTTTTTGGCAAACACTTTTTTTCGGATATAATCTTTCTTTTCCCCATTTTGGAAAAAAACATTTTTTTTCGGGGATTTTTTTATGGGATTCTTTTCCCTTTTTTGTAAAAAAATTTTTTTTTTTTTTTGGGATATGTTTTCGTTTCTATTCCATTTTGCAAACACATTTTTTTCGGATATAATCAAATTCTATTCGCTTTTTGGAAACCCCATTTTTGGGATATTTTTTAATGGGTTTCTATTCCTTTTTTGGAAAAATCCCTTTTCGGAAAATTTTGTTATCGATTCTATTCCTTTTGGAAACCCCAATTTTTTCGGATTTTTTTTATGGGGGGAATTTCTATTCCATTTTGAAAACATACTTTTCGGATATGAAATTTCTTTCTTTTTTCATTTTGCAAACATATTTTTGGGGTATGTTATGGGATTCAAATCCATTTTGCAAACTTTATTTTTTCCGGATATTTTTATCAAATTCTTTTCCCCTTTTTGGGAAAAACACACTTTTTCGGGATAGTTACCCTTTCTTTTCCCCATTTCGTAAACATACTTTTCGGTTTTGTTTTTCGTTTTCTTTTCCATTTAGGAAACACACTTTTCGGATATGTTATCGTTCTATTCCTTTTTTCAAACAACATTTTTGGGGAATAAAATCGTTTCCCTTTTTCCTTTTTTGCAAACATACTTTTGGGATATGTTATCGATTCTAATTTTTTTTGGGGGGGGGGGAAAAAACCCTTTTGGGATTAATCATTCTATTTTTTTTGGGCAACACACTTTTTCGGAATTAGTTTCGTTCCCAATCCTTTTCCCAAACCCCTTTTTGGGGGTTAATAATTGGGGATTCTTTCCTTTTGAAAAACATACATTTTTGGGTATTTTTTATCGTTTTCTAAATTCCTTTTTGGGAAAATACACTTTTCGGATATATTACGGATTTTTTTTTAAAGAAAATTTAAACTCCATTATATTTTTGGGTTTTTTAAACCCTTTCACTCTTTGCCCCTTTCCCGGGGGACACACGCTTTTGAATCCCACAATAAAAACTACAGTTAAAACCCCTACTCGCCCTTCAACACTTATGAAAAATTTTGGGTTGTTGGGGAATTGTTAGGTTTGTAATTTTTTGATATGGGAGTGTGCCTTTGTTAAAATGAAAAGGGGTTCGGGGGGAAATATATGTATACGAAACATGAAGTTTAATCTTAGCTAAAATAAAAATCTTATTAAACAAAATTTTTTTTGGGGGCCTTGAGGGGGGTTCATGGGGTTTAACCCTTACGTAGGTTTGGAATATAAAAACAGGGCACCCCGGGGGGTTTCCCCCCAAAAGGGTATTGAAAGTTTGAAAAAAATTTGGGTAAAATAAGGGTGGGGCTTTGTTTCCCTTTATTCTCTTTGTTTATTGGTTTTTAGGGTTTTTCCTACGAAATGCATTGAGAAAAAAAAATGTAAAAAATATTTACAATTTTTAGAAAAGAAAAAACATTTTTTTTGGGGGTTGCTGCCAACTTTTTTGTGTTTTTAAAAAGAAACAGCTTAATAAGTAAACACAATTTTTTAAACTTTTAACAATCATTAAAATTAAAAATTTTTTAGTAAAAAAAATTGGCAAAATTTCCCAACAAAAAAGATAAAGGTTTTTCTATTACAAAAGGGGATCAAAATTCCCCGAAAAAAAGTCGTGGAGAGGGGTTTTGACTCTTTGTGTTCCGAAGAAAAACGGGGGTAGGGTCCAAAATCAAAAAACTTTCTTCTTGTTTTCCCAAAAGGCGGGATTATTTTTCTTACCCGTTTTTTTTAAAATTTAAAGGGGGATTGATGAAAAGGTTTTGGGGGAAAAAAAAAAGGATTTAAAATTTTTTTATTCAGACCCCACCTTCTCTCATTTTTTTTTTTCGGCCCTTAGGGACAATTGGGGGTTAAGGAAAGCTTGAGTTGACCCCGGCTTTTTTTCGCCCCTTAAGCTAAACCAACATTAACCAAGCCCCTTTAAAAGCGGATGAGGCCAAGTCCCCCAAAGGAGCGCTGTAATGTTAAAGGGTTTTTCACGGGGGTTTTTAACAAAAACGAAATCCCTAAAAAGGGATGGTAAAAAAAACTAAAACCCCACCACACCAAATTTTTTTTTCTATCTTTTAAACCCCCAAAAAATAAAAAATATATATTAATATTAGGGTTTGGTTTAAATTTTTATTTGTAATCACATCGTTTTCCCCCAATAAAGTAAAAATAACTTAAAATTTCCATGAAAATTAAATGGCCCAAATATTGGTTTTTTGGTTCCAAAAAGTTTGTTTTTCTCCACTTTTTGGAGGCAGGCAGGGACATAACTTCACCCTCGGACTTATATGAAAAAAACCTAAAAATTTTTTGGGACCCCTGAGCCGTACCAAAACCTCAAAATTTTGAGGCTTGGGGGGGGTTTTGTTTTATTGTTTTTTTTTTTAAACAATTTTTAAAACTTCCCACCTAAAATGGTGGGGAAATTTATTGAATTTTATAAACTCCAATTTTGTTTGTGGCCTTTAAAAATTTTTTTTGTCGTGTGCAGTGGTGGGAAGTTTCGGGCTTCAATCCCGCAAATTTTTCTTTTGGGAGCCCCCTAACAGAAAAACATTGCTAGGCTCAATTTAAATTTTTTCAGACTTTTTTTTTCCCGGGCGGTATATATAATATCTGGGGGTATTATATGGGGACCAAAGCAGGGGGAGGTTTGGGTTCTTCCCCCCAAACAACATGGGGCCGGGCAGGAAATTTTGGAAAATTTATTTTTAAGAGTGCGTTTGCACAAAAAAAAAAAAAAATTTTTGGGCTGAATGCAATCCAAAATAAAGTAGTTTTTGTGAGGGTTTTTTGGTTTGTGGACGCAAAAGTCCTAAAAACCGCAATTTCAACCCTTTAAAAAACCCCTAGTTCACAAAAGATTCATTTTAGCAACGAAACCCAATACATATTTTCCAAAAATGGGAAAAAGCTGGTTTTTTTTAAAGAGTTTTTTTTTTAAAGGGCCCCCCCAAAAAAGCCCGGGCCCGCCCACAGTTCCGGGGCCCCGCGGGCCCCCTATTCCCCCACTGGTCTTTTGGTACAAATAAAGAATTTTTTACCCACGGTGCAGTTGTGGGGTTTCCTGTGGGTTTTAAAAGTACTGTTAAAAAAACTAGGACCAAAAACCCCTTCAGTTTTTTGCTAAAGAAGGGGGTTCGGTTTCTGTACCCTTTTGCCAGTAAGAGGAAAAAATTCCTGGGTAAATTTTCTTTGGTCTATTTCCAAACACTCTCACCGATTTTTGAAAATAATATGAAAATGGTTGAAAGTTTTGGGTGAATGAAAAAAGGACTTGAAAAAATATGGAAAAAAACATGTGGGGACTTTCAAAAGCTCTTTTTGGGGCACAAAATGCAAAGTTTTTGGATGAGCGAAACGAAGACTTTTAATTTTTCTTCGTGTTTTTTTTTTTTTTTTTTTTAAATTTTCGGGTTTCCACCAAAAAAAGCTCGGGTTTTTTGTTTTTTGTAATTTTTTTTTTGTCTTTTTTTTTTTCGGGTCCTAAAAGGGCAAACGGCTTAGTAAATTTTATGAAAATTTTGGAGGGGGCCTTCAAAAACTCAGGAACTTAAAGCTTTAATTTTTTTTTTTGGACAATTTGAAGAAATTTTTTTTCCCTGAAAATCGTACTTTTTTTGACTTTTTTTTGGTTTTTTGGTTTCGATATTTTGTGGGCCTTTGGGGCCCATTCTGACCAAAAGGGTGGGGGCTACAAAGTTCATATTTTACTGTACAGGGGAAAAGCTTTTTTTAATTTGGCTTTATGAAAAAAAAAAACTGAAAAAATTAGGGCCGGAATCCTAAAAAAAAGGTTTTTAAAAATGATTTTAGAGTTTTTTTAGGTTTTTTTAATAACAATTTTAACCCCGTAAATGAAACTTGGGGCAAAAATCACCCAAAAATGCATTTTAAAAGCCTTGCAAAAAGGGAAAATGGGTCCTACGCAAAATAAAAACTAAAAAAAAAGATCAAACCATCAAAGCGGGGGGACTTAAACGTTTTCCCAGTAGGTCACAAGAAAATGAAAGTTCTAAATGCAATATTTTAAATTTTAAATGTGATTTATTATTTTCGAAAATTTTCATTTTAATGGCCAAATGGAGCTTATGACCCCCCCCCTCCCAAATTTTTTTTAAAAAATTCAAATTCCTTTTTCATTCCTCAACCTTTTTTCCCCCCCGGCCCCCTTTTTTCCCTTTTTCTTTCAAAAAATCGGTAAGAGTTTCTGTGGAATAGCCTCTCATCATTTTTAGAAACATTTTGGAAATATTTTAGTATGATTTTCTTAAAAATGAGAGTAGTTCAACGCCCCCCGAATAAATTACAAATTTAAAATTTGTTTGTGTTTTTAAATTAAAAATTTAAAAATCATGGGATTTTTTTCAAAACGAATTATTTATCATTACGTCAAAAATTTTACCGATACAGAGACAAAACGAAAAGTGTCCCCAAAAAATAAATTTTGAAGCTAAACTTAAAAAAAAAACTTTTATGAAGGGAGGTCTCCGATATTGTGTACCCGCACCCTCCATTTTTCATGTAGGGAAAAGTTTATTGGTCCGTTCGAAACAATCTGAAAAGGGTTGGGTCGAGAAAATAGGCCCCCTTTTTTTCCGTAAAATTTAAAGTTTTTGGGCGTTTTTTTTTCCCTTTAAGCCCTTTTATTAAAAAGCAGAATAAAGTTTGAAATGTTTTTAAGAGGGAGGTGAGGGGACAAAACAGAGTGGGGAATTTTATGCGAGGGGAAATTTAAAAAGGTTTTTCAACCATGGGTTTTCTTTTTTAAAAAATTCAATTAAATTTTTAAAATGCGAATTAATTTTAAAAATTATAAAAGGGACCTTTTTTATATATTTTCTGATTGGAAAAAAAGGGGAAAATTTTTGCCTTTTAAAACCTAGCCATCGATTAACATAGATGTTTTATACTAGGAAAAACGCTTTAAGGGCCCGCCACGTTTTTATGGATAGCTTTTTTGTAAGTTTTTATTTTTCGGGGTTTGGGCCATTTTCCTTTTCAAGTGTTTTTTTTTTTAAAAGCATTGTTGGGAATTGTTGGGCAAGTTTCTATTTTTTACTTGTTTAAATTTTCATTATAAAACCCCCAAAAAAATTTATATTTAAAACCTTTTTTTCTATAGAAATTTTTGGGTTTAAATTTTTTTAAATTTTTCTTTCAAAAAGTACTACATCACCATAACCTTAAAAAGTCCATGTGAAAATTTTAACGTTGTAAACCCCCCCCTTTTTTTTTAGAATCCCCAAATTTTCACGAAAAAATCGCCCCCAAAATCGAAAAAAATCGTAAAAGTACGATATGAGAAATATGCTTCGATTGTACCCAAAAACGTGGCACGTCTAAGTTTAGAGATTTCGAAGATCCCCTCCAATTTTCATCAAGATCGTTTATGCCGTTTGCCCGGAATCGTGCGAACAAACAGACAAAAAAAACAAAAAAACAAAAAACAACCGAGCTTAATTTTTTTTTTTGGGGGGGGTCAGTGAAATTGAAGTCTACGCTTACCTCATCCAAAAATTAATATTTAACTGTTTTTCTTTTCTAGAACACGTTAAAAAAATCAGATTTTTCACTTTGGTATTTTCTACATATTTTTTAGTTAACCGGTATTTTTGTCAATTTTTACCGAACAGAAAAAAAACTCGCAGGAAACACACGCACGGACAGACGGACGGACGAAAAAACTAGAGAGATAATGCTCACTTGGGAACTTCGTTCCCTGATGTATTATTTACAGTTGTAGGTTATTGGTCCTTTTTAATTAAAATAAATCAAGGAAACAACTGACAGAAAAAGAAACACGAAAGCGGTAAGTTCTGATAGAATCTGTAGCGAATGGCAAATGAAATGGTAAACCTTGATTACGTTTGGAAAATACGACGCGCTGAATGATTCTAATGTCGGTCTAGCGGAAACACAGTGTTCCTTCTACCGCACTCTGTGAAAGTAAGACCCTCCGAACTTTCTTCGGCGACCTGCATGCCAAGTATTCGACTCGGTTCTAATCAGGGAATGAAAACTTCTCCGTGTACTGATCGCACTTACAGGGTCGAGCGCAATACTTGGCCAACATTCCTTAGGGTGTTCCTGCTTCCAATACAGACACTGGTTCTAAACACGCTACAGGCAAAACATTCTGAACTCTGATAGTATTCACCCGCTAAACTCAAAAAATATATTTCATTATGGCTAATTAGTTATGAATTTAGAAATTAACAGAAAAATTATTGGGTGCCCATGACCCAGAAAAAATGTCAAACTTGGTAGTTTTCGAGCTAGGTCCCATCGGCAAAAATCTTCCATAAGAAATAACATGGGGACGATCTTTATGCTACGTGACCTTGGGGGATTTTGATAAAAAAATATTGGCAATTATTGACGTACTCTACAGTCTTTTCTGTAAATCCTCTATATTTTGTTTTGTAATTTACTGATTACCAAGAACGGGTGTGATTTTGGAATGCATATTTTGCGTGTTTGAGTGTATATTTGCGCACAGTTTCAAGAAAAGATATTACAAAGGGCCATTTTAAATTGGTGCGATGCTCTAGTATCTATGTGGAACAAAAAGAAATAGATTAAAGTCGATTTAAGAAATTTCCCAAAACGCCAATTTTCACATATTTCTGGATCAAAAAATAGAAAAATTGATGTAAAATCACAGTTACAAGATGTAATTTTTTAAACGGTCATTTTAGTGTAGTATTTTGCTATAGATTAAGTGCTAACAATTATTTTTTTAGGGTAAGAGCCAAGTCCATCATTTTGGTCTAGAAAGGACACTGAGCTTGTCCCGACTCAAATGTGCGCGCTCAGGTTATATAATTACCAAATTTTGCATGAATGTTAATAAAGTACTTTTATATTGATACCCGTACTTGGTTGCAAAAAATAAACCTACAGATCTATTGCGAGAAATTAGTCCAAAACATAGAAAAATGTGAAATTCAAAACATGGATTTCAATTTTGGAAATTCCCACTAAACCGTTTATCTTACGATAAAACCAAATCAACCTGCGTTCACTTTGATTTAAACGTTGTTACACAGTTTACAAATTTGAGTTAAAAAATCTCTACACTTGGAAGAAATCCCCGAAGTTGACCAAAATAGAGTAAATTACGGTGATTTCACTATGTTTTATTCAAAATCAATTGATTAATTTAGGAATACGCGTACTGGATAACATAGATTGAGTCTTTATTAACGTTGGTGTGAAATTTGATAAGGGTGTTATATAAACCCTTTACCCGTATAAAACAGAAAGCTGAGGGCTTAAAAACTCGTCTCCACTCCAGCCTCGGCGACTCCTCTTAGTCCATCCTAGCATCGAGGCACATAATCCATTCTAAGGTTGTATGAGAATCAATCCAGAAAAAGCAAAAACTCCATCTTAGCGGCGTATCGAACCCAGGTCTTCCAATAACCGGTCAAGTGCTTTACCCCTAAGCTACCGAGACGGTTAACTCATTGTTGGTTTATTGTATAGATCGCTCGCGGAATAATGGCCAACCTTTTCGGTAGTGTTTCGTTTTTATAATTACCGTTTTCTACTTGCTCATTGATCACTCGTCGATAACGAAGCTGCCAACTGCGTTGCCGTGGTCTACTTTAAATTAAAGTGACTTACTAAAAATCAGTTATGTGTCTGAGTGGGTAATACTCTAAATACGAATTATTATTTATGTAACGCCAAAATGGGAATAATCCCTCATTTATATGTAATTTAACCTACTAATTTTATTATTTAGTATTTTTGTTGTTACTTACTTTTATTTATTGTCTGCTATAGTCAATTAGTTTTTATAACGTAAAAAAATACCAAGTTAAATCAATCAATCATTCAATCTATCCATCCATCAATCAATCAATCAATAAATAAATCATTCAATCAATCAATCGTTCAATCTATCCATCCAGCAAATCAATCAATCAATCAATAAATCAATCATTTATTCAACAAGGATATAATAAATAACAAATCGCATGCCAATCCGAGGTCGTGTTAGGTTTTTATTGCGAGACTTGACAGACTCACAGACGGACAGACGGACAGACGGACGGACGGACAGACGGACAGACAGACGAGTGATCCGTATATAGACTAGGAAGCTTCGCAACCGCTTTTTCAGGCGCGTTGTTCGATGAGCGTAATTGGTGCATTGAGATGCCATTTGTTCGGAAGCGAAATGCGAAATGACCTACGCGGTTGACGCGCCCTTATTCTCATGTCGTCGTCGCAAAAATTAAAACAATACTACCAAGCGTGTCGCAGGCCATAGCAATGGGAAAACGAAATCATTTTAAATACCATCTGCATTACAAGTGGCAGCTCAATGCACCAATAATTATGCTCATCCAACAACGCGCCTGAAAAAGCGTTTGCGAAGCTACCAAAGAACAAAATAGGAGACAACAATGAAAATTCGGGAAATAGGACCATTGCATAGGACGCACGAGTTTCTTTGGATGTTCTTTGGTAAGGTCACCGCTATGCTTGATGCAATTTTAATTTGTTTAAATCGTTATTCAATGATACAAGTTAAAAATTATTCTTCAATTAACCTCAAATTTCACACGAATATATAAATCCAAAAAATTGAGGATCTGTGAAATAATCATTATAATCGGATAAAGCATAATATAGGTGTTATAAGTCGAAGAAACTTAAAAAAAATCGAAAAAATTGTAAAACTGCGATTTTCATAAGAAATAATGTTTCGATTGCGCTCAAATTTCACATAAATATATCAATTCATAACTTTAAGTTTCTGTGAAAAAATCATTACAATCCAAAATAGCATGTAGGGGTTATAAGTCGATTTTTTTTAATTTTTTAAACGAAAAAAATCGTAAAATTGTGATTTTTATAAGAAATAATTTTTCGATTGCACTAAAAAAACGTGGCAGTCCTAAGTTCAGAGATTTCGAAGGCCTCCCAAATTTCATCGCAATTTAAGTATCGGTTTAGCCAGAATCGTGTTAACAAACACACAAAAATACAGGGAAAAAACATTCCGGATTTTTTTCTCCAGTGTAGTGAAAAAGAATCTTCGCTTCGCTCGCTACGCTCATCCAATGAGATATGTTTCCTTTTGTTTTAAATGTTTTTCTCAGTAATATATTTAAATATCATACAATCAAATCAATTTAGCTTTTCAATTGTTTTTGCCTTTTTACAGCACTTTTCAAACTCTTGATTTATAACAGAGCTGGATATTATACAGTGGGATTGTTCCATTGTGAGTTCAATTCACGTAACAAGAAGAATAACAACATATATATCTATCATAATAGGGTTGTTCCATTGAAGCGTATGTATTGTATTTGTGTTGTCTACTTCATCCACTCGAATAATCAGTAATGTGAATTGTGGCTAGAGTTGAAATCATCCGCTCGGCTTAATACTGAATTGTGTTATTTCGAGGTATGAACATTATGACTTCACTGGCTCAACTCGATACTAGTTTATTTCAGTTATTGTTAGTTAATATTCTATTATTTCATTCAAACAATGATTGATTTTTTGAAAGTCAAAGGATATATACAGCATTTACATATCCCGCATATAAGGGATGTTTTTTGTAATCGTCATCTATCTCAATTTATATTTTTGTTGGAGGTTCCGGGTTGCCCCTTTAGGTGGAGCCAGGGTCCTCTTGATCTCAACATAAGTATCTAAGGGACTTTGGCTGGAGCTTGCCCCGCCACCCTAAAACCAGGGTCCCCAAAAACATTCAGTATCATCCTTGTTGAAGGGAATTGTCAACACCAGTAATGGAGGATGTGTAGGTAAATCATTCTTCGTGGCAGATTTGGTGGAGAAATTTAGAGGGTGTTTTTATTTCATCAGAAACTAATTCTAGATGAATAATTTCCATCGTGTCAATCCTTGGCCCGTGGCGTATAGTTTTGGTGACGTCATCAAGATGGCCGCCATCATAGTTAATACATTTGCCCATATCCGATATTTACGAACGTAATTTAACTTTAACTAACGGATATTATTAAAGCTTATGAAAAATGTCAACATTACGTAACGTATACCGTAATTCTGAGTAAATTCTTCTTCATATGATGTTCTGCTTAGTTTTGACCTCTAGACTAATGATTAAAGTGTAAAAATGAAAGATCTTACATGTATGATTAGATATGGTGGAGGATTAAGGGTGAGGGGGGGGGGCACTTGGCAGTAAGAAACCATAAGACAGACAAGTATTGTAAGGAGAATGATGGGTGTGAAGTTAGGGTGAAAACTGTCTTATGTACGATCAATGGACCAGACAAGCTTGTGGAGGGGTGTTCGCTACTTCCAAGCCACCCTAGCAACTGGGATGCGTCGTGGGTATGTGTCATCGTGTTAAGTAATTGCATTTCAAAACCAGATATCGTTGGTGAGAGTGGATTGGAAGGATTGAGGTTCCTTCAACGGCTTCGTTTTCCTCTTGGTTGTCTAGGAGTCGGTCGAGGATCCGATTGAGTGAGAACTGCTCACACATGGTTGAATGGAAGCGATTAAGAGAGTCTCTATCGGGTGTGAAATGAACCAAACAAGTGAAAGGCGGGGACTTAGATGTCGACGGACATTTCTTAAAAGAAACTCTCGACCAATTTTACCTGGAGCTGAAGTCTAAAGAATGTGTCCAATTTAATCTGTCGGAATCGGCAGGAATCAGGTGTTAACGTGTCTTGTGTTAGTTTCTTTCTTTTACACCGACGGTGTTGGCTCGAGCGTTATAAGCGCGCGACTCTGATTCGGGAGGTCTTGGGTTCAAATCCCGTCGAGACCAGCATCCTGACTGAAGGTTTTTCCGAGGTTTTCCTTATACGTTAATGCGAATGTAAAGGATTGAGTCCTTACAAACAGCCCTCGGAGATCCCTTCAAAATTGTCCAACTCCAATATACCAAGTTAAACACCTGAAGAAGGGCATGCATTGCACCCTGGGAAGGAGTTCCCCTTTTTTTAAATCGTGGATAGGTTGCTAAAACCATATTCCTCGGCGAGCAAGCTAATAAATGATAATAAATCTAAAAATAAGAACAAATATTCTCACAGCTAACGCGTCTATCATCTTTACTCACGTTAATATTATTGTATTTACATTTGCTTTAAGGTTAGAAATATTATACCGTAGTAGAAAAAAAGCGATTAAAAAAATTACACAGTGCTTTTCATGCATATTCTAAATATCATGATTTGCAGTCAGTATAATAGAAAAAGTAATGTTATTTATAAGTTATAAAATTTATTCGAAATTGTGTGACATAGTTTTTAAAAATTGAACTTAAAAACTTTTTATACAAAAATTACAAACTCCGGAAAAAATTTAAATTATCCTTCGGGTTCGATTTTTATTTAGAAAAATCCAAAATCCTGTAATATGAATGCACATTTTTGACGTTATTTTTAGTATTTTTTCGGTGTTAAAAAAGTTTTTGTCACAAAACGACGAACGTAAGCCAATTCAAACTATAAATATTTATGTAATAATTTGCTTCAAAACAGTGCACACTTCCGTTTCTATAGTTGTCCAAGATTCTCCTATAAACACACTGAACAAAAGAAAAATCCGTCCTCAAGAGCTTTACTCTTGACTGATCACCACATGAAACACAAATTTACTGGAACTTTGAAACTTTATATTGGATCGGTACGTATGAAATCGTAAAACAGCGGAAATTGAACGTGATTTAGATGAAATACTTGCATGTTTAATCAAATGACACATTCTTTGAGACTATTTTCGTGGGAGAACCAACATTATATCTCAAAACAATAAAAACGAGGAAAATAGAATTCTAAACAATGAAAGATTAAATGTTTGTAATACGAGCAAACTATTGAAGTCTGTATTTTACTCACTGATCAAAGACTAAAATAACTTGCCAGCAGAGATAAGAGAAATCAAATCATTGGACTCACTCACACTTTTAAAGTTCCGTTAAACGTTCCAAGTAGTCTATTTAGCACTTAGCACCAATTTTCAGTATTCGTTAACCTTGCCGTTATGTATTATTAAATCATTTTATATCGTATGTATCATCATGATTCATGACCCTACCACTTACCGTGCTCTATGACAGCCGTATGCGTTCGAGTTGCACTTTAGTGACTCTGCAGCCGCATTAAACATGATACACACTACAACATCGAAAAATAAAATGGAACTTTTTGAAGAAACTTAAGCTCATTTTGATGAGGAACTTGAACTTCATAAAAATTTATTTTTAGATTGATGAACTGAATCTATTAAAAGTTCCTTTTCAAAACGAACTTCCCCAAGTATGGTTATGGACAATGTCCATAGGCCTACCCTCTGTAACCTCAAGTTGGTTATAGTGTAAGTTTGTAAATAGCTAATGAACTAACCTATTAAAAAAAGCTAATTAACAATATTTGAACAATGGTAGCAGAAACGTTTGTTGGAGCAAAATGTACATAGAATGCAACAGCAAAATATTTTGAATACATGGAAATCCATCCAGAAATTAAAAGATTCAACTCAGCAGGGTATCGAACCCCGGTCTCCCAATTGCCGGTCGGGTGCTTTACCCCTATGCTACCGAGACGGTTAACTTCATAACATCAGGATTGTTGGTGCATTGTAGATCTGAGTAGATTACATTTTAATTTTTAATATATTACACCGACAGGAGTGTTTCCGTATTGTTAAAATTGAGATACAAAATATAAGTTTACGTTTTTTGGACGAGAAATAACCTATACCTATATATGCCAATTTTGGACAACAGTGGTTACATTGAGCGAGGTGCAATATTTAATTTCGAGCATCGAGTGTTTCATATTGTTTTAACACAGCTTTGAGAAATGAAAAAAGGACAAATTATTTTGTGCCCAACGGTTTTCTTTGTCAGACAACAAATTAGACTTTTGTACCAAAGAACGATAAAATTCGTACATATACATAATATTATGTAATATGCATGTATTTCGAACATATATTTCTATTAGGTTACTCGTTGATCTTGTGGCTAGAGGCTCTGCTTCAAATGCAGAAGGACTAGGGTTCGATCCCCGTTTACGACTTTAGAGCCGTCCTAGCAACGAGGCACGTAATAAATTTAAAAAAACTTAAACATGCTGATCTCTAGTTGGTCATTGTTCGCTCGTCGATGGAGTCGACGCTTACAAAGTTGGCTTGGTCAGCTTTTAATTTAATGTCGCCCACCGAAAATCAGTTATGCGAGTGCGACTGAGTAGGTAAATTTTAAAAACGAATAATTTTTGTTTTGATTTGATTTGATTTATTTTAAAATTCAGTTTACTCTTACACTTAAATGGAAGACAAAGCTGTATTGAAACAGTATTTTGAAAATCGTCGCTCGAAATTATTATTTACATGGCACATTGTGTACACTATTGTCCCCAAATAAGCATATCATGAGTTTATGACCAGCCTATTTTTTTAAATATAATAATTGAGCTCTAATTTTGTAAGTTCTTTAATTTTGCCAAATTTACATCCATCTTTCTACAGGACTATTGAGATAACGATTAAGGGTTTCAGGCTGGATTTAAGTGAGTGTAAGTGATTCACACTCTTAAACCCACGTTTAGCTGTCGGTATTTGCTGAAAATTCTATTATTTATCGTTCATTTGCCACATAATTTCTAGTTGGTATAAAGTTATTCAGAACTTACCTTAAAACTCGCTGAAGAAAGCGAAGACCCTTCTCAACAGGTTATCTCTTGACTGGCCACCCCACACACAACAAAAACACGGATTCACTGATATGTTTTTAATAAGAAAAAAGTTCGTTCGACTCAACAGAATTTATTTTTCACTCTTCATTATACGTTCTGTCGTTCTGAGGAATGTAAGCGCGCGCAAAAAGTTAAACAATTTCAAAACAATGTATTTTCACTGTAGGCCTATAAACACACACTTGGAATATGTACACACAAACTTGTTCAATAGTCCACAAATAGAAACGATTGCTTAATTTAACGTGTACACAAAAATTATATTTTGTTTTCTGATCACTCAGAGAGAATATTTGTTCAAGAAGTTATATTTATTCTTTCGATGGAATCAATGTTTATCCCATACACAAAATGTTTGGTTGCATTGAAACCATTAGTATAATTTTTGTTGTTTTTACATCATTATTTTCGGTTGTTGTCTTCGTTTTATATTGAAAATAAATTTGTTTGCACTTTGTTAAAAGTAGTTGTTAAAACTTCTGAATGTTTTCGGTTACCGATCAACCCGAAATGTTTCTTGTCTTATCGTATTGACCAAACTAATAGTGAAAGTTCAGTAGAGAGAGAATTCCCTCTAGATGTTTGTGCACACAATGTAAGCTACGTTGATTTCAAATAATACACTGACAAAAACTGGACACAAAATAGTTGTCCATCATATTAAAATTCTTTTGGCATGTTTGTACACAAAATGATCTTGGATTATTTTTCAGTCAAGAATTATAGGCCCTAACGAAATATTTGTTCGCTAATGATTTTGATCATACGAAATACTTGGATGCATAAATTATTAATGAATATCTTTCCACAATTATTTTTAATATGAATAAATATTTTTTGTCCACACAATATAATCAACAAGGTACGTATTCAATGAGGAATTTTCAGAGCTAATTTATGACGGAGTGTGTTTTCCCTTCCCACACAAGATTGATGACAAATTTGTTGTCTGCACACAAATTGTGACAATGTTATCTGCACACAAATTGTGATGGAATATTTAACTGCATGTAAATTACAACGATGACAGTACGTACACTAATTATGACGAAACGTTATTTCACACACAAATTATGGTTTTAGTCAATGATATTATTTAGTTGACACAACAATTAATAAGACCGAGAACTTTGTTCGGACACAAAAAATGACGTAAAGTAATATGGGCACCCAAAATATTTATTTTATGTTATTACGCACACAAAAGGTTACGGCATGGACTCAGATTTCACACATTATGTCATGTTTTTGCACTCAAATTACATGTTTTTACGCACACAGAAAATTACAAATGTACTTTAACACTCAACTATGACAAATTTTCACGCACACAAATGTTGTATTTTTACACACAAATTATTGCAGATTTTTACGCACACGTCCCATTACGATGATAAGTTTGTATAAGCACAACACCGATTACGGAAAGTTACTTTGCACTTGAAACTTTTGCACACACAAAATTTCGCGAATTGTTTACCCGCGCGAAAACTTTGTTCGCAATTTACTCCGCGAAAGGTTTTAACGAAATGTTTGTCAGCACACAGATAATGATAGAATGTTGGTAAAAATTCAAATGTTTACGTTACATTTGCAAACTCAAAAATAAGCTGTCACAGTCTTTCCAAATTAGGGTAAAATCTTATCCTAGAACAAAAGGTATCTTATATAAATGTCAAAAATATTTCAGGTTGTGCATTCTTTGATTGTATGTTAAATGAAATTGTAAGATGCTAAATTAATTAAAATTCATTCAATTTTAACCTGTATAGGAATTAATAAATGAATATATTCGATTAAAATAAATAGTTTAACATTGGTATTATTGTTTCACAATTATGCATTCATGTATTTCATGTGAATCGTTATACTCAGTCACACTCAACTAAACAATGCTTAGTCAATTGTTTAAATCTGGAAAATCATAACTTTTCAGTTGGTAAATTAACTTATTATAAAATTTTGTTTTCGTCTATTTAAATTAAATAAACGTCATATCAAAACTTTACTTCCATGAACAATTTATGAGTTTATTTTATAAAAAAAATGCAATATTTATTTTTTGTTAATATCTTTATTTGATTTTGGAACGTTAAAGCAATCTGTTAGCATTTAAATACTCAAAAACTTAAAATGAGCCGAAGTAAATGTTTATGTGTTAACTTCTTCAGAAGATAATTGCATATTGTATAACAATCAATAATATTCAAATATCGCGATTAATATTTTGCCCTAAAAAATAGTTGATTATTTACCTATAAGATTTTGCTAAAAAATTTGTTTTTTTAAACAAAAATCAGCTTAATATTTTTTAAATTATAAACAATTAATTAAATTATATTGAGTTTACTAAAACTTATTATTTAAGATTGGTCGTAAAACGTAGGCCAATAAATTAAGGTATCGCGTTTTCGCCACACGAAATATATCTCGCGTATTCGACTTCGCGACGGAGCTCGAAACACCGACGTCCGCCGTGAACGAGAGAACGCCGCGTTATGAGTGAGACGTCGGGGGGTGGATGCAACCAGGAGGGCGTCGAGACGCTCCAGCGCTCTAGCGGGAGGAGAGAAAACTAGCAGATGCGGAGCCGGGCGAGGTGGACGCGTCAAGGAGGGCGTCGCGACGCTCCAGCGCTCTAGCGGGAGGAGAGAGAACTATAGGTGGAACCAGATAAGGTGGCGCTCGCCGAGGGATCGCAGCACTGTCGTCCACGCACTAGTGTCGACTTAGGCCTAGATGGATTACACTTGGAGTCGATAAAGGTAGTTGGCGCGTCACGCGGTTAGGCGCGTGGTTTAACAAGGTAACTTGTTTGCTGTGTTTTATTATGATTTCATTAATTATATTAGGTAAATATACATTAAAGCGGACGTTAAAAAAAAACTACAAAACCTTTAACGTTTCTATCAATTAATATAAAGGACTTTATACGGAGTTTTTATATTAATTAATTGTCATCATCCATAACAAATGTAACCTAGAAATCCTACAACGTTTCTATTTAAAATATAAAGGACTTTTACCCGCAAAGGAGATTTATTAATACTAATTATTATTTTTGTCATCCTGAACCAAAAAACCTACAAAACCTTTAACGTTTCTATTTAAAATATGAAGGATTTTCCCCCGAAAAGGAGTTTCATTCATTGTTATTGTTACTATTCTGTTGTTTTAATAGAAAAACATAAGAATAGAATATAAAAAAAAATCGCTTTGACGGAGATTTGAACCATCGAACCCTCGATTAAAAGGTTAGCCCGCTACCATCCTGCCAACACGGCACTACCATTCCGGGCCGCCTTGGGTGGTAGCGACGGTGGCCGCTGCAGCAGTCGGTAAGGAAGTACACCGTCCACTGTCATCCATCTAGGCCCTATCCGACTACCTCCACGCACTATGGCCACAGGATCGGCAAAAAGTTAATAAAATAACGGTCTCTAAAACTGCTTTCGGAGATAAACACGACTTTTTTAAAGCCAAGCCTTGCCCAATATATCCTAAATATAAAGTATTTATGAAGTGTACAAATAAAATCAAGACATTTTGATGCTCCAAAACATTGACATCACATCTGGCGAGGTTGGCATTATAAACAGCAGGAACTTTGAACACACCATTACCAACAAGGCAAAAAAAACACTTTCGTAATCGTGATTACCTAAAATCATTATTTCGCTAAAATACTGACTCTGTGGGACGAACTACTTTATTCACAGCCTATAAAATGGTAATTTTTGTGATAACATATCACGATAACATGACCGGTAGGCCCTACCTAATGCCAGTTGTGTGTAAATAGTCAACGTTGGCGTCCGTGCTCTCGCTTGACCTTGACGGCCGCCAGCTTATCTGGTTTCACCTATAGCAGATGCGGAGCTGGGCGAGGTGGCGCGTTTAGTGAGGGCGCGAGGTTCGAATAGTACAAAATTGGATGGGGTAAGTGTATAAAAATGTAAATCGTAACAAAAACTTTTTTCATGTCAAAGGTTAATGTCAACTTTTGTTTTTTTTTCAATTTTAGTGAAAATTTTATAAATCTTTTCTAAGAATGTGATTATTTTTCACTAATCATTAATTTCTTCGATTTTGTTTCCTGTTTTTTGTTTATAAAAACGTATTTGACCCCTTAACTTCCAGTAAAATTCCCGGATTAGTAGAAAGTGAAGAGAAAATGCATGAAATGTATATAATTATAATATTGTCGTAAGTTGTAATTAACAAAACAATAGAAACATCCACAAATTTAAACAAACTGTATGTATTGATTTAATGTTGTTGTTACGGTACGGTTACGGATAGTTGTGATGTTTTGTTGTTGTTTGGGCCGGGTTGCTCTGCTCCGAGATTTGCAGTGGACTGTATTTTAGCGGTTAAAGAATGGATAAGAAACATTGTAGAGTTACTTACATCATGATGGAAGTTTGAGCAGCAACTTACTTCCCGACGTCCTGGGTTCGAAGCGTAGCACTGACTTGAGTGTGGTGACGTCAGCTTCAGGACGTGTGGTATGGGGAAGTAAGATAGAGAAAGACTGGCCAGTGGAAGAAGTAGAAGGAAGGAAGAAATGAGTCTGAAGACTCTGTGTTCGACGACAACACGCACCGAGGTAATCAACAAGAGCTGTGCGAGAATAAGCGAGCGAGGTTTGCTTTACGTGAGTGCCTTGCCCAGGGCAGGCAAGTGAGAGAGAGAGAGAGAGAGAGAGAGAGAGAGAGAGAGAGAGAGAGAGAGAGAGTGTACTTGCTTCTAGGGGCTACGAGTTACGACTAGACTAGAGCCGGTACTGATAGCAGACCACTGAGCTCTATATACTTACGTGGAGGGCGCATGCTATACTGTAACCTTGAAGTCTACATGGGCCTTAAGCGATGGGCCTATTATCGACGTCCCTCGATTATATCGCGATTTTAATTGCGATTGCACCGCCGTCTAGATGTAAATCTTAACGTCAAGATGGCGGTCTGTGGCTAGCTTATTTTGAGGTTATGTTGACTAGTAGACTTATTATTACAGTTGGTTATTATCAGGGTCACTCAGGATGCCTAGGAATAGTGTGTACTGAAGTGTTACACTAAATAAACTGATAAAGACAGGCCAGTGACACAGGTGAACGAATCTATTATGTTTAGTTCTTTTGAATCTGCCGCTGATTAGGGACCTAAGAAAATGGCGGACGGCAAACTTCCGCCAACTTCACATCTCAACATTTGCCCCGTATATATCAGATCTCCACGTAAGTATATAGAGCTCAGTGTAGCAGACAGAACAAAACGAGATAAGCAAAACAGGAAATAAATCTGATAGGTTGAAAATTAAACAAGGCAGACAACCTGCCAGATGAGAACGTGAACTACCAACACCTAAACTACAAACTATGGCAAACAGAAGCGTCGAAAACCGGCGCCGACAGTTGTTAAGAACTATAGGAAGCTTCACAAACGCTTTTTCATGCGCGTTGTTGGATGAGCGTAATTGGTTTATTGCGCTGCCATGTGTTATGCAGATTTTCTGTTGTTTTGTGAAAATATCATTACTTAGTCGAAGAAATTTTTTCGTAATCGTAATTTAAAACTAGGAAAACGCTAAAGTCCCGCCGCGTTGATGGATGAGCGTTTTTGTAAGTTTTTAGTTTGCGTGGGACCACTTTTCCTTTGCAAGTGCTTTGTGAATGCATTGTAGGTGACTGTTGTCAAGTTTCAATTGTTTCTTGTTAGTTGTTATTATAAACCTCAAAAAACATATTTTAAAACCTTTATTTCTATGCATTCTGGCTAACTTTGTCAACTTTTGCAACTTTTTCTTTCAAAAGGTACTACATCACCATAACCGTAATGTCCATGTGAAATATGAACGTTGTTGCCCCACCCGTTTGGTCAAAATCGGCCTAAATGTGACGAAAATATCGCACTCAAAGTAAAAAAACTCATATTAAAACCTTTATTTCTATGGATTCTAGCTAACTTTTTCAACTTTTTCTTTCAATAGGTACTACATCACCATAACCTTAATGTCCATGTGAAATATGAACGTTGTAGCCCCACCCGTTTGGTCAGAATCAGCCCAAATGTGACGAAAATATCGAACTAAAAATCGAAAAACTCATATTAAAACCTTTATTTATATGGGTTCTAGCTAACTTTTTCAGCTTTTTGTTTCAAAAGGTACTACATCACCATAATCCTAAAGTTCATGTGAAAAATGAACGTTGTAGCCCCACCCGTTTGGTCAGAATCGACCCAAATGTGACGAAAATATCGCACTAAAAATCGAAAAAAAATCGTAAAAGTACGATATTCATGAGAAATATTTCTTCGATTGTACCCAAAAACGTAGCAAGTCTAAGTTCAGAGAAAACGAAGGTCCCCTCAAATTTTCATCAAGATCGCATATGCCGTTTGCCCGGTAGAGAGCGAACAAACAGACAGAAAAACAAAAAAAAACAAAAAAAAAACAAACAAAAAAACATTGGAGCTAAATTTTTTGGGGGTCAGTGAAATTGAAGTCTTCGCTTCGCTCGCTACGCTCATCCAAAAATGAAAAAAATCGTCAAATTGCGATTTTTATGAGATAAAATTTTTTTATTGCGCTCAAATTTCACACGAATATATTAATTCATAAAATGTATTTTTTTGTGAAAAAATCATAATAATCGGATAAAGCATGTAGGTGTAATGCGTTGAAGAAATGTTTAAAAATGAAAAAATCGTAAAATTGCGATTTTTATAAGAAATAATTTTTTGATTGCGCTTAAATTTCAAACGAATATATAAATTTATAAAATTAAGGTTCTGTGAAAAAATCATTACAATAGGATAAAGCATGTAGGTGTTATTAAGTCGAAGAAATTTTTTAAAAATCGAAAAAAATTATAAATTTGCGATTTTCATGAGAATTTCAATTTCAATTTTTCAATTGCGCTCAAAAACGTGGCAGTTCTTAGTTCAGAGATTTTAAAGCCCTTCAGAAAATTTCATCGCAATTGGAGTATCAGTTTAGCCGGAATCGTGTTAACAAACACACAAAAATAAAAAAAAAAACTTTCCTGATTTTTTTCTTCAGTGTAGTAGAATAGAATTTTCGCTTCGCTCGCTACGCTCATCCAAGAAGGTGGGAAATGTGTACGGTTGCAATGTAGTCACAAAATGAAATAAAAAAAACAAAAATGTAATTGAAAAAAGTGATTTATTACATAATGCATTCATATTGTCAATAAAAACAAATTCGTTACACTATTTTCCAACATGTTTCCTTCAGAGGGAAATAATCACAAAAACATATTATTTTCAAAAATTAAATAAACATCAGTACTGCAGTCCACCAGCAAATAACGAAGTTTACAAAAAATTCCTGAAATTACTGCAAATAACGTTAAAAGTTGTCAAGATATAATTCGAAAAAAATAAAGAAAGAAAAAAGAAAATAATTCGTTAATATTTAATATTAACGAATTATTTTACATGTTTCTAGCCTAATCAGTAATACGATACCCCTTAACGTGAAAGCGTTACTACCATCCTACTGCAGACAACTATCGAGTGTTGTACAACCGACAGTGGTGGCTGGAGCGTTAGACGCGCGACTCTGATTCGGGAGGTCCCGGGTTAGAATATCATCGAGACCAGGAATCATTACGGAATAATTTAAAGATTTTCCTCGGTCGTTATTGCGAATGCAAGGGATTGAGTCCTCATAAACAGCGTTTAGAAAACCCGAAATAATTTTTCTTGGGAAACCTGTCCAGGATGCAATTCATGTAATGCCCCTCTTCAGGTGTCTAACTATAGGTATTTTGGAATTTGGATTATTGTGAAGGGATGTCCGAGGACATTTTAAGAGGACTTAATCCATTCAATTCGTAATAACGATTTAAGAAAAATTCGGAAAAAATTTCAGTCAGGATTGCCGGTCTCGATGGGATTTGAACCCGGGACCTCCCGAATCATAGTCGCGCGCTTAACGCTCGAGCCAACACAGTCTGTTTGGACATACTTTCACAATAATTGTCCTTAACTAGGAAAACGCTTAAGTCCCGCCGCGTTGTTGGATGAGCGTAATTGGTGCATTGAGCTGCCATGTGTTATGCGGATTTACTGTTGTTCTGTAAAAAAATAATTACTAAGTTGAAGATATTTTTAAAATTAAATAAATTTTAATAAAAAATTTAATTTAATTTAATAAAAAATTAACTTAATTTTAATTTTTTAAATAAATCGTAATTTTAAAAAAGGAAAAATCGTAATATTGAAATTTTCATAAGAAATAATTATTCGATTGCGCACAAATTTTACACGAATATATTAATTCATAAAATTAAGGTTCTGTAAAAAAATCATTACAATCGGATAAAGCATGTAGGTGTTATAAGTCGAAGAAATTTTTAAAATATCGAAAAAAATCGTAAAATTGCGATTTTCATGAGAATTTTTTTTTCGATTAAGCTCAAAAACGTGGCAGTTCTAAGTTCAGAGATTTCGAAGACCTCCATAAAATTTCATCGCAATCGGAGTATCGGTTTAGCCGGAATCGTGCTAACAAACAGACAAAAAAAAAAAAAAAAAAAAAAAGAAAAAAGAAAGAAAGAAAAAAAAACATTCCGGATTTTTTTCTCCAGTGTAGTGAAATGGAATCTTCGCTTCGCTCGCTACGCTCATCCAATAAACCTAGTTAGACACCTGAAGAACGGCATGCATTACACCCTGATTTCCCAAGTGAATTTCATCCCAAATGCAATGTTGTTATACTATACAACATTACAGTTTAATTTTATAGAAAGAGCACACAGTGTCTTTTCGGCAGAATGAGAGAGACTTATTTGAAGAAGTTGCATGTTTGTACTTTGTAGTAGGCCCTGCCCTATTAAGAGAACTGCTAGAAAGACGGAATTTTAGCTAAATATTATTTAGGCCCTAGATGGTAAGGCCTATTACTGGATTATTTCAAATTACTAGGAAGCTTCGCAAACGCTTTTTCAGGCGCGTTGTTGGATGAGAGTAATTTATTTAAACAAAAAAATCGTAAAATTGCGATTTTCATGAGAAATTATTTTTCGATTGTGCTCAAATTTCACACCAATATATTAATTCATAAAAGTAAGGTTCTGTAAAAAAATCATTGCTGTCGGATTAAGCATGTAGGTGTTAAAAGTTGAAGAAATGTCTTTAAAAAAGCGTAAAATTGCGATTTTCATGAGAAATTATTTTTCGATTCCGCTCAAATTTCACACGAATAGATGAATTCATAAAATTAAGGTTCTGTGAAAAAATAATTACAATCAAATAAAGCATGTAGGTGTTAAACTTGCTCCAACGAAAGAATGCAGATGTTTGGTAGTGGTGGGGGTAGAATGAATGCGCGGTAAATGGAATGTAACCTTTGTGTATGAAAGAGAAATATATTTTACCAACGCAAGCAAAATTATCTGTGCTAGATCACAGAGTTCCTCCGTGTGCAAGAGCCACGCTGAGCTAGCATGAATAGAGTTGACAAAGTTGTTACGTTGGGAAAACAATTTCGAGCCACCTGCATTCTTTCGTTGGGACCACTATATATAAGTCAAAGATTTTTTTTTAAATGTTTTATTGATCGAAAAAAATCGTTAAATTGCGATTTTCCTGAGTTCGAAACAAAGATTTTGATTGCGCTAAACAACGTGGCATTTCTAAGTTCAAAAATTTCGAAGGCCTCCAGAAAATTTCATCGCAATTGGATTATCGGTTTAGCCAGAATCGTGTTAAAAATCACACAAAAATAGAAAAGAAAAAAAAGAAAAAAAGAAAAAAAGAAACGAATTCCGGATTTTTTTCTTCAGTGTAGTGAATGGAATCTTCTCTTCGCTCATCAATAATGCAATTACAATTCAGTATAAAGTCCGCAAAGTTTCCGTCTCGGTGGTCTAGTTGGATAAGGCGCCTACCTGGAATGTGGGAGTCTCGGTTTTGTACCCCGGTCGGGATGGATTTTTTAACTTCTGAATATTATTGTATTGAATATTAAAGATAGTACGTCAGGCCTATGCCTTATAGGGTCCAGGTTGGTTTGACTAGATTTTCCCTTACCCCATAAGCCTATGGCCTACAAGACGTGTTAAATGTAATTATTTATTGACTTAAAATTTGGCTTTGATAGTATGCATTGTGCAAGCAGAGGTCTACTACCTTCCCATGCCTAGGCATTTTAGGCCCTAGACTTGGGTGAAAGCTAGAAGGCAAACACACAACACAGCCCTATTGCAAGGAAAAAACGGTTGTAAATACTCACATAGCCTATAGGCATAGGTCAATGACGATTCCAACTATCTTAAAATCTTTATTTTTATGAGTGTGTGGCCTCTGTCTACCACGTAGGCCTAAGCCTATTGATCAACTAACTATATCCAGTCTAGTTTCATATAAACTGAAACAATAGACCACACAATGTCTTGGCTGGTTTGAACTTCCAGCCATGTTGTTTGATGAGGTTCCAGAAGATAACAGCAGGTGGCAGTTAAGTACAACATCTTGCAAGATCTTGTCAAGATCTTATTTTTAAAAAAGGTCTTGTTTTTATCCAAGATTTTGGACATTTTCTAACAAAATCTTGTTAATAGGCAGGGGAACCAACACACACAAAAGAATATACTAACTGAAAAATGCATAAGCCTAGTAAAATAACTTGTTATATTTAATTCCCACAACATGAGGGGGCTACCACCCCCACCAAATTTGGTCAGAGAAGGGGGGAGGGAGGGGGGAGCACTATTTTGTGGCAAGATTTTGTTAACCGGCAGTAAAACTGATAACCTTCACAATTTTATAAATAATCGACCAAACCAAGCCCCGTTAAAATCTAGTAAAATACCACCATTTTCAATGTTAAACAAAACAAAAAACTGGGGCAAAATGGGGGCCTGGGCAGTGTTGGGTCAGTTCTTTTTTAAAATGAACTTTTTAAAAGTTCAGTTCACAGCTCAATAATGAACTTTTAAAAAGTTCAAGTTCTTTTAAAACCTACAATTTTGAAAAGTTCAAGTTCGTCTAAAATATGAACTGAGTTCTTTCAAAAGTTCTTTTGTAAAAATAACTCTTTTATTAAAGGCTGGCGTAAAATGAAGAAAAACACAAGGGAAAACATTAAGGGTGTTCGAGTACCAAACTACTCGCGAGTTTGAGTCTTACGAAAGTGTTGAGCTGTCTTTGATCGTGTTGATGATTTGTACTACATTCTCGTCGACCAGCTTGTAAAATTATGGCAGATACTTTGCATTTTAGGCTTCCAAGATTTTTTCCGAATTAGTTGGCGTGCATCGTTTTAACTTCGTGAATCGTACGTGACTTTGTCGTAAACAGCTGAACGTGCGTCAACGTAGGCCTACGATGGAACAACGATTTGTTATTGTTTTCAAGCGTCGACGGCGGCGAGTCGACGGCTGCTCGACGCACAGAAAGAACTTTCAAATGAACTTTCTAAAACTGAAAAGTTCGTTCTCAAAAAGAACTTTTAAAAGTTCAAGTTCATTGATTTAAAAAAAGAGTAAGTTCACTGAAAAGTTCACAAAAAAAGAACGCGTTCACGAGAACGCGTTCTTTTTAAAAGTTCCTTCCCCAACACTGGGCCTGGGGCGCATAGCCCCAGGCCCCCCATTTTGCCAAGCTACATACTTTTCCGAAGCAATAATTGTTATGGACAACGCCCCCCTCCCCTAGGCTAGTTACTCCACTGTGCATATTTGTCACAAAGTTTTATCGTCAATAAACATCAAACAAGAAAAACAGGAGTAAACTTAGCGTGTTTATTACTCACCACCGCAGATATCCGTTCATTGTTTGCAATGTCAGGCTAGTTAACTAATTTCGTCAACAGAACCTTAAATTCCCACTAAATAGTAGTACATTCCGTTCAAGTTATTTTACAGGTTAATTTGACTTTTTATTCATTAAATTGGACTAAAAGGATTTAAACAGTAGTAGTATTTCAGTATTTCAAAATAAGTAAGATACGTTATCTTGAGTAAAATATGTATACATTAGGACCATCATCATTATTACAAGGGTTAAATATTTTAATTATTTTGCTAAAAGTAAAACTTATTTACCGCTTCCCATACAAAATGTCAACGAATAATCATGAAAAGCACGGAAATTGGGTTTATTTCGAAAACCACTAGTATTTCGCTAGACACATTTTCATTCCAATAGATTTTCCGTTAATCGTCAGATGGAATATTTGTCCGTTATATGGCATGTATAAACCACCAGTTTTAACGGAATTTCCGTCAAGTTGGCAACACTGAGACGCTTACCTGTTGCGTTCTGCATTCTGCATTATGCAATGACGGCGTTGTCCTTTCATCAATGTACTTAATCGCTGAATGTTATTTCTTGAATTTATCACTCACCACCGGTTATGTATCTTATCAATCAAGGCTTCCGCCTACGTTTAGCCTACATTGGGGAAGGGATCACAACTCCCGATTATATTGCAATTTGCAAGTCCGAGCGTGTACGCCAGACGCTACGTAAGTCGTGACCCGAACGTTTCCGAATAAGGCCGAGCGGTGCCGAACGAACAACGGTATAGTAACAGCTTCTAAACAGCCTTCTTTTTTGCTGCTGGTGTTAGCACCAAGGCAATAATGCCAATAGATACGAGGGGAAAATGAAGAAACAAAATCACAAACTAGCTTACCTTGACTTGCAGACAGTTGATTCATTGTGGAGACGGAGAACGTGCCGCTTGACCGAGGTGTCGATGAATGTGATGAAGAGAGGGAAAATGATAGGCTAGCCTAGTGAGATGATAGAAAGAAGGGGAAATCGATAGTGATGAAAGTAATACATGATAATGCAATACCAAACGTAAATGCATGCACGAAAATCAAATTAAATATCACTTGTATAAAGCACTGCGAACTGTGAACTGTATGTCACAGAGTGACCTCGAAGAAAAAATACCTGTTGCACTCGAGACAACGCACTATGAAATAATATGCGAATACGCTGCCTAGAACTGACAGCCGTAAGGAGGTATGAACACTGGCAGTTTGAATGCAATAGGCAACGAGCAGCGACCTGTCTAGGTCAGGTTTACAATCAGAGAAAAGATAAGCTAGAGGGTAAGGGGGAGTGGAAAACTAAATACTACGTGAAACAAGAGTGGGCTAAAACTGGCGCGAACAGCTGGAACATAATTATCGAATGTTAGCTCCAGCGTCTCAAAGATAGAACTCGCCGTGCGTGTGGAAATAGCACGTGCTATTGTTCGACGGAATAATCAGAAAATCACAGAACCAAATCCAGTGGAGAGACTACGGAAGGGGGATGAGGGAAGTGAGAGTGGGCGCACGCCCTTCCGTGAATTTGGTCAGAAGGGGGAGGGGGGGGAAGGGGCACAATTTTGTGTCAAGATTTGTAAACTAATAATAAAACTCACAATACTCATAATATATCTAGGTGCCCGTTAGGGCGCCGCAGCCAAGCCGCGGTGCGCTACACACTCAAGCACCTTATACACCAAGCAGAGTTGGGGTGATTTCGAGGTGTTACCCAGCCGTCATGTAACGTGATGTGAACTTGAAAACTATCACAATCGAGGGGATTTAGGTACCTGACAACACATGCCAAATTTTATTGGGGTACGATTATTCCTTCTTGGTGAAAAAATGGCTTGAAACATGCTCAAAATCACTTTAAGGATGTTAGCTACTGCTACTGCTACTACTGCTACTGCTTACATCTAATACGTCGGCCCGCGATTCTGACCAGACGGGTGGAACTACAATGTTCATATTTTACATGGACATTAAGGTTATAGAAATATAGTCTCTTTTGAAAAAAAAAGTTGAAAAAGTTTGCTGGAAGGCTTCCAAATAAGGGTTTTAAAATAAGCCTTAAACACTTGGCATACAATCAACAAGTAACCATAGTTACTTGACACTTGTTGACGGTATAAGCAGAGTTAGGCGGGAAAGTGCGATACGTAAACAAATAGCGGACATTTAAAATTTTTCTTCTTTGTGTGGAACGAGAAAAGGTGTCATTATACTCTCATAAAACAAATCAGAAACCATCCCTGGCCTAGGCCCAGATGTGGAAAATTATTTAAAATGAAAAAGTGTAGGTCTAAAGTTCCATTTGGCTATAGGAATAGTAAAATTCATACTTACATTACAGGTTTGACAAGCCTAGCCAACCCTATGCCAGCACAATATTGTTCTGATATTAGCTTGCTCATCTGTTTGTTTACATAATTGCAACAATCAAATCATTTCATACAACTCGTCTTTCGATTGGCCCGCGTTTATGAAGGCACTGCCATCTAGAATAAATATAGAACTTTTTCGAGCTCTTTGCTATACGCAAATCTTTTTAAAGTGTTTGGATTTCGTGATACTCTTTCAACCATAGACATCCTATATAATTGGCTAGACTAGCAGTCGGTGGTCCACTTCCGGTACAATTAGAAGCCATCTTAAAATGACAGTTTACATGTTAATCAAATGGGAGCGATTTGTGGCCAAATAGTTCTCAAGATTTCCGCCAGGTTGACAGGTAAGCATACTAGCCTTTAACACCAAATGATTACTAAATTCCCTTATGCAATCACTTCGTATTGTTTCTTTTGTTTAATACCATGCTGCACAAGCTAAAACCATATCAAACAATCCAGTAAAATACTTTATTGCATTAAAAAAGCATAAATTAAAACACCAAATCGCCATCTTGAAATGGGCCGGTTGAGTCTTCAATTTGCTACGCTCGCGCCTGTGCGGAGGTATAGGAGACTGCTAATCTAGCCTACTATAGGGGTTTAATATCAATGCTTTCAACTCACAACCCATGACGTTTTCCACGATACCGTTCAAGAATACCAATTCCTTCGACGACGACGACGTGAGAAACTAGGGCGCTTCAACCGGTTAGGTCATATTGCGCCGCCTGTGAATGAAAGTAAATTAGAAGAGTTAATGCAGGTATGTTTGATGATTAGATTGTTTTCTAAGTGTATAAATAACAAAATAAATTGAAGATGAAGAAAGTAATAGCAAAATAAAAGTTATGTATGTAAATGAAAATAAAGAAAAGAAAGAAATGTGTATGAAGTTACTTAAAGTTTGTTAAATAGATTACTTTGGATGAGAAATTTGGAAAATTTGTCGCCGTTATCATATGATAGAAGTTCTTCATATGATTGGGAGAGATCAAATTGCATGCGCAAGGCATCATATTTGGTACATTCTGCTAGCATATGATGTACGGTTAAAGGTACATCACATGTGCCACATATGGGAATAACCTTTTCTCTGGTTAATTATTTTAAAACTAAATTTGGAAATGTGTTTTTTTACCATTACCAGAGGAAGAACTCACAATCTGCCGTCTGTATTAAAGGAATAATGTTTAAATCATGGGCTCAAGATAAAAAATTTCTTCGAGTTATAACATCTACATGCAAAAGACGAAAACGACTTCGTTTTCAAATTGCGTTTTCAACTCATCTCCCACGAACTCAAGAATTGGGGTCCAGTCCTTATACCGTCGTTATACCATGGTTATACCACCTATACCCAGGATGTACATGAATCCCTACTGCTATACTGCTAATACCATAGAATTTAAATCACTTTGATAAAAATATTATATTTTAACAAATAATTTTGTAATGGAACTTGAAAAAGTAATGAGATCACACACATAACAAAAACTTGTAGAAATACAGCCAAACCTTTCACACTCAAAAGGAATGAGATCTAAAAAAAGGGCCAAGCTCATCTACCCTTCCACATAAACGTACAGTGTCCCATAACAGCATCCTCGAAAAGCTTGGTAAATTAGAATTTGCATGTTATTACGTTTAATTTAATTAGAAAAAAAGAACTTGGATAAACTATTACGTTAAATTAATAATCGCAAATTCTATTTTGCCAAGCTTTTCGAGGATGCTGTTATGGGACACTGTACGTTTATGTGGAAGGGTAGATGAGCTTGGCCCTTTTTTTAATATCTCATTCCTTTTGAGTGTGTAAGGTTTGGCTGTATTTCTACAAGTTTTTGTTATGTGTGTGATTTAACTATCGACGAAACCACGATTAAATCAATATTAAAAGTGCACAAAATTAAAATAAATCTGGGTCTGTGCGCCCCAGACCCGCACTAGCTGGGGGACATCCCCAGACCTCCCATTCGACCAGAATACATACTTTTCCCGAAACAATTTTTTCACGATCAATGCCCCCCCCCCCCCTCTCGAAAAAGGACGCTACGCCACAGACCAAATAAATTAAATTTGTAAAAGCTGGAAAATAGTAAATTTAACTAATTTGTTAATAAATGCATGGTGCTTTAAATTTTATATTTAACTTGGGGTGGCTGCAGCTTCTCAGCTCCAATAATCAGGGCCCGAATCTGAATAATAGGTCACTTACGTTGAGAGTTTTAAAATAATATCTGATAGAAGAAGAGGTCGACATGATACGACTAGGAAAACGCCAAAGTCGTTGCTAGACGAGGAAGCGTGCTTAGAGTTTGTAGCAAGATGCATTTCACTTCATATGTTCCTTAAAGTGTAAATTGTATAAATAATTCCACAAGTAAGACCCATGCGCACAGATCCAGCCAAGGGCAGTGAGATAGAGGGGACGGGATAGAGGGAGAGGATGAGGGAGGATTCTTACGTTGTGGTCGACGTCGTTTTTGTTCAATATTGATGACTAGAAAGCATCGCAAACGCTTTTTCAGGCGCGTTGTTGGATGAGCGTAATTTTTTTAAATGAAAAAAGCGTAAAATAGAGATTTACACGAGAAATAATTTTTCGATTACGCTCAAATTTCACACGAATACATAGTCGTAGTAGCATAGTAAAATTAAGGTTCTTTGAAAAAATCATTACAATCGGATAAAGCATGTAGGTGTTATACGGCCAAAAAAATTGAAAAAATTGAAAAAAATCGTAAAATTGCGATTTTCATGAGAAATATTTTTTAGATTACGCTCAAATTTCACACGAATATATCAATTCATAAAATTAAGGTTCTGTGAAAAAATCATTACAATCGGACAAAGCATGTAGGTGTTATAAGTCGAAGAAATTTTTTAAAAATCGAAAAAAATCGTAAAATTGCGATTTTCATGAGAAAAATTTTTCCTTTTGCGCTCAAAAACGTGGCAGTTCTAAGTTCAGAGATTTCGAAGGACTCCATAAAATTTCATCGCAATCGGAGTATCGGTTTAGCCGGAATCGTGTTAACAGACAGACAAAAATACAAAAAAAACAAAAAAACAAAAAAACAAACAAAAACATTCCGGATTTTTTTCTCCAGTGTAGTGAAATGGAATCTTCGCTTCGCTCGCTACGCTCATCCAATCATTTCATAAACATGTGTGGTCACCATCAGGCGCGTAGAAAGGGAATGGGGGAATTTACCCCCCTCTATTTACCGTAACCCCCCCCCCCAACTTTAGAAGATTAATGACCAACAATTTTGACAATTTCCCATTAATGTTGTAAGTGGACGTGATCGCAAACGAAATGATATGCATATTCAATGGTTGTTACATAGTCTATCTCGTTACTGAGTCCAATTCTCATTTTCCTAGTGTTTACGCTGCAAAAAATACATTAATTTGGTATTGCATTCAGCCCACTTATTTTTTGCTTCACCAAACAAACACTAAAAACCTGATTTCCAAAATTTTTAACGCCGGTGCTGTAGTTAAGTGGCTCCGCTCCACAAATACACCGTGCTTGGTCCCTTTACCCAAAAAATCAGTAGAAAATTTGTTGTCCCCTCCCCCCCCCCCCCCCCCCCCTCCTCGGAAAAGAGTAAAAAAAAACAGGCTTAAATTAGAATGAGAACGGTCAACTAACTGACACATACCTAGGCCTACAGAAACATTGTTTGTAGTCTATTTGGTTCCAGGGCGCATCAACCGTTAACATCACTTCCCCTTATATTCAACATGTGATATAAAGACGTTATGTAGCGAAATAGGCCTACAACGTAGGCTATAGAGTATTACGGTACCTTCGAGTGACTATACTCATACAAAATTTGACTCTAGTCTATTCATTCTCCCTACCCAAGGCTGGATATAGTCAGCAAGGGGTCTTTCTTCCGTAGTCTACTAGGAAAACGCCAAAGTCGTTGCTAGACTAGGAAGCGTGCTAAAACAAATTTCTAGCTTAATGCATTTCACCTGATAGATGTTGTATACTGCAACGTAACTCCACAAGATCCATGCTGGACAGTGGACAGATCAAGACACGGACAGTGGGATAAAGGGAGGGGAAAATGGGGGGGATTCTCACCTCACGTCGTAGTCGTCATCGTCATTTTTATCGTTCGTATTGTTATGGTCGTCATTGTCGAATAGGTCGTTTTGGGAAGAGTGAAAGATCCTCGGACCTCGACGACGATTGCCAGAGCACGCCTCTAGTTTACTGGGCGCTAGCTCATAACTTTTGGATGCACACATTATAGACTTTTTGAGAAGATTGGGATTTTGTTATGGAGCTGGTCTTTTGGTCGCCGGAAGTATTCAAGTATTTGTGGTTGGGGAGAGATGCTCTACAAAGTGAGCGTAAAACAAGATATTTAATATTTCTCAATTTGGTTAATCGGGAAACACTCCCATAGGTGTTAATGTTTGGTGGACAGTTCAAAGGCAGCAGATATTCGTTGCAGTGCTGTTCCATCCATAACAAGTATACTTACTAACTAAATAATATAATATGAATATATATCCCCCCCCCCCCGCCCGCCCCCCCCCCCCAACACAAAAGTAAAGTACATTGACTACTTGTCCCCGAGAACACATAGTTTTTACTGTATTCGCATTAACATTAGGGCCTTTGTCCGTGTATATTGGTTGGTTTAGGGATAGTCCTTGTGCGAAATGCAATTTTGAGTGAGAAAGGAAAACAGCAACGAGGAAATAAATCTATTTTCCTATCTTGCATACATTATTGGATGAGCGTAGCGAGCGAAGCGAAGATTCCATTTCACTACACTGGAGAAAAAAATCCGGAATGTTTTTTTTTGTTTTTTTTGTTGTATTTTTGTCTGTTTGTTAACACGATTCCGGCTAAACCGATACTCCGATTGCGATGAAATTTTATGGAGGTCTTCGAAATTTCTGAACTTAGAACTGCCACGTTTTTGAGCACAATCGAAAAATTATTTTTCATGAAAATCGCAATTTTACGATTTTTTTTTTTTAATATCTTCGACTTACAACACCTACATGCTTATCCGATTTTAATGATTTTTTCACGGAACCTTAATTTTCTGAATTTATGTATTCGTGTAAAATTTGTGCGCAATCGAATAATTATTTCGTATGAAAATTTCTAAATTACGATTTTTTCCTTTTTTAAATTACAATTAATAATAAAAAAAAAATTAAGTTAATTTTTTATTTAATTTAATTTTAGAAAAATCTTCAACTTAGTAATGATTTTTTCACAGAACAACAGAAAATCCGCATAACACATGTCAGCTCAATGCACCAATTACGCTCATCCAACAACGCGGCGGGACTTAAAGGTTTTCCTAGTCTAAAATATTTTAAAATATTATCCATAATTTATTAGGAAATATAAATAACATCCTTCGGAGAATCTTTACTGGAGTTTCATTAAAATAAAAACTCGAATATTCCACCGTGAATGTTATTAGAGTACTTTAATCGAAAAACTTCCATAACACATTATCCCATTAATCTTATTTCTCGTTTTGTAGGATTCGTTGAGGGCAATACAGCCAGCAGCTGCCCAAGAGCGCCTGACTACTGTTTGCCGGTATGTCAGGCGATACTGGATTAGGACAGTTGGGGTCGACCACATGACTGTTTTCCGACTTATGCACAGGACCAACAATAATATGGAAGCGCATCACCGGGAGCTATTGCGCAGGATGGGCATAAGCTCAAACATTTTCGTTTTCATAGGTATGTACTAAATTATAAGCAGTTATGTTTTTATATTTACTATTTACTAAAGTATATCATTAATATTAGTAAAAATATAACATTTAAAATAATTTACATGTTTTGCATAGTACTATACGGACTTATGGAATAGGTATTATTTAATGATATCTAGGGGCGCGATAGCGCACCGGGCGAAGAGCGATTCTACTAGCTATACTCTTATACTACACGACTAGTCGGGCACACTTTCTATCTTAGAATCGTCGTGTAAAACAATAAATAATATAAACAAGACCATGGAAACTAAACCAATAATGCCGAGAATGTGAACTAAAGCAATGGTGTTGCCATTAATATCTACTACTATTCTTGTTTTTGGATGAGCGTAGCGAGCGAAGCGAAGATTCCATTTCACTACACTGGAGGAAAAAATCCGGAATGTTTTTTTTTCCTTTTTTTGTATTTTTGTCTGTTAAAACGATTTCGTCTAAATCGATACTCCAATTGCGATAAAATTTTCTGGAGGCCTTCGAAATCTATGAAATTAGAACTGCCACGTTTTTGAGCACAATCGAAAAATTATTACTTATTAAAATCGCAATTGTACGATTTTTTAATAATTTCTCCGACTTATAACACCTGATTTTGAGTTAAAATTTTATTTTTTTTTACCACGAAAAGGGTTGGCATGGCGCTCGTCAACAGGCGAAATGATCTTACTTCTTTTCAACGTGAAACTAGGAAGAAAGAAAGAAATGTTTGGCTCAACTTCTACATCTCACAGCATTCACAGCCGAAGACTTTTGAAGGAGAGCTTGGCTGCCGTTGTATTTGAGGGGGGGGGGGGGGATAAAATAAATACTATCATTAAGTGAAATGTCTGTCTTCTCTTACTTTCAGATAAACTAGCTGAAAGTGATGCTGTAGAGACAAGAGAGTCTTTGTTGGCGGGCAGGGGGGAGGTGATTCGTGAGCGGCCAAAGAGCAGATACCTTAACCTCGACGCCGCCATAAGAACTGCAAACTTAAGGCTGATCCGCGGGAACCGGCAGTCGGTATTCAACTTTTTAAACAGATTATCGCACGTTTACGACACGCGCTTTGGGGAGTTAGAACAACAATTCCGAAGAGAAAATCGACTTGTCCCCGATGTAAATGCCGTAAACGACGGTCCTGCCCCCCAACCCCAACCCCAATTCGGCATGGCAATCGACATGGCTGCGCCAGCTGCTGCCGCCGCTGGTCCATGGCAGCCATGGGCTGAACCCCCCCCACTTCCAGCCAGCAATGGAGCAGCCTGGCGTCGAAGTCGACGTCAATGAGGCTGCTCCATTTGTTGAGCCAGTCGAGGGGGTGGGTGGTGGCGGCAATGTTGCGCGACTGGGGATTGCCATCAAAGTCCAACTCGCAACCTTCTCGTGGTTTGCCCAGTGACTGTGAGTAGGGGAGTTTCACTCCCTGAAACTAATGGCGAGCTCTGGGTCGTCGTCGGGAACTTTCTCTTCCCTTTGACTACCTCCCCGACGGCGACGACAATGACAACACGGACAAATGATGACAAAGACGAAGACGACCACGAAGTGAAGGAACCCCTGCCCTCCCCATACGCTTGTGGCTGGTTCTGACCAGCACAGGCCTGTCCACCCTGCGCCTCTGTGAGAGTTTGTGTCATTAATTGTTTTAGATTATTAATGTGAACCTACAGGTGCTAATACCACTGAAGACTTTTAATTAATTTATTAATTTTTATGTACCGTACCTATATATAATATTTTTTTTATAATCAAGATAAACGGAGCTTATTCTGTGACTGCATGTGTATGCGTGTGTGTACTATAAAAATCCTAATCTGAATATAAGCCGAATCGCTGAACAGATTGCGCTGAAATTTTAAACAGACATCCGGTACGAGTTAACTAAAATCTGCTTACAAAATCAGGTAGCGTAGATCCATTGTGATTCATACCTTGTCAAAAAAATAAATGGAATTATAGTCTGTAAATGTGTAGGAATTACTTCAACAACAATTGTTTTGTTTTTGAAAAAATATTTTTTGTTTGCAATTTGTCAGGCTGTGAATGCATGCATTGACCAAATGTGTATCGCATCTTGCACGCTCAAGGTTCTCCACCATTCCGCTGGTAATTTTGAGTAAACCTTGCAATATCTTTATACGTATTTCGTACTGGCTATGTTTTACACAGTATTGTATGCATTTCAAAACATGTTTTATAAATATTTAAATACAATCCAGAAATAAAATAATCTTTTCCGGCCAGGGGTTTGAACCTAGGTCTCCCACATTTCGGGAATAAGGGCGCTTTAGACAACTAGACTAGTAGGAAAACGCCAAAGTCGTTGTTAGACGAGTGAGCGAGTCATGTGTTGAGTACCCGGGAACATTTGCATTTAAGTTGGTTGATATACAGGTATAAATGATTGGATTTTGAGTTTCGTTGGTATAAGGGCGCGTCAACTGTAAGGCAATAATGCGCCACTCTAGGCCTTAGGTATGGAGAAGAAAGGGAATGCTACCGGGTACTCAACACATGGATCACTCACTCGTCTAACAACGACTTGGTCGTTTTCCTAGTTCACAACAAGATTGTCAGTCAACCTCAAATCCGAAATTTGTATTCGTATAATTCATCAAACGCTTCGCTACAAGTTTTTTATTGTACAATTCCCTTCCAAAATAGGTAAGTCCAACCAGTAGTTTTAATTGATTCATTCATGATCCTACACTTAAGAAACGTGCATTATAATTTGTATTATGTTTACATGGTTGTGTGGTGCCTGCATATTATTTTAGCAAGATGAAAGTGTCTACTCTTCTTCTGATACAATTATCTAGGATTAAATTGCAAAGTTTTAATTAATAACGAGCTGCGATGTACTTGTAAACCTATAGTTGAAAAAGAAATAAAAACAGTTAATATTTAACGCAATTTGCCTGAAATATTCACTCATGTACTCTCTATTCTTCTATTTAATTTTATTTTATTAACCTCTCTTAACTTATTTGCAGTAATAATCATGCATCCATGTCCATATCACACGCGTATTGTATTCAAAGTTCACCAAATTGAACACACTTCCTGCCAAAACCAGAATATCATGTGCCTGATAAATTATGAAATGTGGATGTGCACAAGTGCATGATGAACTCATTATGAACCAAAAAAGATTAAACACAAATTTGTTTTATACAAATTTTACAACTTTAAAACTGTGTTACAAAAAGTAGAGTCGCGTAGGAACGTATTTTTTCCCATTGTGCTCGTGTATACTTAAAAAGATATATGTTTTGTCTTGAGCTTTCGTGATCCATAGTTAATGTTATAACTATCTTTACGGTAAAAATCACGCACAGTATTTGGATGAGCGAAGCGAAGACTTCAATTTGTTTTTTGTTGTGTTTTTTTGTTTGTTTTTTACTTACGTTACCCCAAGAAAAAAAGCTCGGGTGTTTTAGTTTTGTTAGTTTTTTTGTCTGTTTGTTCGCTCTCTACCGGGCAAACGGCATATGCGATCTTGATGAAAATTGGAGGGGACCTTCGAAATCTCTGAACTTAGAGCTGTATTGTTTTTAAGTACAATCGAAGAAATATTTCTCATAAATATCGTACTTTTACGATTTTTTTTGTATTTTTAGTGCGATATTTTCGTGATATTTGGCAAACGGCTACTCCGATAATGATGAAACATTATAGGAACGTTTAAAATCACTGAAATCATATATGTTATGACTTTCGAGACATTTGAAAAAATATTTCTTATAGAAATCGTACTTTTACGATTTTTTCTCCGGTATTTAATACGATATTTTCGTGATATTTGGACCGATTCTGACCAAACATGTGGGGCTACAACGTTCATATTTTACATTGACATAAAGATCATGGTGATGTAGAGCCTCTTGAAAGAAAAAGTTGAAAAAGTTGGTCAAAATTCATAGAAATAAAGGTTTTAATATAAGCCTTTTACAGGTGTATAATGAACAAGTAATATCAAGTAACTATAGAAAAAGTAAGGAGAATCCACATTAAAACGTAATCATTGGACAAAAATATTCCAAAAAAGCTCATCCATCAACGCGACTGGAAAAGGCGTTCGCGAAGCGGCCTAGTTTATAGAAAATTACTTTTATTCCCAACCTTTCAGAAAACTATGTTTCCATTTTCAAGGGAAGGGTAAAACAAAAATTCAATAAAACAGTGACCGCTATAGTGTAGTAATCAACAATACAATAAGGAAGCGTCATTAATTTTTAATATGTGCGAAAGTACAATAAACAGGTGCACATTCATTTACAAAAGCCACAATAGCAGTTTAAAAGTGTATTAAGCAAATGGTTCTAAATCTAAAAAATCTAAACGGTCATTTCATTGTTGTATTTTCTTTAAAATGGGTGTAAATCATGGGTGATGTCTTGCATATTTATTGAAGACTTTCAATGCACTTAAAACAAGTATACAATGTAATCCTGCCTTTGGCAAATACGATAATAAAAATAAGTAATATATTACCGTATATGCTTTTCCAGAAAGTTTATTCGAGAATCAGTTAACATTTTATTCTAACTTGTAGCGATTAGAGTGCTGTTATACCGATGCCTGATAGACGTTAAGCATGACTTATTCTTGCATGCGAGACTCTAATTTAGTACATTTCTCGATTTATTTTGCCAGGAAACACTCCCACAGGTGAAATTGATAAAATATTTTAAACAAATTAGTAGGACATTTTAATTTATGGATTTATTTTGTGTTGATAATTCCTTATTTGGTGGCATCGGTTCAATGTCAGCCCTGATAATCCTCTCACTTGAAGTTTTATCCCAGGTTTTCTTGAACATATTATTGATATTATTGGCTATATTGTGTTTGCTTCAATATGGTTTTGATATTATGATTTTTCTTTGTATTAACCTGATGACGGAAATAGCCGTTGATTTCTAAAATGTTGTTTATTTTTTTTTTTTTTTAAAGGAGATGTCTCAACTAGAGGGTTTAAAAAGTATCAAATTTAAGGATTTTGCGGCCCTGTATATTATAAATACTAGGAAAACGCTAAAGTCCCGCCGCGTTGATGGATGAGCTTTTTTAAAGTTTTTAGTTTGCGTGGGATATCTTTACTTTTGCAAGTGCTTTGTTTTTCTGCCGACGCATTGTAGGTGATTGTTGTCAAGTTTCTATTGTTTCTTGTTAGTTTGTTATTATTTAACGTAAAAGTCTTACATTAAAAGCTATATTTCTATGGATTCTGGCTAACTGTTTCAACATTTTCTTTCAAAAGGTACTACATCACCATAACCTTAATGTCCATGTATAATATGAACGTTGTAGCCCCACCCGTTTGGTCAGAATTGGCCTAAATGGCACGAAAATATCGCACAAAAAGTCAAAAAAACGTATATTAAAAGCTTTATTTCTCTCGATTCTGGCTAACTTTTTCAATTTTTTCTATCAGAAAGCAATACATCACCATAACCTTAATGTCCATGTGAAATATGAACGTTGTAGCCCCACCCGTTTGATCAGAATTGGCCCAAATGGCACGAAAATATCGCACTAAAAATCGAAAAAAATCGTAAAAGTACGATATTCATGAGAAATATTTCTTCGATTGTACCCAAAAACGTGGCAAGTCTAAGTTCAGAGAAAACGAAGGTCGTGTCAAATTTTCATCAAGATCGCATATGCCGTTTGCCCGGTAGAGAGCGAACAAACAGACAGAAAAACGAAAAAAAACAAAAAAAAAAACACCCGAGCTAAATTTTTTGGGGGGTCGGTGAAATTGAAGTCTTCGCTTCGCTCATCCAACAATTCATGTCTGCGTCTCGAATATATTTTATTGTTTTGACGTTTCAGACCAACTGTGTGAATGGGCAGAAAACAGGAAATTAAATATAAAAAACTTACAAAAATATAAGCCAAGACAAGGCCAAGGTGATAATAGAAAAACACCAAAAAAACAAAAAAAAGTAACACCAAAAATACAGTTTTTATGACCAATTCCTTCAAAAAATACCCAATATTATAAACAACGAAATTTTCTGTTGAAATTTTGGCTCAACGACCAAACATGATTTGGTTCTTTGAATAAATTCAAGATGGATTTATCACAATGCTTTTGTTCTGACTGGAAATTTATTTGATTCCCTACTGGGATTTCATAGGGCATGATGCCATGATAGATGTATACATATAAATTTATTTTCATTTAAAATAATAGCAATATAAGTTATATAAATTAAATTTTGACCCTCACATCATTGTCACAAGACATTGATTAGCATAAGGGTATTTAAAAAATAGGCTTTTCCAACCTTTTAACCAATAATTATTATCACAATAGTAAGACAAAGATTTAAAATAAATTACACAATAATTTTACAAATTACTTAGATTAATACATCTCAGATTTAAATGCATTATTTGATTAACCTAAACTTTAAACAACTTAATTTAAAAATTTGTAATTTAATAACCTTTATCACAAAAGTTTATTTTAATTCAATTATTAGTGTCTTATGTAGGTCACAAATAATTATCCGGTTGAAATACATCAATAGTGTAATAAGCTTTTTTTACTTGCAACTCTTTTAATTTTTGCTTGAAGGAATTTACTTTTTGGATGAGCGAAGCGAAGATTCCATTTCACTACACTGGAGAAAAACATCCGGAATGTTTTTTTTTCTGTATTATTGTGTGTTTGTCAGCACGATTCCGGCTAAACCAATACTCCAATTGCAATGAAATTTTCTGGAGACCTTCGAAATCTCTGAACTTAGAACTGCGACGTTTTTTAGCGCAATCGAAAAATTATTTCTCATGAAAATCGCAATTTTACGATTTTTTTCGATTTTTTAAAAATTTCTTCGACTTATAACACCTACATGCTTTATCCAATTTTATTGAGTTTTTCACAGAACCATTATTTTATAAATTAAGATATTCGTGTGAAATTTGACCGCAATTGAAAAATTATTTATCATGAAAATCGAAATTTTACGTTTTTTTTCTTTTTTAAAATTACGATTAATTAAAAAAATTACAAATTAAAGATTATTTTTTATCTAATTTAAATTTATTTAAACTAGGAAAACGCTAAAGTCCCGCCGCGTTGATGGATGAGCTTTTTTTTAATGTTTTTAGTTTGCGTGGGATATCTTTACTTTTGCAAGTGCTTTGTTTTTCTGCCGACGCATTGTAGGTGATTGTTGTCAAGTTTCTATTGTTTCTTGTTAATTTGTTATTATTTAACGTAAAAATCTTACATTAAAAGCTATATTTCTATGGATTCTGGCTAACTTTTTCAACATTTTCTTTCAAAAGGTACTACATCACCATAACCTTAATGTCCATGTATAATATGAACGTTGTAGCCCCACCCGTTTGGTCAGAATTGGCCCAAATGGCACGAAAATATCGCACAAAAAGTCAAAAAACGTATATTAAAAGCTTTATTTCTCTCGATTCTGGCTAACTTTTTCAACTTTTTCTTTCAGAAAGCAATACATCACCATAACCTTAATGTCCATGTGAAATATTAACGTTGTAGCCCCACCCGTTTGATCAGAATTGGCCCAAATGGCACGAAAATATCGCACTAAAAATCGAAAAAAATCGTAAAAGTACGATATTTATGAGAAATATTTCTTCGATTGTACCCAAAAACGTGGCAAGTCTAAGTTCAGAGAAAACTAAGGTCGTGTCAAATTTTCATCAAGATCGCATATGCCGTTTGCCCGGTAGAGAGCGAACAAACAGACAGAAAAACGAAAAAAAAAAAAAAAAAAAAAAAACAAAAAAACACCCGAGCTAAATTTTTTGGGGGGTCGGTGAAATTGAAGTCTTCGCTTCGCTCATCCAAAAAATCTTCAACTTAGTAATGATTTTTTCACAGAACAACAGAAAATCCGCATAACACATGGCAGCTCAATGCACCAATTACGCTCATCCAACAACGCGGCGGGACTTACGCGTTTTCCGAGTTTAATTTCTTACAGTTCTTTAGGTAGTTTATTACATAGGTTTGAATTAATGAATTGAGTTGCATAAAACAATTTTGTATACTTGGAGTGAATATTTTGAATCAGTCTACTATTATAGTTGTGAATGTTGTGGTTTAATAATGTTAAATTGCTTTTATTTTTATGTATTTGGATGAGCGAAGCGAAGACTTCAATTTCACTTACGTTTTTTTTTTTAAATTACGTTACCCCAAGAAAAATAGCTCCGGTGTTTTGTTTTTTATTAGTTTTTTGTCTGTTTGTTCGCTCTCAACCGGGCAAACGGCATATGCGATCATGATGTAAATTGAAGGGGACCTTCGAAATCTCTAAACTTAGACTTGCCACGATTTTGGGTATAATCGATCAAATATTTCTATAATTAATAGTACTTTAACGATTTTTTATTTCTTATAGAAGTCGTACTTTTACGACTTTTTTACCGATTTTTAATGCGTTATTTTCGTGATATTTGGGTGAATTCTGACCAAACGGGTGGGGCTACAGCATTCATATTTTACGTGGACATTAAGGTAATGGTGATGTAGTACCTTTTGAAAGAAAAAGTTAAAAATTTAGCCAGAATCCATAGAAATAAAGGTTTTAATATGAGTTTTTTTAGGTGTATAAGTAACTATAAGTAATAATATATATATAATTGTATATAATGTTTATATATAACTAACTATAGAAACTTGACAACAATCACCTACAATGCGTTCAAAAAGCAAATCTTCGGGCCTCCAAATATTTTATATTCTATTAATTGGTATTACCATAGCAATTAATACTACTTTATAAAAATTATCCTAATTTAACAAAAATGATTTTGCAATGGGACTTGTAAAAGTAAAGAGATCCCATGCTTACTAAAGACTTACAAAAAAGCTCATCCTTCAACGCGACTAAAAAAAGCGTTCGTGAAGCGGCCTAGTATGTATGTAGATAACAGTTTGCATGATATACATAACTATAGAATGTGAGGATTTTGTTTTTCCAAATGTTCTTTACAATGGACAATAATTAGTGTTCTTTTTGTAATGTGAAGATTTTTTTGTTTGAGTGGAACAATCCCAAAATTCAAACCCCTTTTCTCACATGAGATTCCAAATTGGTACAATGATATCTGTGTTGAATATCATTTGATCATGGCCATAGGTTAACCGGGTTACCCGAATCCATCAAATCTTTCTCGAGTAGTTATTTGTTTATAATAATGACCACAAATACTTTCCGAGAAACGACATAGGGACACCTGCTCACGGCTGGCGGCAATGATCACTAATTCTATTTAATTTTTTTCATGATAAGATATCGCCTAAAAGCTGTTTATATATTCTGTTCGATTGATTGTTCATTAGGTGATTGTATTATTACAGTTGATCTCCATTGAAATTCTACACTAGGAAAACGCTTAAGTCCCGCCGCGTTGTTGGATGAGCGTAATTGGTGCATTGAGCTGCCATGTGTAACGCAGATTTTCTGTTGTTCTGTGAAAAAATTATTGCTTAGTCGAAAATTTTTTAAAATTAAATTAAATAAATAAAAAAATTAACTTATTTTTTTTAATAAATCGTAATTTAAAAAAAATAAAAAATCGTAAAATTGCAATTTTCATAAGAAATAATTATTCGATTGCGCTCAAATTTAACACGAGTATATAAATTGATGAAATTAAAGTTCTGTGAAAAAATCATTACAAAAGGATAAAGCATGTAGGTGTTATAAGTCAAAGAATTGTTTTAAAAAAGAAAAAACCCGTAAAATTTCGATTTTCATGAGAAAATAAGTTTTCGATTACGCTCAAATTTCACAAGAATATCTTAATTCATAAAATTAAGGTTCTGTGAAAAAATCATTACAATCGGATAAAGCGTGTAGGTGTTATAAGTCGAAGAAATTTTTTAAAAATCGAAAAAAATCGTAAAATTGCGTTTGTTATGAGAAAAAATTTCCCGATTGCGCTCAAAAACGTGGCAGTTCTAAGTTCAGAGATTTCGAAGGCCTCCATAAAATTTCATCGCAATCGGAGTATCGGTTTAGCCGGAATCGTGTTAACAAACACACAAAAATACAAAAAAAAAAAAAAAGAAAAAAAAAAAACATTCCGGATTTTTTCTCCAGTGTAGTGAAATGGAATCTTCGCTTCGCTCGCTACGCTCGCTACGCTCATCCAATAAAAGTAATACACATACACCTTTGTTATATTAATATACGAAAAGACTGGCAGAAATTGTAACCTCTCATCTCACCTCGTCTATTTACTTTCATGTTAACTTGATTCAAAATTCCGAGGACTTCGTGAAAATAGCGTTTTGTGTACTCCAAAGCCCCTTTTTTCACTTAAAACCAAGGTTTCCAGGCTACAATGGATGGATGATACAAAACGCTATAAAATTACATTTGAAAATGATATGTACACGTACCTCTATTAACTATATAATATCTTTATAACATGCAAATTTGATAAATTTCTACTCCTAACAGTTTCCCGCGATTTTGAGTCTTTTTGCTAATGCTGGTCTAATGTTGTTGTTTTGTTGTCTCCTTATTTTGATATAATTTGAATTTTGAATGAAGGAATTTTAACGGTTTTTTTCCCCTTCCCTCCCCAACCTGTTCACCCGCACAATGCATGAATGGCATCTTCCCCTACCCCTTTGTCCACTGGTCACGTGATGGCAAGCGGTGTCCTTGACCGCACGGCGTGGGTGACAGTTGTGCGATGGTTGTGCGCTATGTAAGTGTTGTACTTTGTTGTACCGTGTGCGTTTGCTTACTGTTCGGTTAATTCTACAGGTAATTCAGTTAATGTACGCAAAATTATGCCATTGGTTGTAAATAACTTACTAACTGCAAAAGTGTCCGCGAACTATTTTTCGAACGTATTTTTAAATGCTTTTTGTTGTGAAATCAAATAACTCGAGTGCAATAGCTTTCATTGAGATAGTGTCGGATTGTCAACTTGTGGTTAAAGTTCCCGGTAATAGTGTCGGATTGTCAACTTGAATTATTGGCAAAATGTATTAAAATAATATTAAAAAGCCCAGTGAGAGATGCGTTGTAAATGTAGAATGTAAATGCATTGCCAATGATAATAAGATGTTTGGTTTACAATGGTTTTTCGCGTTCGGACATCGGCAATCGGCATCACATGGGAAAACCACAACAGCAGGAAACGTTGAGTTTGCAGAAAGGCACCTTTAGTGGATCTGTTGATCGTAAGTAAAACTATAGTTTATTTTAAAACCGACAATAGCAAAAAACCGTACAGTTTAAAAACACAGCATCACTAAAAATATGTATTCTATAACTTGTAACTGCAGAGTATTATAAACAATAAACCCATAGAGCCCTACACTTATTCTTAGTTGTAAGGAATGCCCGCAGTAGTAATTCAGCTACCTGGTGCGACTCTCTTAAGGCGACTAATTACCTTATTAGTGTATTTTCTCCTTGTGACTTGTGAAGATAAGTAGGTAGTTTAAGGGGATCTTTATCTCAGCATTCGAAATTATGACAGAGGAAAACCGTGGAATCAGTGGCGTAGCAAGTTGATGAAGGGACCAGGTTTTCTGTTACAACTTCGTGAGTTTGGTACTCATATAGCTGAATATAAGAAAAAGTTGGTTTCTCATGTCCTCTTATTATTAATTTTATAGCCTAACCACTCATCGTCTCGAAATACATAAGACTTTGTCATTTGTCCCTCCCATGGTGATTGAAAATATGGTCTACCGAAAATTATTTAAAATTATGTGGTGTTATTTAGATCCAGGCACCCACCCCAATCATTTAGGGACAAAAAGAAAATCAGTCAACAATGTCATAAAGCCTCTCTTAGTTTCAATGATCAAAACAAGTGACGCCCCTGACTTTTGTCAGTTCTTAGTAAGTTTTGATTGTGATTATTGTAATTATTCAATCACATTATTGATAAGTGATAACATATTTCATTCCAATCAACCTAAACTCCCTTCCTCCCCTTCAAGTAAATTTTCTTAAATCTCACTTAATATAGTTAGTAACCAGCATGAAATTATGTATGGTATTATAATAATATGATGATAGTTAAAAGTCCAAGGGGAGTCAAGCGATATTTTACCCCTAGCACACACTTAACCATTCTTTAATTTTTTGGGCAAATACAGTGGATTTACCTATTTACTCTTTTACATTTCTATTATCACTCAACTTACAAAATCGTTTTGCGTACAGTTCCCATCGCAGGAGCACAGCTGTGTGCATGGCGGAAATGTTTCAAGACAAACACCTATCTACCCTTTTCATAATATTATTATAACTATATGCCATTAATCATTAGTTAATGCATTCATACGTATTATTATATACCACCATACCGAATTCTTCAATTCTATGACGGTAACTCACTATTTACTATTTAGTGCTTGTTACCCCAAAAATTATTTTTTACCACATAATCTACAGCATAATACTACACCTAAATGACCGTTTCAAAAATTATATCTACTAAGTGTGATTTTACAACAATTTTAAAATTTTTAATAAAGAAATTTGCAAAAATTGGCGTTTTGGGAAATTTCTTAAATCGGTTCTTACATACTTAATTTTTGTTCCACATATATACTAGAGCATAGTACCAATCTAAAACGCCCCTTTATAACACCGTGCCTTGATTTTGAAACTGTGCATGCACAAAATATACATTCAAATACGCAAAAATATGCATTCCAAAATCACACCCCTTCTTGGCAATCAGCATATTTTGACCGAACCACTTGCCCAAATTACAAAACAAAATAAAGAGGATTTATAGAAAATGCAGTAGGCCTATTATAGTACGTCGATAATGGCCAATATTTTTTTGATCAAAATCTTCCAAGGTCACGGGGCATAAAGATGGTCCCAATGTTATTTCTTATATAGGAGATTTTTGCCGATGGGACCTGGCTCGAAAAATACCAAGTTTGACTATTTTTTTACGCTCATGGTGGCCCAATAATGTTTCTGTTTATTTCTAAATTCATAACTAGATATCACGAGTGAAATATATTTTTTGAGCTAAGCGGGTGAAATTCACCCAAAAGAAATAACATGGGGACGATTGTTTTTTGTGTGAATGATTTGTTGACTGGACTGTAATGTAACACATTGGCACATAATTTTAATCATCAATTGAAATATTCAAAATGTATTAAATACGACCTTACGATTTTCCCAAAGTTAAGGGTGGTAGGGAACAGTAGGGGTGAAATATCGCTTGCCTCCCGGCGAATTATTATTTTTCAGATTATGTACCATCATGCCAAATTTCATGCTGATAACTCATTAGGTGCCTCACTGGTGAATGCTGGAAATCAAGGTAAAAATAATATAAACTATTAGGGATGGGTGTTGAAAAAATGTGGTTTAGGAAATGAGAATAGGCCGATTGGATTCAAACACATTAAAACATAATTTTAATAACTAATTTGAAAAAACTTCTTTTTTGGGTTAGAGCAATGAATTATTCAAATTTTAGGGGATAGTTTAGGGGATGTTGGGGGTGGGATATCGCTTGCCTCCCGTCGGATTTTTAATTCTGATATTTTTATCCAACTTCATGCCAAATTTTGCACTGGTATCCGGATTTGCAATATTCTAGTGTTTTTCCCTTTACAGCTCTCACTATTAGGCATAATAAGCGGGTTGTAAATGCTTTACGGATATGCATTTCTGGTGAAAAATAAACAGATGCAGTTTCTCAAATTCAATATAATGTACACGTATCCAAAAATGCAGCATACCACTGATTGCTATATTTCCTATTAAAAATATCGATCTTTGGTTGGTTATCGCTCACTCGTCGATTGCGTCGGGCCTGCAGGGTTGGGCTGGTCGCTTTGATTTAAAGTCCCCCACTGAAAATCAGTTACATAACTGAGTGGGTAGACTCTAAATAAAATTTATTTATTTATTTATTTAATAAATAACATAATGCTTACCCGGCCCCACAGATAATAGTCTATTATCTGTGCCGGCACTTTTCTTATCCTCCCCTGTGAGAATATAGTACATGCATCGCTTTTACAGCTAGAGACTCTTATTAATTTTGGTAGGTCATCGGTTGATTTTACCAACAATGCATCATCTTCATTCTTCAATCTAAATCAATTAATCCATTCTAACTGGTGGATTTTCTTTTTGGTGACATTCTGACACAGACATCCTATGAATATCCCTTTCCAACTTTTCATATATAATTTAATTAGGTACAATAGGAAGTCACGTGATGAGGGTCGTACCCGGTAAAGTGATGTATACGCTACAGCGGATCATGGATACAAATTATTAGTGAAATTCGATTTTCGAGAACTTTAGAAAACATTAAAAAATAAAAGCACACACTGAAGGCGGAACAGATTAACATAGAATAAAGTGTAGCTTTCCATATACTTTGAAACATTTTATCTTAAATTTAACGAAGACAACATTTGTATTTCTTATTTACCTAGGAGAGATTGGGGTAATGAGGAATTGGGGTAATAAGGAACAAGCCATATAGGCCTAAATCAAAATTTTGAAAATGCACATTTTTATGAAAAATTGTTTGGTAAGGGCAATACCTTCTTCTTTGATAATGTAATCAATTCTACTGAGAAAAGTAACTGGGCCTATTGGTTGGTATTTTTATGACTCTTGTAAGGTACTACAAAAAAAAGTGTAATATGTTTCTTACAACGTTTTAAAAATTGAATTTTCTCTTAAATGTAGAAAAGACACTACCTATGTCTATTTTTATCTCCTACGTATGAGAGTGCTTTATTATGATTTTTTTTAAATTTTTATCTCTTATCTCTCTTAGAAGTAAGGGGGTATTCCTATTTGCCCCAAAATTTATGTTTTTGGGGTAAAAGGGAACACCCATGAGGGGTAAATAGGAATACTATGGGGTAAAGAGGAATGAGCCACATAGTGTAATGCTATATCATAGGGGTAAATGGGAACAAACATGTATCGTCGTGCAGGTAGGGTACAACAAGAATCCACAATTATCAACCACTGGAATTTGAAGTAAAATTTCTAGAGCGTAGAGGTAATATCTTTGCTTGGCCCTTGAGGGATGACTTTGACATCTTTCAAGAGACAAATCTTTTCCTATAGGCCCAATTAAACCCATTGGGGTCACTAAATTTAATTTATGGACCAGGAGCTAGAACCTGTGGATTTTTTTCGCACACCCCACTTAACATCTCAAATCTGACTTGACCACGTGTTAGTATGCACCTTATGAAATAGCCCCAGGTATAGTTAGTCACTTCGAATTGTGGTAGGTATACGTTTTTTTTAGAGGCCATTTTGATTTTGGATGTGCGATCATTGAAACGCTTACTCATTACTATCTTCAAATGTACATAACTCGGGTCTCGTTTAACCGATTTTATTTCTTTTCAAACCGATTTGTAGGTAACGGTATGTTTCAATTATTATTTACAATCAATTATTAATAATTATATGATTTCATTGTTAAAAAATGCACACACGGCAAAAATAGTGTAAAGAATTTCACTAAAATGTTATTCGAGTAAACATTCGAAAAAATTTTTGGACAGCTAGCGTGATGTTTTTATATTTGATAATGATTTTTAAAATATATTTTTAAAAAATTTTTTTTTTTTTTTTATGATTAGCGTTGAAGGATGAGTATTTACAGTGGCTTGAGCGCTATTTTACTATGTTTTTAATCCAACTTCATTTTGTCATTGTTAGCATAGAATAATATTTTGAAAGTAATTTCAGCCAACAATACACGTAAATGGTAAAATAGAATGATACCAACAATGTGTTTCAAAGATATTATTCATAACAATCGATTTTACAGGATTTTCACTTTTAAAAGTGGAAAAAGTGGAAAAGTGCGATTTCCACGTGAAAAATATATTTGGTTGCATTCAAATTCTTGGAAAGTCTAATATTAGAGATTTTAAAGGTTGTCAGAAAATTTCATCAAAGTCGCAGCAGTCGTTTGTCTCGGAAAGCGAAAAACGATCTCAAAGGTGTATAAATAATAGAAAAATAATTTGTTTTTTAATGTGGTTTGACTTTGATAGTACAGCTTATATACTCTCGCAGGTATGTTCCATTGTTAGGCCAATTGGAACCGTCGTTCCAAGGATAGTGGTAGTCTGCTTTAAGCATAACAATCGTGTAAATGTGAAAAAAGCATGAAAATTGGCCAGAGGTAGGGCCTAATTAATTATTATTATGATGTCAAGTACTCCAGAAATAGATGGCCCCAAATTGAGATACTATAACTTTCTTATTAATAGGATTAATTTAATCAATTCAGAAATTAACCAGAAAAAATAACTTTCAAAGAGACTTTACTGCCAACATTGGTATCAAATAAAAGCCTTTATTATAATAATAAATATCCGAAAAAGGTATTAAAATAATTAATTTTTACTACTTTTGACATATGTATAATTATGTATATTTAAAACTACTGATTGGCAAAGATTTTCCCACTTTACCAACATGCCAATAAAAAAAATGTATGGCTATATGTTCCTAAGCGAAATTCTTGTAACTAATAGATTAATGCAATAATTATTAAGTTGATCATCAATTTACCATCATAAGTTTGTATATAAGGAGAAAAACTGTGCGAAATCATATAAAGAAAATAATTAGAAATTTTCCGCTCTTTCACAAAATCACAAATTGGTAAAAAAAAAAATTGGACGGCAACGTTGGGCCCCAGGGCTCAAATATTATTTTTAAGTTCCACTGCATTGTTAAAAATGAGTTATCTTGTATAAGAAGTCAATTAGTTTGTTTCCGGTTCCTAGCAATAATACAATGATGTGATGTGATAATGTGATTGTTTACACCTGCTTTTTATAGGCCTACCCATCGTAGACGGGTATTGTTAAATTTATATTTTTTGGTTAATTAATGAATTTATTTAAGTAATTTAATTCATCAGAAAATTACTGGATCTCAATTTGGGGCAATATATTTCTGGAATACTTGTCATCATTATATTTTGAGATACGTGTTAAAAGCATTTTCAAGTGTCATTTTATAGCGTTTAGTATCATCTCTTTTTTGACCACTTTCAAAATCTTGTGTGTGAAGATTTTCATATTTATATTTTAAAATTATGTCACCAAGCCAAGGTTGAATTAATATCATCTATATAAAAATGTGTACGAACAAATTATAGGTACTATATGTTCTATACTCAATGGCTATATGTTTAATAAAATAAAATAGGACAGAAAAACCATAGTTTTAATTGAGAAAAAAACGCTTTGTAGCATCTTTTCACAAAACGATATTTTCGCGTATCTCTCTCTTATCATAATAATAAACTAGGAAAACGCTAAAGTCCCGTCGCGTTGTTGAGCGAGCACCGGTACGTGCAACACGACCCGAGTACGACATTCCCATAATGTTACATACCAATAAGTCTTTAAGGTCTTGACCGATTTAGCTGAAAATTTGTAAAATAGGAGAGAATGGATAAAATCCACCGCCATCTAGAGGACCTTGACATTATTTATTTGGGAAAATTATTTTAACTCTTTCATAATAACAAATAATACACTGCTTCCTCAATAGTATTTTGATTACTTCTAGGTGGCAGTGCATAGTGAGACTTTTCGTTGCCATGGTAACGTTACGTTTGTTAAAATGTAATTTCTATCTACACTACTTAAGGTCTTGACCGATTTAGCTGAAAATTTGTAAAATAGGAGAGAATGTTGTACTTATTGACCCTGCAAAATTTCATAACAATCGGAACAATTTTTTTTTTTAATTTTTTTTTATTTTTATAACGAACGATCGGATTTTGTTCAAACACTATACAGCAACCCGCCTAGGTTGTATGTACATGTGTGCAAAATTTCAGGTCGATCAGAGAAACGGTGCGACCTGTACTGAAGAAGTAACAGAAAAAAACCCCAAAAAACAGACATTCAAGCCATAAGAGTCAAGTGGAGACGCTCGCTACGCTCGCTCAATAACCTGGCAAATTTTCATGCTTTTTCACATTTGCACGATTGTTATGCTTAAAGAAGACTATCACTATCCTTGGTACGACGGTTCCAATTGGCTCAACAATGGAACATACTTCCGAAAGTATATAAATCACTACAGTACTATCAAAGTCAAACCACATTAGAGAACAAGATATTTTTCTATTATTTATACACCTTTGAGATCGTTTTTCGCTTTCCGAGACAAACGACTGCTGCGATTTTGTTAAAATTTTCAGAGAACCTTTAATTAAGTGCAACCAAATATATTTTTCACGTGGAAATCGCACTTTTTCCACTTTTAAAAGTGAAAATCCTGTAAATTCGTTTGTTATGAAAAATATTTTTAAAACACTTTGTTGGTATCATTCTATTTTACCATTTACTTTCATTGTTGGCTGAAATTACTTTCAAAATATTATTCTATGCTAACAATGACAAAATGAAGTTGGATTAAAAACATAGTAAAATAGCGCTCAAGCCATTGTAAATACTCATCCTCCAACGCTAATCATCTTTAAAACAAACAAATCCATTTATTTTATTAGTTTTGTTCATAAATATATTTTATAAATCATAATCAAGTATAAAAACATCATAAAAACATCGTCCAAAAAAAATGTCAAATGTTTACTCGAATCACATTTTAGTGAAATTCTTTACACTATTTTTGCCGTGTGTGCATTTTTTAACAATGAAATCATGTAATTATTAAAAATTGATTGTAAACAATAATTAAAGCATACCGTTAACTACAAATCGGTATGAAAAGAAATAAAATCGGTTAAACGAGACCCGAGTTATGTACATTGGAAGATAGTAATGAGTAAGCGTTTCAATGATCGCACATCCAAAAACAAAATGGCCTCTAAAAAAAACGTATACCACAATTTGCAGTGACGAACTACCTGGGACTATTTCATAAGGTGCTTACTAACACGTGGTCAAGTCAGATTTGAGATGTTAAGTGGGGTGTGCCAATTTCGTTAATAAAGGCCCTACATGAATTAGCTCCTGGACTATTAGAACCAGATTCAAAAATAATTCAATCATTTAGGGAAAAGTTTAACACAACAAGTAGGCCCCGATGAAAATCTGGGTTAAGAAACTTAACTGTGTAAAATGTGAGGGAAGTGTTCCTTATTGCCCCCACTTAAAAATAGTATATTTTTCCTTTTAAACAGTAATTCATGCATTACAATTTCTATATTTGTAATTTTCCATGATACAAATACTTTTTAAAATATTAACGTCATGCTATGAGAAGCTTTGAGTAGTTTTAAGACAAAAATTACAGTTTAAAAAAAACTGTAGTCATGTTTGTAGCTATTAAAAAAAATATACTACAATTTGCATCTGTTTTAACTTTGTCAGTAAGCAAGATATCAAGATGAAATACCTATGTTCCTATTTGCCCCATGTATTTTAATGCACATACCTTGCTTCTTATAATGCGAGTTCCTTATTGATCCAAAATGTTGGGGTGATAAGGAACAATATGCGCGTGTAGAAAAAAAATCATTGCATCTAAAATAACACATGAATGCAAAATATTTAATTTTATTAAGAAAGCCAATGTTTCAATGTATCTGATACCACTAAAACATTTATAATATGTTTTTCTAGTTATATGTAAATTGAGATCATAGGTCAACTTACACAAATTTGTTCCTAATTACCCCAATCTCCCCTAAGTCATACTCAGAAGCGGCCTCCAGTATTTGCATGAGTAGTATAAAAAATACAGCCGTATACGAAGGCCTGGTATAATTTAAAACTCTAAACTATAGATTGAGATAATTTTGTCAAGTCTGAAATATTTTTCCCTTTCAGGACATAAAATAATACCGGTGAATTGGCGATCTCCTGCAATTGGAAGCAACTATAATTAGCTATAACAAGACGAGGAAATACATTGAGATATTATGTAGTATATGACATCAATAAGTATACCAAATAGTCAAGAAAATGTATAACATGCACCAAGTTAATTGGTCTGATGAAAATGAAGTTTTATAAACCCTCTTTGTTATATATTTTAAGTAGTCAATATGGAAAACTCACACCGTTTTTAGGGGCGTGACAGTTGCCCTTACAATTTATTATTTCTCCATTACAATTTTTTTTTTTTTGAGAGTCGGCTGGGGCTACTATGGACTGTTTTTACACTATTTTTAGTAAAAATCTTTCATTTCACACTCCAACAAATCGTGTTTTATATTACATGCAATCAATCTGTCATAACATATTGGCACGAGTGCATGACGTGTCCATACACTTTGAATATGGTGTATTATGATAACATTTAAAATTAAAATTAGACTATTAACTTTGAAGTCGTATAAAAATGTAGATATTCAATGGTGCAACGATGGATGGTTTACATGGAGGTGAAGGAAAACACCATACGATGGCAAAATCGGATCCTTGATCAGATGTATTGTAAGGAATATATTAACATTGATTTAGGTCTATACATCATTCGCATTGATATTAATTACAACAAAATTATCCAGAAGTAACGGTAAGTTTTGTTTGTGAACAATCCCAAATCAAATTCTTAATGTGTCCATAATAACATTTTATTACTCAGATACCATCGTTACTTCATGTAATACAAAGTTAAACATGCTTACCAAAATCATAAGATTTAATCCTCACGTAGACACGGGGACAGGAGGATACCGAGATTGAATTTAAAAAAGGCATTGGAATTAAATATTTCTTTACATGTTCAAAAACCACAAAATAAATGTTGATGTTGTTGTAAGAAATACCAAATTAATTAGACAAAATACACACTGATGTGTAATAGTCCAAAGTAACCCTGGCAGTCCAAAGTATAGAGGGGTTGACGACATATTTGATTGATTTTTTAAGTTTAAAAAAGGGATTCATTGGCATGGTATTAAATCGTTATAAAAGTCCTTGCCAATGCATAACCCAGTATTGTTTGGCTGAAATTCATAACAACAGTTACTAGTCATCAATAAAGGTACCTTGTTGTGCCATAAACAAAGTTAAATTTTGATGGGCAATTAATAATTGCGGGGTCATGTTCGTATTGCAGTAACATTATTTATTCTTCTTCTTCTGCTTCTTTAAAAAAAGCAATTTTAAAGTTTTGATTTAAGGTTGACTTTGACAATATCTCTGTCATGTTTTTTTTTTATATGTTTGTACAATGTTCCTGTGTTCCGGTATTTGTCTTCTTTGAAATATGTTATGCATGTACTATGTTTGTACATGTGTTTTTGTTTTTATTCTACGTTAGGCCTACCGGTGGGGCTGGCAAATAAATACAAAAAAACAACATCTTTTATTTCACTGCTCTCTCCAATTTGATTCGTCAATCTCGGTCGAACATAGGGTTTAAATAAGATCAGGACACCTTTGAATAATATTCGATGTAATTAACACATTTATTACTACCATAACTTTAACAGTTTTATGTAGCTAAAATAACCTGTATTTTGCAATATTGTCGGTAGATCTGCAGCGTTTATTGTCTATATTTGAATAAACTTTTCCTATGGTTTTTAAAGCAATTTCTGATTGTACACGTAGGCCTAAATGGAAATATAAGAATCTAAATCTAAATAAATTTGTTTTTCATTATACAACTCTTAAAGTTACTCGTTAAGTTCCCAGCTATTTTCATCAAGATCTTGATAGCCATTAAATAAATAAATATATATTTGTTTAAACAAACCTCGCCTTTACGCGGACCTGTCCCTTTCCTTGGAGTGGAGATCTCTATATAGTCTTTTATACACCGTCAAATACTGGCGACAAAACCCGGCGACAAAGGGTCTATTGTGAAGGGTTCTATTGTAAGTTAATTGGGGGAGTGATATGACAAGTGTCAGGACAAGGGTTGTACCATACCCCGATTCGAACAGAATCCGCACATTTCAGGTAAAAAGTTTGACGGTCAAAATCCAGACGCACACAATCCGGGTTCCCTTTTTGGCACATATATAAATACTTTCTCCGGTGTTTCTAGAGTGGTGTTTAAACACATTGGTACCTTACATCTTTTATAAAGCGTCATTTCTTTTAAAATCAATCAAAAGGATCATTGAGAAACGATAGCAGGAATGACAGCGGGCGCAGTGACGGCAACTGTCTGCTAGGATGTGTTTGACCCACCGCCGACTGGATGGTAGAATATCTACCATTAATATCTAGATAGCGGTGCGCCTTTGGGTCTGCGCTAGGCTGCGTTCAGCAGTCTGACGTCACACTACTTTTCGTGTTGTCTTTTGACGGGAAGCCAGATTCAAATTTCCACGTTAAATATTGAGAAAAGTATTAACCTTAGACAAAAAAAACTTTTATGTTATTTTTATAGATGTTATCTTTAACATATTCGATTTCTGGAATGAAGGCTAGTTCCCTATTGTCCAATCGGCAACATATTAGTGTAGTAAGCATGGTATATCTTTATTCACTTAGTAGGTGTAACTCTCTTTGCAGAGAAAGTGAATAGTCTATAGTTAATTATAACAAAAATGACAATAATATTAGTAATATACACAAGGCCTATTCATTATAAAGTTAGAAGAAAAATGAGAGTTAAAGCAATAAATGATAGAAAATTGTGATAAGAATTATTGCTGATGGCACAAAAAACAGCGTTGATGTACAGTAGTACGTGTTTTATATATTTACACAATCTAATCAATCCAAAAGAGGTGTGTAAAACACATATTATATAAAATAAGGCTGCATTAGAAGTTAGTAACAACATTTTGGCTAAGGGTACATATGAAAAAGAATATCTGAAGAGGGGCATGACTTGCACCCTTGACAGGCTTCCCACGAACAAATATATATTAATTCCTAATGTCATCACATGACACTGGTATGGGAGCTCGATTATTTATTGGTATAATTTGTATTTGTCGTGTGCGTGTCTTAACTTTGAAGTTCTGAAGCAAACGTTCTTACACAAAGTAGTGATTTGCTTTGTCGTTGATACTATCGAATATCCATAGAGAAGTCTATATTATTAATGAGTCATCCAAAACGATTTGTTTCTGTGAATGCCATGTTTGATTTATGGGCCTTTCATCTTGCATTTATGCATTCTTTGCAACACTCTTTGGAAAACGAAAACACAATACGAACTTGAAACTTCAAAGAATAAAATTCTCTTTTAACTTTCAAGGTGGCAGAGTAGACTGAATGTTATTGATTCACATACGTCCAGCCTTCAAGGAAACCAGACGCAATTTTATGTTCGCTTCATATTAGTATGTTGTGTTAAATAATATTAAACCATCGCCATGTCTTCTGTCGAAGGTACAATGAAGCTGGAAGAAGATGGCGACTGTGAGTTCTTGGACATTATCAGAATTCAGCTCTACTGCCAAGGTAAGAGTGATAATATAGTCTTCATTAAACAATACATTATTTTCATCCATAATGTATTTACGTGCAACGTTTCTAAAATAGTGTTTTGTTTGAGACCAGTAGATGGGTAGTCAGCATACGTGGAGAATAATATTTAAATATATTGTTTTTCAATAAGTCTTTTTGCCGCGAATAATTTATTAAAGAATATTTTCCAAGAAGGAAATGGTACCTTCCACTTCCCCTTGCCTATAATACGAACTTACTTACCCAAGAAGGGAATGAATCCTAATGAAAAACAATGTTTACATACGTCCGCGAAAATCTGGAATTATATATATATGTTTGTGTTTTAAGTATCTTTACAGTAAATATCACGCACAGTATTATAGAAAATAACTTTTAATTTTAATATTTAATTTTAAAATTTTAAATAAATTTTAATAAATTTTATATATATATATATATATGATAAAAACAAGGATCTTGGGTAAAACCGCGTCGAAAATAAGATGATCCAGGGCAGAACCTGGGCGTCCACCCTGGTTCATCTTATTTTCGACGCGGTTTTACCCAAGATCCTTGTTTTTATCCTATGACGGGCCGCGAAAACCTACAACAATCCATATATATATATATATATATATATATATGATAAAAACAAGGATCTTGGGTAAAACCGCGTCGAAAATAAGATGAACCAGGGCAGAACCTGGGCAGGTTCTGCCCTGGTTCATCTTATTTTCGACGCGGTTTTAGGGCAGGTTCTGCCCTGGTTCATCTTATTTTCGACGCGGTTTTACCCAAGATCCTTGTTTTTATCCTATGACGGGCCGCGAAAACCTACAACAATCCATATATATATGTGTATTTATGTAGGCTTTCATGGTCGAAAGATGTATTACATGACATTTTTAGGTGTAGACCACAGATAACATGTGTTTTGTTTAATAAATAAACAGTTTTTTGAAAAAGTGGGGTACAATCTCCACGAAACGTCAAAATGAGTTATTATTTTAATTAATTATTGTTATTTGTACGTGGTCTACACCTAAAAATGTCATGTAATATATATATTAATGAACTAGGTTTTTCGGTTATAATGCCACGTTTATTTACAATAGGCCAACGTTTCGATGAAATTTCACTCATCTTCTTCAGGGCCAATACAACTTAATATATATTTTAAAAAACCATATGTGCAGTGATTTCTATTGTTTATATTTTGTTGTATTTTGTTTTTCCAGTTTTGTTCTGTATTTATCAATGTAATGTAGTTTTCGTTTTTTATATATTAAGTTGTATTGGCTCTGAAGAAGATGAGTGAAATTTCATCGAAACGTTGGCCTATTGTAAATAAACGTGGCATTATAACCGAAAAACCTAGTTCATTAATTCATATCGGCCACGAAAATATCCAAAAACATATATATATATATATATATATATGTTAGTACTTTAGACAGAAATTAAAAAAGTGACTACACCGGGGTTTGAACCCGGGAACTTAGCTTACCGGGCTATGCTCTTACCAACTGAGCTATGCGGCCACAAATTTAAAAATTGTCTAATTTTTGGTCTGTTTTGTGTACTAACATAACAGCGTCATAGTCGCCTACTATAAAGAAAGCCAAGTTTAAACATCATATTTCCCAACTCTAGGGTTACAGAGATGGTTTGTATTTCTCCAAGTTAATTTCATGTGCATAGGCAGTGCAATCTGATCTACACACGTTATTAACAATGTACAAAACAGACCAAAAATTAGACAGTTTTAAATTGGTGGCCGCATAGCTCAGTTGGTAAGAGCATCAAGAAGTAAATACGATCTCTATCAAGACAAAAAAAAAACAATAACATTTCTCAATTAAATTCCGACTTCATCAATATTAAATTGTATAATAAATTACAAACTTCTATAAAAGATATCACAGATTTACGTTCCTTTAAATGTAGCTTAAAATCATTTCTTATCGCTAAAGCCTACTATAGTATTAATGAATATTTAATAGATAAGTTCTGATTCATAACCACTTAGTAATATTATTTATTTATATGTGTAAGTAGCTTGTTTATTTGTTACTGTTTAAGTTGCTTTGTATTGTTTTAAAGATTGTTTAATTTATTTGTTGATGTTAAATTGACTGATCATTCAATATGCCTTTAAATAGGCTCCACTATAATTTTGTTTGTGTAATAATTTTTTTGATATTATTATGATTGTAAGATTGTGGATGAATAAATGAAATGAAATGAAATGAAAATGCATAGCCCGGTAAGCTAAGGTCCCGGGTTCAAACCCCGGTGTAGTCACTTTTTTAATTTCTGTCTAAAGTACTAACATATACATATACATATATATGTTTAAACTTGGCTTTATAGTAGGCGACTATGACGCTGTTATATATACGCTGTTGTATATGACGCTGTTATAATATAATATATAGTACGTTTTACGCGAGGTTTTACGTTTATGTTTAACCTGAGATTTATAGTAGGCGACTATGACGATGTTATGATAATATTAAAGACAGAAATTAAAAAAGTGCCTCCACCAGGGATTGAACCCGGGACTTTGGCTGTCCCGGGTTGTTAAAAAACAAAACAAAACAGTAAAAAAATATGTTTGCTCATTAATATCCAGCACTGGGACAAAATTATTTTGGCACCAGCTCTACATGTCACAACAACATGAAAGCTTCAAAATAATTGAGATTTTAGACGAGTGAGCGAAGCAAATGAGGATTTATAACGCTACTCGATCGGGCCTTGGTCGTGATTAATTCTGTTCGAATTCTGTCTGTCCGTCTGTCCGGGCCCATACGGCCGAACGGCCAAATCGATTGAACTGAAATTTTTAACAGACATCCCTGACCAGGTAACTGAAAACTGCTAAGAAAATGAGCACAAACCATTTCGATTTAAACCTACAAGAAATAATAAACTAAAAAATATGCTTTACATGGGTAGGAATTATTAAGCGAGATTTGAGCGAAATTTGGACCATCCGCAAGCTTCGTTCTCGATTGAATGCCATTAGTTTTGTGGCAAAAATCGTTCAAAAAGTTAAAAAGTTCAATAAAGTTAATCGAAAGTTTGTTTTTCAAACAAAAAGGCGACAAAATCTGAGGTGGCCAAATCATTTAGAATGTCCGTCCGGTCACGAATATGTTAATTTTATTTTGATCCGATAAGTAGTAAAGATGAAAATTACATTATAACAAAGTACCGTTACCATGGCAACGTAAAGTCGCGCAGCTTTTTTGGCTCATGAATAGCGGTCGAACGGAGGTTCGGATCGAGTTGAAAATTTGACCATCCGCAAGCTTTGATCTGATTTAAATGTCATTATTTTTGTGGCAAAATCGTTCAAAATGTTAAAAAGTTACATTAAAGTTAATCGAAAGTTTTTTTTAAAACTAAACGGCGACAAAATCTGAGGTGGCCAAATCATTTAGAATGTCCGTCCGTTCACGAATATGTTAATTTAATTTTGATCCGATAAGTAGTTTAGATGGAAATTACATTTTAACAAAAGTTACGTTACCATGGCAACGAAAAGTTTCACGAAGCTAGAGCTTTTTTGGCTCATGATAGCGGTTGCACGAAGATTCAGATCAGGTTGAAATTTGGACCATCAACAAATTGTATAGCACGTGCTCGCTTATCAACGCGTCCAACTGAGCGTTTTCCTAGTTTTAACTACATTGGTTTTTCTTTTGAAAAAATCACTGCCTCTTAGATGTTACTCGGTTGCAATGGTGGAAAAAATATTTGTAATGCTGTTATTCCGTGACCAAGGTCTATCGAAACTTGCATGTTCAAGGTACCCTCATATTCTGCTGGGAGATTGAGTAAACCCTTATAATTTTTTACTCGTATTTCGTACTGGCTGTTTTCCATAGTATTGTCACAGTTGATGTAGACTAAACTGCGTTATGTGCATTTCAAAACATGTCTTATATATTTTTAAATACAATCCATAAACTACAAAATCTTATCCGACCAGGGGATTGAACCCAGGTCTCCCACATTCCGGGTATTCCAGCCTTAGCCAACTAGACTACTAAATTGAAAATTAGGCTTAAAATGTGTCGGTTTCACGAGAATGCATTTGTTCTTAAAGATGTCATTTTTATCGAATCATTTTTGTCAGGCTGTGTGAAAGGTATATCGAATATTGCACGACCAAGGTTCCCCTAAATTCCGCTGGTACATTGAGTAAACCTTGCAATCTTTACTCGTATTTTGTACTGGCTATGTTTTCCATAGTTACGACGGTTTGCATTTCAAAACATGTTTTATATTTTTTAAATACTATCCAAAAATTAAAAAATCTTTTCCGACCAAGGGTTTGAGCCAAGGTCTCCCACATTTTCTGTGTAGGGGCGCCTTTGCCAACTAGACAAGGGAAACGCCAAAGTCGTTGTTAGACGAGTGAGCGAGTCATGTGTTGAGTACCCGGGAACATTTTCATTTAAGTTTGTTAATCAGATTCAGATTCAGATTCAGATCTAGTTTTATTCTCAAATACATGTTAAATATTTAAATTACGCGTTTAATACATATAACTTTGAGAAGCCCACAAAGTCTTATATCATATAATAATAATAATAATAATAATAATAATAATAATAATAATAATAATAATAATAATAATAATAATAATAATAATAATAATAATTAACACAATTTATTGGTCGGGACATTTCGCCGCGTCGAATCTGCTTTAATTGCTTTTGACGTTTCAGCCCAACTGTGTGGGCTATCCTCAGAAAAATAAGATATTAATTCTAAAAACTTACAAAAATAAAAGCCCAGACAAGGCGTTACATAGAAAAACAAAATCACAAAACAAACAGTTACCATGACCAGGCCCCGCCTTCTATAAACATGCGTTACATTCTTATGAAGACCAAAATATCACATTTGAGAGTTTTCTGGTACGTATACGATCACTTCGTCGGACTCCACTTTCTTGGGGCTGATCCAGTTCTGGGACAGGGAGTGATATGTGATATTTTGGTCTTCATAAGAATGTAACGCATGTTTATAGAAGGCGGGGCCTGGTCATGGTAACTGTTTGTTTTGTGATTTTGTTTTTCTATGTAACGCCTTGTCTGGGCTTTAATTTTTGTAAGTTTTTAGAATTAATATCTTGTTTTTCTGAGGATAGCCCACACAGTTGGGCTGAAACGTCAAAAGCAATTAAAGCAGATTCGACGCGGCGAAATGTCCCGACCAATAAATTGTGTTAATTATTTACCGGGCCGCGAAAGCCTTAAATTTGAAATAATAATAATAATAATAATAATAATAATAATAATAATAATAATAATAATAATAATAATAATAATAATATAATAAAATAATAATAATAATAATAATAATAAAATAATAAATAATAATAATATATAATAACAACAATAATAATATTAGACGGTTTTCGGGACATTGTACCGCGTTATTAAGAGTGTAATAACACATACCTGTGTTATTGCGCGCTTGACGTTTCGCAGCCTACTGTGAGCCGCATTGTCCAAAGACTGAAGAGATTCCTGCTTTATAATAATAATAATAATAATAATAATAACATAATAATAACAACTTATATTATAAACAACTAGACATTTTAAGAAAATATTTTTTTACAAAGAGCAACCAATCAACACTGCATAGGGCTGTGGTGCTAGCTGACAAATCATTAACTCCACTCAATCTAGCAAACGAAAATGTCAATCTACAAGGGAAACTCATAACTGACGCTTCAAAAGAGTTACGTCTCTCAGAAAAGACCCTACACAAGAGACATTATGATGAACTACATAAAGGTCACGTAGATATTAAAGCATCAAATAGGTGGTTAAACAACGGGGAACTATTTGGAGAAACAGAAGGTTTTATGCTGGCTATTCAAGACAGAGTGATTGCAACAAAAATTAAAAAAAAATACATTATACAAGATGCGACAGTAAACGATCAATGTAGAAAATGTAGTGTAAGGGGTGAAACAATCGAACACATCATATCAGGGTGCCAGTCACTATGTCAAACGGATTACCTCTACAGACATAACCAAATAGTAACATTATTCACCAAAAACTAGCAATCAAGTACAACCTCATTGATACACACACACCTTACTACAAATACAAACCGGAGAAAGTACTAGATAGCAAAGATTTCAAATTATATTACGACCGCACAGTTATAACAGACCAAACTATACATCACAACAGACCGGATATAATTATAATTGACAAGAAGAAACAAGAAACTACCCTTATTGACGTTGCTGTCCCAATGTGCCATAACGTCGAGACTACATGGAAGAAAAAAATTGACAAGTATAGTGAACTTGCAATTGAGATCTGCATAACCAAACAGTATTAATTATATAAATATCCAAACTATAATATATATAGTTATAGTACTTTAGACAGAAATTAAAAAAGTGACTACACCGGGGTTTGAACCCGGGACCTTAGCTTACCGGGCTATGCTCTTACCAACTGAGCTATGCGGCCACCAATTTAAAACTGTCTAATTTTTGGTCTGTTTTGTGTACTAACATAACAGCGTCATAGTCGCCTACTATAAAGCCAAGTTTAAACATCATATTTCCCAACTCTAGGGTTACAGAGATGGTTTGTATTTCTCCAAGTTAATTTCATGTGCATAGGCAGTGCAATCTGATCTACACACGTTATTAACAATGTACAAAACAGACCAAAAATTAGACAGTTTTAAATTGGTGGCCGCATAGCTCAGTTGGTAAGAGCATCAAGAAGTAAATCTCTATCAAGACAAAAAAAAACAATAAAATTTCTCAATTAAATTCCGACTTCATCAATATTAAATTGTATAATAAATTACCAACTTCTATAAAAGATATCACAGATTTACGTTCCTTTAAATGTAGCTTAAAATCATTTCTTATCGCTAAAGCCTACTATAGTATTAATGAATATTTAATGGATAAGTTTTGATTCATAACCACTTAGTAATATTATTTATTTATATGTGTAAGAAGCTTGTTTATTTGTTACTGTTTAAGTTGCTTTGTATTGTTTTAAAGATTGTTTAATTTATTTGTTGATGTTAAATTGACTGATCATTCAATATGCCTTTAAATAGGCTCCACTATAATTTTGTTTGTGTAATAATTTTTTTGATATTATTATGATTGTAAGATTGTGGATGAATAAAATGAAATGAAATGAAATGAAATGAAATGAAATGCATAGCCCGGTAAGCTAAGGTCCCGGGTTCAAACCCCGGTGTAGTCACTTTTTTAATTTCTGTCTAAAGTACTAACATATACATATACATATATATGTTTAAACTTGGCTTTATAGTAGGCGACTATGACGCTGTTATATATACGCTGTTGTATATGACGCTGTTATAATATAATATATAGTACGTTTTACGCGAGGTTTTACGTTTATGTTTAACCTGAGATTTATAGTAGGCGACTATGACGATGTTATGATAATATTAAAGACAGAAATTAAAAAAAGTGCCTCCACCAGGGATTGAACCCGGGACTTTGGCTGTCCCGGGTTGTTTAAAAACAAAACAAAACAGTAAAAAAATATGTTTGCTCATTAATATCCAGCACTGGGACAAAATTATTTTGGCACCAGCTCTACATGTCACAACAACATGAAAGCTTCAAAATAATTGAGATTTTAGACGAGTGAGCGAAGCAAATGAGGATTTATAACGCTACTCGATCGGGCCTTGGTCGTGATTAATTCTGTTCGAATTCTGTCTGTCCGTCTGTCCGGGCCCATACGGCCGAACGGCCAAATCGATTGAACTGAAATTTTTAACAGACATCCCTGACCAGGTAACTGAAAACTGCTAAGAAAATGAGCACAAACCATTTCGATTTAAACCTACAAGAAATAATAAACTAAAAAATATGCTTTACATGGGTAGGAATTATTAAGCGAGATTTGAGCGAAATTTGGACCATCCGCAAGCTTCGTTCTCGATTGAATGCCATTAGTTTTGTGGCAAAATCGTTCAAAAAGTTAAAAAGTTCCAATAAAGTTAATCGAAAGTTTGTTTTTCAAACAAAAAGGCGACAAAATCTGAGGTGGCCAAATCATTTAGAATGTCCGTCCGGTCACGAATATGTTAATTTTATTTTGATCCGATAAGTAGTAAAGATGAAAATTACATTATAACAAAGTACCGTTACCATGGCAACGTAAAGTCGCGCAGCTTTTTTGGCTCATGATAGCGGTCGAACGGAGGTTCGGATCGAGTTGAAAATTTGACCATCCGCAAGCTTTGATCTGATTTAAATGTCATTATTTTTGTGGCAAAATCGTTCAAAAAGTTAAAAAGTTACATTAAAGTTAATCGAAAGTTTTTTTTAAAACTAAACGGCGACAAAATCTGAGGTGGCCAAATCATTTAGAATGTCCGTCCGTTCACGAATATGTTAATTTAATTTTGATCCGATAAGTAGTTTAGATGGAAATTACATTTTAACAAAAGTTACGTTACCATGGCAACGAAAAGTTCACGAAGCTAGAGCTTTTTTGGCTCATGATAGCGGTTGCACGAAGATTCAGATCAGGTTGAAATTTGGACCATCAACAAATTGTATAGCACGTGCTCGCTTATCAACGCGTCCAACTGAGCGTTTTCCTAGTTTTAACTACAATGGTTTTTCTTTTGAAAAAAATCACTGCCTCTTAGATGTTACTCGGTTGCAATGGTGGAAAAAATATTTGTAATGCTGTTATTCCGTGACCAAGGTCTATCGAAACTTGCATGTTCAAGGTACCCTCATATTCTGCTGGGAGATTGAGTAACCCTTATAATTTTTACTCGTATTTCGTACTGGCTGTTTTCCATAGTATTGTCACAGTTGATGTAGACTAAACTGCGTTATGTGCATTTCAAAACATGTCTTATATATTTTTAAATACAATCCATAAACTACAAAATCTTATCCGACCAGGGGATTGAACCCAGGTCTCCCACATTCCGGGTATTCCAGCCTTAGCCAACTAGACTACTAAATTGAAAATTAGGCTTAAAATGTGTAGGTTTCACGACAATGCATTTGTTCTTAAAGATGTCATTTTTATCGAATCATTTTTGTCAGGCTGTGTGAAAGGTATATCGAATATTGCACGACCAAGGTTCCCCTAAATTCCGCTGGGACATTGAGTAAACCTTGCAATCTTTACTCGTATTTTGTACTGGCTATGTTTTCCATAGTTACGACGGTTTGCATTTCAAAACATGTTTTATATTTTTTAAATACTATCCAAAAATTAAAAAATCTTTTCCGACCAAGGGTTTGAGCCAAGGTCTCCCACATTTTCTGTGTAGGGGCGCCTTAGCCAACTAGACAAGGGAAACGCCAAAGTCGTTGTTAGACGAGTGAGCGAGTCATGTGTTGAGTACCCGGGAACATTTTTATTTAAGTTTGTTAATCAGATTCAGATTCAGATTCAGATCTGGTTTTATTCTCAAATACATGTTAAATATTTAAATTACGCGTTTAATACATATAACTTTGAGAAGCCCACAAAGTCTTATATCATATAATAATAATAATAATAATAATAATAATAATAATAATAAAATAAATAATAAGAATAATAATAATAATAATAATAATAATAACACAATTTATTGGTCGGGACATTTCGCCGCGTCGAATCTGCTTTAATTGCTTTTGACGTTTCAGCCCAACTGTGTGGGCTATCCTCAGAAAAATAAGATATTAATTCTAAAAACTTACAAAAATAAAAGCCCAGACAAGGCGTTACATAGAAAAACAAAATCACAAAACAAACAGTTACCATGACCAGGCCCCGCCTTCTATAAACATGCGTTACATTCTTATGAAGACCAAAATATCACATTTGAGAGTTTCTGGTACGTATACGATCACTTCGTCGGACTCCACTTTCTTGGGGCTGATCCAGTTCTGGGACAGGGAGTGATATGTGATATTTTGGTCTTCATAAGAATGTAACGCATGTTTATAGAAGGCGGGGCCTGGTCATGGTAACTGTTTGTTTTGTGATTTTGTTTTTCTATGTAACGCCTTGTCTGGGCTTTAATTTTTGTAAGTTTTTAGAATTAATATCTTGTTTTTCTGAGGATAGCCCACACAGTTGGGCTGAAACGTCAAAAGCAATTAAAGCAGATTCGACGCGGCGAAATGTCCCGACCAATAAATTGTGTTAATTATTTACCGGGCCGCGAAAGCCTTAAATTTGAAATAATAATAATAATAATAATAATAATAAAAATAATAATAATAATAATAATAATAATAATAATAATAATAATAATAATAATAATAATAATATAATAATAATAATAATAATAATAATAATAATAATAATAATAATAATAATAATAATAATAATATATAATAATAATATATTTACGGTTTTCGGGACATTGTACCGCGTTATTAAGAGTGTAATAACACATACCTGTGTTATTGCGCGCTTGACGTTTCGCAGCCTACTGTGAGCCGCATTGTCCAAAGACTGAAGAGATTCCTGCTTTATAATAATAATAATAATAATAATAATAATAATAATAACAACTTATATTATAAACAACTAGACATTTTAAGAAAATATTTTTTTACAAAGAGCAACCAATCAACACTGCATAGGGCTGTGGTGCTAGCTGACAAATCATTAACTCCACTCAATCTAGCAAACGAAAATGTCAATCTACAAGGGAAACTCATAACTGACGCTTCAAAAGAGTTACGTCTCTCAGAAAAGACCCTACACAAGAGACATTATGATGAACTACATAAAGGTCACGTAGATATTAAAGCATCAAATAGGTGGTTAAACAACGGGGAACTATTTGGAGAAACAGAAGGTTTTATGCTGGCTATTCAAGACAGAGTGATTGCAACAAAAATTAAAAAAAAATACATTATACAAGATGCGACAGTAAACGATCAATGTAGAAAATGTAGTGTAAGGGGTGAAACAATCGAACACATCATATCAGGGTGCCAGTCACTATGTCAAACGGATTACCTCTACAGACATAACCAAATAGCTAACATTATTCACCAAAAACTAGCAATCAAGTACAACCTCATTGATACACACACACCTTACTACAAATACAAACCGGAGAAAGTACTAGATAGCAAAGATTTCAAATTATATTACGACCGCACAGTTATAACAGACCAAACTATACATCACAACAGACCGGATATAATTATAATTGACAAGAAGAAACAAGAAACTACCCTTATTGACGTTGCTGTCCCAATGTGCCATAACGTCGAGACTACATGGAAGAAAAAAATTGACAAGTATAGTGAACTTGCAATTGAGATCAAGAAGATGTGGAAACAGAAAAAGGTAAATACAATCCCATACGTGATATCGGCTAATGGCATCATACCGAAGAAGCTACATGAAAGCATTAAACAACTAGATCTTCCACCCAATGTTTACATCGAGACTCAAAAGGCAGTAATACTCAACACGTGTAGAATAGTTCGTAAATTTCTAAACTAAGAATGATACTTCGAGATTCCGAGACAGCTTCCATCCTGACATGGTTTTCGTGGTTTCCCATAGTCCGAAGAGCAAATGCTAGGATGGCGACGAGAAATCGGCCACGACCGTACACAGCAGAAAGAAAACATCATCTACAAACTATATTATAAATGACTTATTTTAGTTAGAGTTAAGACAAAGTAATAATGTAGGTATGTAATATAGATACACATGGAAGTACTTGACGTAAGTCCGTACAACATGTTAGCTCCGGTTTTGACCGAGTTTGTATGAAATACATCCAATAAAATAATAATAATAATAATAATCCCATTCATTATATCAGCCAACGGCATCATACCGAAGAAGCTACATGAAAGCATTAAACAACTAGATCTTCAACCCAATGTATACATCGAGACTCAAAAGGCAGTAATACTCAACACGTGTAGAATAGTTCGTAAATTTCTAAACTAAGAATGATACTTCGAGATTCCGAGACAGCTTCCATCCTGACATGGTTTTCGTGGTTTCCCATAGTCCGAAGAGCAAATGCTAGGATGGCGACGAGAAATCGGCCACGACCGTACACAGCAGAAAGAAAACATCATCTACAAACAATATTACAATTTATAAATGACTTATTTTAGTTAGAGTTAAGACAAAAGTAATAATGTATGTAATAGGTATACACATGGAAGTACTTGACGTAAGTCCGTACAACATGTTAGCTCCGGTTTTAACCGAGTTTGTATGAAATACATCCAATAAAATAATAATAAATGATAGCAGTTGTAATAAAAGTATGCCCCGACTGGGGATCGATCCCAGAACCTCTGGCTTAACGCGCCATAGCTCTGCCAATTGAGGTACCGAGACATAAGACACACTTTCTTTAAACTGCTATTTGTTGTGACTGTTGACATCCATGATAATAATCGAACAGAAGACTGCAATGTAGCTGTCATTACTAAAAGAACACATGGAAAAATCCAGTCACTTCTCATCTCCCATGAGTTGGATAGTATGAATATACGGTTTTTAAGCATAAGCCCGCTTTGAGGACATTATTAGGTAAATGAAAGCAGTTGTAATAAAAGTATGCCCCGACTGGGGATTAATTCTATGGCGCGTTAAGCCAGAGGTTCTGGGTTCGATCCCCAGTCGGGGCATACTTTTATTACAACTGCTGCTATCAATTACTAATAATGTCCTCAAAGCGGGCTTATGCTTAAAACCGTATATTATTAATAATAAAAATAATTATAAAAAAAAAAAAAATAATAATAATAATAATAATAATAATAATAATAATAATAATAATAATAATGATGATGATAATTTTTTTTTTTTTATTGAAATACATATCTCTTATACATTTTTTTATCGACAAGTTCGGCCATCCACAAGCTGCACAGGACAGCTTAACTGTGGAACATGTTACATTTAAGAAAATCATGCATGTGAAATAATGATTTTTAACTAATTCAATATTTCATAATTCTCGATAGCAATACTATAATTAGTGAAGTAACAGTAAGTAACAGTAAGCAGTGAATGACTCAGCTTGTAATAAAAATAATAAAAAATAAATAAAAATATATAACACTAAAATAAAAGATTAAAATAGTAGATAAAAACATGTAATTAATGTGCAAATTAAATACTTATACTAGCCAAAAACATTTTTGTGAAGCAACAGTTTGCAGATAATACAGTGAATAAACAGTGAATAGAACAGATATAGAACAGTGAAATAGTAGAGTGCTAATTCATGTACATAAAATTATGAAACACTTATGTAACAAATACACAAGTACAAATACACAACAACCCTAACTTCACTGCATATTTCGTAATAAAAATGCCTTTAGCTCTCTTTTGATTTCATAAATAGTCTCTAAATCTCTGATGTTCTTTGGAATACTATTTAAAAAAGGAAGGTATAGTGTAGCTAAGTGTTCTTTTACCATTCTTATTTGCAACCCGTGGCAACTGGTATACTTCCGAAGATTTGGAGCGAGTAGAAGTAGTGTGATTTATACAATTTTTGTGAGTATTAACGAAAAAATGTTTCAAAACTAATTTATATGTGAATAATTTCTGTAAATCTCCAAATCTCTACATCAGCATGCAGAAAGCAGTCATCCTACAAACGTGCCACATAGTCAGAAGATTTTTGCAGTAATCACTCTCTTTCTCTCTCTATCTCTCTCTCTCTCTCTCTCTCTCTCTCTCTCTCTCTCTCTCTCTCTCTCTCTCTCTCTCTCTCTCTCTCTCTCTCTAAACATATCTGAACATATCAAACACGTGTGTCAGAAAACCTACGCATCTTTACACTCTTTAAACCGTTTAAAAAACTTCCTCCCAACAAAATTAAAAACAATGCTCGTACAAAGCCTCGTCATGCCTCATTTTGATTATTGCGACGTTGTGTACAATGACCTTACTGAAGACCTCTCTATTCGTCTTCAGAGAGCTCAAAATGCCTGTGTTCGTTTCATCTTTGGTATAAAAAAATATGATCATATTACCCCTGGATTCAAAAATCTTGCGTGGATTCGTCTAAATGACCGTAGAAATCTACACTCGATTTGCCTTGTTCATCGTCTGCTCTCAACATCAACACCTTCGTACCTAGCATCTAATTTTCAATACCTATTCTCAAACCATACCTTCAACACTAGATCTAGATCAGGTACGCAGTTAACATTTCCAACCCATAGAACCAATCTTCTTGACCACTCTTTTACAATAAACGCTATTCGAGTCTGGAATACTCTCCCAACGAGCATCAGGGATGTTTACGGAATTAGTTACGACACTTTCAAGCATAAAGTACATCAACATTACTTGAGTAATTATAATTAATTAACAGTTATAAACATCAGCCGCTACAGCCTTTGTTAAATTAATGATTGAGTAATGCATACCACAACCTGCTCCTGCTCACCTGTATTTCTGCACACAATGTCTAAAGCTATATTAATTTTGTACTTTTGTGTGAATGGATGAATGAATGTTTCTTAAACTATTGAAGATTTGCATAAATCGATTCAAAATTCATAATTTGCATAACATTACTATACACCTAGAAAATTTTAACTTTGCAATAATGCTACCATAATGTATTTAATGTATTATTTCAATATTTTATATAATCATGTAATGTTCTCTTCATTATCAAATGTATTATTATTATTATTATTAGTATTAGGTTGGATGGAAGATAAGGCTTCACTAGCCTTAATCCCGCCTTACAATAAAGACCCTTATCTATCTCTCTCTCTCTCTCTCTCTCTCTCTCTCTCTCTCTCTCTCTCTCTCTCTCTCTCTCTCTCTCTCTCTCTCTCTCTCTCTCTCTCTCTCTCTTTCATTTTCAAATGAATTTTTTTTATTATTATTATTATTATATTAGGTTGGATGGAAGATAAGGCTTCACTAGCCTTAATCCCGCCTTACAATAAAGACCCTTATCTATCTATCTATCTATCTATCTATCTATCTATCTATCTATCTATCTATCTATCTCTCTTTAAAAGATTTTGCCATACAATTGCTTGTTTTATAGATAGAAACTTTTATTGATTTGTTATCACACTCATCTTTATTATTATTTTGTTAATTTGATTAATTTGTCTACAATAATATGTGTACTATACTTATGTTTTCAAGCTGTTATAATGTAAACTTTTGTTGGGCTTGGGCCTTACCCCGCCTTGTGTATACCAGGACGCAAATGTACCTGAGATTGTTTGAACAATAAAGAACCACTATAATAATAATAAAAGTCTAATAATAAAGGTATAATTAATAGGGTTTTGATAGTCAACTGAGGCCATAATGCGCCACTCTAGCATATGATAGGCTAGAGAGGCCTTATAGTCAGGCGGCATACCTAGAGAATACTTCAATTTTAGTATAAAAGCATGAAATTTGGCATGATGATCGGACATACCCTACTGATGATTTAAGGAAATGGAGCCAATCTAAAATTTACCCAGGAACCCCTCAAATCAAAGATGGCGTTCGTGATGATGGCCGAACTTTTAAAAATTATGGTCCTATGTTATTCATTTTCACTTTCCGCACGTACTTTTTAAGGACTGAATATAAATTTGAGGTTCAAATTATTTTTTTAAAATCAGAAACCTCTCAAAATTAAAGAAGGCGGCCAAACAATCAGTTTTTTTTTTAACGGATTTGATTGAATTTCGGTTTCTACACGTATATTGAGCTGCTGAGAATCATTTTGAGGTAAAAAATATGTTTTGTGACATTTATTGGTCACATAATCTAGAAAAAGTTTGAAAAAAGACGAAACAAGATTTTGTAATGTGATTATTTACTTATCATTGGGAGCCAAACCTGATAAAAACACACTAGTACGTATTTAGCAAACACTAATTAATGTGAAATACGTACAAGTGTTTTTATCAGGTTTGACTACCAGTGATAAGTAAATAATCACATTACAAAATCTTGATTTGTCCTTTTTCAAACCTTTTCTAGGTTATATAACCAATAAATGTCACAAAACATATTTTTTACCTCAAAATGATACTCAGAAGCTCAATATATGTGTAGAAACCGAAATTCAATCAAATCCGTTAAAAAATGACAAACTGATTTTTTGGCCGCCATCTTTAATTTTGAAAGGTTTCTGATTAAAAAAGTTAATTTGAACCTCAAATTTATATTCAGTACTTGAAAGTACGTGCGTAAAGTGAAAATGAATAACATAGGACCATAATTTTTAAAAGTTCGGCCATGTTTGGACGCCATCTTTGATTTGAGGGGTTCATGGGTAAATTTTCGATTGGCTCCATTTCCTTAAATCATCAGTAGGGTATGTCCGATCATCATGCCAAATTTCATGCTTTTATACTAAAATTGAAGTATTCCGTGGATATCTCCAGGTATGCCGCCTGACTATTAGGTGGGGGGAAGAAAAGGAATGTTACCGGGTACTCAACACATGGCTCGCTCACTCGTCTAACAACGACTTTGGCGTATCCCTAGTATACTTACAAGATAAGTAGATCATTTTCTTGGTGGAACAAAATATGTTTATACAAGGGTAATTTGTTGCAGGATTCTGGGAGAATGATACCGAGTTCTACGTGAAATATTTCAGTCCTCGTATGGCTAGACTTCTTGTCAAGCATCGCTATCTTCATGCAGCTCTGCAATTAATTCGGAAAATTAATCCGTCGTTCATATTAGTTTCTGTTTTGACTCAGGTCTTTTACTTTTTTCCGACAGCAATATACTTGCACAGAAGTGATACAATAGATGCTATGGGGCATTTGGTATTACTCATTTTGGAAGTCCTTCAAGTATCATTTCCTATAAAAATCTACTTTCAACCCAAAATAACGAGCACTTTTTTTGAAAAGATGGAAGAGATGCTAAACTTGGTACAAATCGACAACAACGAACAAAAGAACATCACCATGGTAACACGTTTGCGCTGTTATCAATTAGTTAAACGGATCCAAATTCCCCTTGTCATCTCGAGTTCACTTTTCATAATATATGACTATTGTTTTCGTTTACTGCCAGAGCGGAAGTTCACTTTGAGGTGAGTTGAATTTATAGAAATTTTACCTCAAGTGCCTGTTCGGGCGCCAGAGTCAAGCTAAAGTGAGAGTTCATACACCCAGGCACCTTTGAATCTCCATACCTTGGACAGAAAGCAGAGTGGGGTGTTTTGTAGGTTTCACCCAGCCGTCATGAAAGGTTACATGAAATTTGAAAACTGTTGTCATAATCGGGGGGATTTAGCTACCTCACAAAATATTCATTACTTCGTTGAGGTGAAAACATTGGTTAAACACTCTCTAAATCACTTGCATTGTCTCCTGTGACGAACAAGGTTCAGGCACGTAGGAAGGGGAGGGATGGGAGGAATAACCCCCCCCCCCCCCCCTAATGACCAACAATTTCGATAATTTCCCATTATTGTTGGACGTGATTGCGAACGTAATGATATGAATATTCAATGGTTGTAACGGTCTACCTCGTCACTATTCCAATTATTTTTTCATAGTTTTATGGATTTTACTGTACAAAAACAACGTTAATTTGGAAATGCATTCAGCCCACTTATTTTTTCTAGAACGCACCAAACACACTCTAAAATCCTGATTTTCAAAATTTTCGTCCGCGGCTCTTTAATTAGAGCCCCCCCAAACCCCCCGTGCTTGGTCCATTTTCCCAAAAACTCAGCAGAAAAATTGTTGCTTACCCCTTCCTCAAAAAAGAGTTCCTACGTGCCAGTCAGGGTGTACAATACACTAGGAAAACGCTCAGTTGGACGCGTTGATAAGCGAGCACGTGCTATACAATTTGTTGATGGTCCAAATTTCAACCTGATCCGAATCTTCGTGCAACCGCTACCATGAGCCAAAAAAGCTCCAGCTTCGTGCGACTTGTCGTTGCCATGGTATTGTTACTTTTGTTAAAATGTAATTTCCATCTTGTGACAATAATTGGCTTTCACAATGGCCCTGGCCAGCAGCAGTCGGGTTAGGTCATGGGTCGGGATGGCTCACTTGAAATTAACGGAGAAGGAAATGAAAGTTATGTTTTTCTTAATGCTACCGAAGTAGTGAGGGCGCCATCTTGTTCTATAGTGGTGGTGCAGGGGACTGAACAAGAAAGAGTCCCAGGATTGTATGAAAAAAGAGAGCTTGAGTAAGTGGTAATTGAGTAGTTTAATTTAGTAATGTGAGTAGGTTACGATGCAAGAGCAATTACGTGAACAGTGTGAAATAGTAACAGCAATGTCTGAATATCTTGAAGAGCCACTCTGGCAAAACGAGTCGCACAAGAGATGCTTCACAATAATAATAATATATGTCGGCAACAATGCCTCAAAAGATTTACAATTCAAAGAAGAAACACTGGATGTCACACTCACCCTGGATAAGCTCGACAATGCACACACCGGTAGTTAACTTGAGAGTCCTGATTATGCAGGTAAGATGCTTAATGCCCAAAGTAACGATGAGTGCAATTCTCAAAGATCAAACAATATGCTACTCCAACACGGTCAGCCAAGCTGCGCTGCGAGCTCCTGTGCCCCAAATTGTGCTGTGATCGTCGACCTTATCCTATAGTCCGGGGTGGGTGAGTGAGTAACCATACCGACAGCCAGTCGGCTTTTATATCCAGTCTTTGAGGCAACAAAACAAATGACGTTCATGCTAAGTTTAGATATTAGGTCATAATGACGTATTCTTGGCGGCAAAGTTCACTGATGATGAGACGAAGGGAATACGTGGACCTCAAAGATATGGCCCGCGCGGCGTCATCGGTTGTTCGTCAGAGAACAGAGAGGGAGAGAGCCCAGGTCATGTTGTTGTTTCTTCCCGCCAAAGGTTAGACACATCATGATGCATCGGCCGGTCGAGACTGGATTGACGTGCCTGCGATGTACATGTTACACACTCCCCTTTCTCCTTAAACAAGAGAAAGAAACAACAGTTTATTTTATCATGGTAAGTCCTTCAGTTCCTTCAAATCTTGGACGTGCCATCTTCCTGCGGGATTTCCATCCTCATCCTGGAGTTCCATTACAATAGTGGAGAGTTTTCTAGAAATAGAAAATGGACCGACGTACTTTGGCGCCAGCTTGGCAATGAACCCTTTCGATGCATCAGACAGCACATAATTCCTCCGGTAGACCTGCTGACCTACGCAGAAATTTACATCTCTTCTACGAAGATCATAATATTGCTTTTGTCTAACTCTAGATTTGTCAACGTTGAGTTGAACAAGCTCACGTAGGTTCTTCATTCCATTCCATTTGTCCTCTATATCCCTGGGTTGCTGCTTGGGCTCGTTGTCAGGTACCGTTCTGGCTCTTCCCGACAGCTGGATCTCCTGACCATAATTGAGGTAGGCAGGCGTATATCCCGTGGACTCGTGCTGGCTCGTCCTCAAAACATATTGTACTTGAGGAAGCAGACGGTCCCACTTACGATGATTGTCCTTTACATAACATGAGATAACGTTTTCAATATCCTTATTACTTCTCTCTGTGGGATTACTCTGGGCATGATAAAAAGGGGTGTACTTAATGCTTATGTCATGATTTTTACAAGCTTGTTTAAACTTCTTACTGATGAACTGGCTGCCGTTATCACAGATGAGTGTAGAGGGAGCCCCATAAATGAATATTATGTCTTCTATCAGTCTCCTGATGATGGGTTCCGTCGTGGCCTGCCTCAATGGGAATAGGCAAGGCCATTTGGTAAACAAGACCCTAAACACTAAGATACAGGTATTACCCTGAGAGGTCCTAGGCAGAGGTCCAATCAGATCGACACTAATCACCTTCCACGGATCGGACACCATGTGTGACTGCATCAAGCCTGCCTTGGGCCGCTGTATTGCCTTGTGCTCGAGGCATACTCGGCATTTCCCCACATAGCTGAAAATATCCTGCCGCATTTTCGGCCAGAAATAATTAAGAGCTATCCTCCTGAACGTCTTAAACATTCCTCTATGCCCCGCTGTAACCTCGTCATGATTCTCTCGGCACACCTGCTCCCTCAATTCTTTGGGAATCACTCGCTTCCAAACGTCTTGGTCATCTGGTAGCTTATACTTATCCTCTATTAACTTATAAATTTGCTGTTCCTGCACTCTAAACTTCGGATATGACTGTGGCTTCTCCTCAATATTCCTTATCAATTTAGTGTACCATTTATCTGTGACCGGAGTCTGTTCGGCTACTGTCACCAAATCTATTGGCACAGAGCGGGAGAGTGCATCCGGCACTAAGTGATCCTTTCCTTTTCTGTGCAGGACTTCGAAATCATAACCCTGTAATTTCAGACACCACCGGGACATCATTCCTGTGGGTTCCTTAAGCTTCAACAACCACAAGAGTGAGTAATGGTCAGTTATAACCATAAAGTGCGTTCCTTCAATATAACCTCTAAATTTTTCGATAGCAAAAATCACTGCCAGACATTCTCTCTGAGTGACCGAGTAATTTCGCTGTGACTTGGAAAACATTTGGCTCGCATATGCAATTACTTGCTCTCCTTCAGCATTCTTTTGAGTAAGCACAGCGCCAAGTCCTACATTGGAAGCATCACATTGAATGGTAAATTCCTTGGAGAAGTCTGGATTAGTGAGCACTGGGGCTTCTATCAACTTTTGTTTCAGTAAATTAAAACTTTCTTCGGCCTCACTCGTCCACTTCCATCTACAATTCTTCCTAGTCAGAGCAGTAAGTGGAATTATTATGCTCGAAAAGTTTTCTATAAATCTGCGATACCAGGAGGCTAGACCAACAAAACTTCTCACTTGCCTTACAGTCTGCGGCCTTGGTATATTCAGCACATCCCTCACCTTCTCTGGACTGACTCTAAGGCCTTTGTCATCAATAACATACCCCAGGTAGTTCAAGGAGGGCAAGCAAAATTGACATTTCTCAAAATTAATCAGGAGGTTAGCATCACGGATTCTTGAGAACACAATCCTCAGATGCTCTAAATGCTCTTCGAACGATTCTGAGGCGACAAGAATATCGTCCAAGTAGACAAAGATGCCAGGCTGCAACTCTGGTCCGAATAATTTGTCCATGAGGCGTTGAAATGTCTGGCTAGAATTGTGCAAACCATATGGCATAACTTTGAAGTGAAAGAGACCCCGACCTGGTATTGTAAATGCGGTTTTCTCCTTGGATTCCTCTGCTAAAGGTATTTGCTAGAAGGCAGACTTCAAATCGATACTTGATAAGAACTTGGCTTTTCCGAGGCGGTCCAAGATGGATGAGATGTAAGGTAGTGGATAGGCGTCTCTCTTTGACACTGAGTTTAGTCTCCTACCATCAAAGCAAAATCTGTACTGACCGTTGTCCTTTCTCACCAGTAGCGCTGGAGAGTTCCAAGAACTATTAGATGGCTCTACTATGTCATTGGCTATCATCTCATCAAGCTCCTTATGCAGTACATTTTGCAGGTATGGAGACAGGGGTCTGTAACGTTGCTTTATGGGCTCCTCATCTCCTGTATCAATCTTGTGGGTAATCAAATTTGTCCTTCCTGTTGCAGCCAGTAATGTTTCTTTGCTTTCACCTAAGAGTTTTCTTAATTGATTATTCTGTTCACTGGACAAGTGTTCCCTTGATACTATCTTCTCCTCCTCGAGTCCGTCTTGCAAGCTCAAGATCTCAAAAGTTCCCTGTGACAAACTGGGCGTAATCTTACTTAAATTCCAGAAGTCAACCCCTAGCACTAGTTGCTGTTCGATTATTGGCACTAAGAGGACTGGTAAAACAATAAGCCGCTCCCTTAACTTCATGGGCAGCATAATTTCCTGATTGACCGTGTGTCTGGTTCCATCGGCGGTAATAATATGTCTGGTCGCAGTTTCAAATGTTTCCAAACCTAAAGATCTGAGTTTCTCTATGCCGGGACCACCTAGTAATGTTCTAGAGGCTCCTGAGTCTAACAAACCAATTAAGTTCACTCCCAGTACGTCTATTCTTAAGAAGGGCCTTTTGTCATTCCCTACTGCCTCAAAATGATAAATTGCAGATGCACTCACGTCCGTCCTATTGCCGTGACCATCCTGATGTAGCGGCTGCTGCTGTACCTTCTCTCGTCTCTTGTCTCTGATCTGCTGATTGTTGTCCGGTACGATCTCAGGTGTTGAAGTCCTTTGTTGCGCCTGTGGATCCAGATGACTTCTTATTCTGGTCCTCTTCGCCCGTTTTTTGAGCATCGTGGGCAGGTTCCTACGGTCTTCTCTCTCTCCCCACACTTGTAACAGAAAGTAACACGTTTTAACATACAGGTGCGAAAAAGATGCCCAACCTGACCACAGTTCCAGTAGTTTTTTTCTGTTTGACCAGGGTTGTATGAATGTTCCCTCGTCTCTTCAATGTGCACAGGTCTACTAGCCTTGACACCAGAATATGCTAGGTCTGGCTCCCAGGCTTTGCTTAGGCTAGGTGGAGGTTTATATTGGCTAGCCATGGTCTTTCCCGCCTCCAATTTTCTTCCAAGCTTCAGCAGTTGCTCCACCGAGTTAATTTCCATCAAAGACAACTTTTCTAAATAATAAGGAAGGAGATTATTCATAATTATTTCCAATTTTTCTTCCTCTGTAATAGGCCTGTTTAGTCTAGACATTAAATTATCCATAATGGCAAGATACAAGCTGATCCTCTCCCCTTCACCTTGTGTGCGTGATCGAATTTCATTCATTAAGCATGTTTGGTAGTTAGCAGGTTGAAATTCCAGGCGAAGTTCCGCTTCTAACTCCTTCCAGGAACTTATCCTTCTTCTAATTGATCGAAACCAGATCAGCGCTGTACCTGTAAGAAGGTCAATAGCAGAAGACCATAGCTCTTCTTTGGTAATGTGTCTAGCAATCCTCAACTCTTCAACTCTTTCAAGAAATGATCCCACACTCCCCTCTTGTGAGTCCCCCGAAAATACTAAGTTCCACTTTACTACAGGTATTTTGTCTCCTCTAGATACTATTTGCGTTGCTCTTTCATGCTTGCAAGCCTTCTTATCTCTCTTCCTATTAGCTCTGGTATTAATTGTTGTATCATCACTGCCCTTGTCTGAATCTGTACTTGAGTGTTCGCTCTCCTCACTACCACTTGACTCTAGTCGTTCTAACACTTTCTGGATCTCACCAATAAGTGACTTGATAACTGCATCCATGTCTTCCTCTCCATCTATTCTTCCTAATCTCTTCTCTAGATGTATGAGTCTCGAACCCACCTTTTCCTTAAGCTCTTTGTTTGTGTTTTCCTTAGATAAGACTAGAGTTTTTACCTGCTTCCATTTTTCCTGACAAATTGTCACCTCGGTAGTGGGATTGGCGACGATCAGCTGGCCATCAGGTCCTGTTGTTCCCGGTGCTTCTCTTTCAGCGCGCAGGAGAGTTCCCAGGATCTTTCGTAGCCCCGCCACTGGCTGGTTCGCTTGCGTCCCTCGGATTCTGAGCTCATATTCCAGCTCGTCCTTCGTGAGACGACTAGGCTTCATACCTGGATACTTGAAATAACACTGTTTATATAGAGTACTTATACAACACGATTAATGACGATAGTTTAAATGTTCTGATTTGTTTATTAAATCTTGAGCCTTCCCCAGTCACCAATTCTCTCAGGGTGAAACAATGCCCCACGTTGGGCGCCACTTTTTGTGACAATAATTGGCTTTCACAATGGCCCTGGCCAGCAGCAGTCGGGTTGGGTCATGGGTCGGGATGGCTCACTTGAAATTAACGGAGAAGGAAATGAAAGTTATGTTTTTCTTAATGCTACCGAAGTAGTGAGGGCGCCATCTTGTTCTATAGTGGTATTGCAGGGGACTGAACAAGAAAGAGTCCCAGGATTGTATGAAAAAAGAGAGCTTGAGTAAGTGGTAATTGAGTAGTTTAATTTAGTAATGTGAGTAGGTTACGATGCAAGAGCAATTACGTGAACAGTGTGAAATAGTAACAGCAATGTCTGAATATCTTGAAGAGCCACTCTGGCAAAACGAGTCGCACAAGAGATGCTTCACAATAATAATAATATATGTCGGCAACAATGCCTCAAAAGATTTACAATTCAAAGAAGAAACACTGGATGTCACACTCACCCTGGATAAGCTCGACAATGCACACACCGGTAGTTAACTTGAGAGTCCTAATTATGCAGGTAAGATGCTTAATGCCCAAAATAACGATGAGTGCAATTCTCAAAGATCAAACAATATGCTACTCCAACACGGTCAGCCAAGCTGCGCTGCGAGCTCCTGTGCCCCAAATTGTGCTGTGATCGTCGACCTTATCCTATAGTCCGGGGTGGGTGAGTGAGTAACCATACCGACAGCCAGTCGGCTTTTATATCCAGTCTTTGAGGCAACAAAACAAATGACGTTCATGCTAAGTTTAGATATTAGGTCATAATGACGTATTCTTGGCGGCAAAGTTCACTGATGATGAGACGAAGGGAATACGTGGACCTCAAAGATATGGCCCGCGCGGCGTCATCGGTTGTTCGTCAGAGAACAGAGAGGGAGAGAGCCCAGGTCATGTTGTTGTTTCTTCCCGCCAAAGGTTAGACACATCATGATGCATCGGCCGGTCGAGACTGGATTGACGTGCCTGCGATGTACATGTTACAATCTACACTTATCGGATCAAAATAAAATCAACATATTCGTGACCGGACGGACATTCTGAATGATTTGGCTACCTCAGATTTTGTCGCCGTTTAGTTAAAAAAAAAAATTTCGATTAACTTTAATGTAACTTTTTAACTTTTTGAACGATTTTGCCACAAAACTAATGGCATTCAATCCAGATCGAAGCTTGCGGATGGTTCAAATTTTTAACTCGATCCGAACCTCCGTTTGACCGCTATCATGAGCCAAAAAAGCTGCGCGACTTTCCGTTGCCATGGTAACGGAACTTTGTTATAATGTAATTTCCATCTACACTGCTTATCGGATCAAAATTAAATTAACATATTCGTGACCGGACAGACATTCTAAATGATTTGGCCACCTCAGATTTGTCTCCGTTTAGTTTGAAAAAAAAACTTTCGATTAACTTTAATGTAACTTTTTAACATTTTGAACGATTTTGCCACAAAACTAATGGCATTCAATCGAGAACGAAGTTTGCGGATGGTCCAAATTTCAACTCGATCCGAGCCTCCGTTCGAACGTTATGGCGAGACATACAAACAAACAAACAAACAAACAAACAAAAAAAAACAAAAAAAAAAAAAAAAAAAAAACAAAACAAAACGAAACCAGTGAATAATTTTTCCGGCAGAGTCAAATGGAAACGCTCGCTTCATCACAACAAAACAATACACAATACAAAATGTTTTATAAGATTGGTTGACTAATTGGCTAGTTCTTCAGCTGACAGTAATGCTCCAGAGTATTTCTCCACAGCCAACAAATATCTGTCACATATTACTAAAACTTTATCCAAATACTTCAGGTAAATACATTTGAGTCTCCTTGCTAAACGTGGCGGATTCACTTGGCTTCTGTATGAACTGTGTTCTTTAAGCGACCACAAAAGCGTGCAGCAAGCACGCGAGAAATCACCTAAAGATATGAAGCACCGTGACGAGAGTGTACAAGCGAAATTGTCATACAATAGGGGCCAGGGCAATGGTCAAATAATTTACCACCAGGGCGCAGAACGGTCGACGTTTGGTCGCAGTTTTGGTTGCATATTAACAACATCAAGACGGCGGAGTGTTATGTGTTACGCTGGAACCCCGAACCATAATCTAAAGCGTCCTGTGAGTGACCAAATTTCGATCTTGCGAAACTGGTGGAAATTCCGGGCCAACCAGATTGGCATTGCCCTATCCCGACATCTTTTGGGCCATCAAATTCCAACTCGCAACCTTCTCGTGGTTTGGCCCGTGATTAGGGGAGTTTTTCTCCCTGAAACTAATGGCTAGCTCTAAGTCGTCGTCGGGGAACTTTCCCCCTTCCTTTGACTACCTCCCCGATGGCGACGACAATGACAACACGGACGGATGATGACACAGACGGAGACGACCACGACGTGGGGGAACCCCTGCCCTCCCCATACGCTTGTGGCTGGTTCTGACCAGCACAGGCCTGTCCACCCCTTGTCCCCCCGCGTCATCCCCTACGTCCCTTCCTTCGTCTCGATTAGCCAAGTTGCATAAATATGAGAAGATAAGCAATATCCAATCAATCAATAATGGCTTTAATAAAATACACTTACGTCTATATACCTTTGATTCGTGGTGTCTTAATCTTCATGGTGTCATTAAGATTATTTTGTGTAAAGCATTCCTTTTTTCTTACCTTACCCAAACTAAACATTGTAAAGATTACTATGTACGATAAGGTTTCATGTATGCAATTTGGATCACATTAAATAAGTAGTGTATTTAATTAAATTTCAGAGAATGGTATCCATGGGACACGACATCGTCACCAGCTTACGAAATAACCCTCTTCTTGAGAATGATTCAAACAATGTCACTCAATATGACAAGCTGCGTACTAATCGTGACAATGTTATGTGGATCAATATTGACAATGTCACATTTCAACATTTTAAATGATAAGTTTGAAAACGTCCGAGCTATTTCAATAAATAGAATTAAGGTTGTAAAGTCAAAGGAATCGAATCCTTCAATAGAAGATACTGTTTTGACAATCGAGTATGACAACAACCAACAAGTCGATTTGCTTGACACTGCTTTGCCCAGGGCTGGACGGGCAACTCTTAGTGCTGATCATCAGCAAGTAGTGTTCCCGAAACATGCAGGAGAAGGAAATGTACGATCAGGAGAGGAGGAAGAAGTAGGAGATGATGAAATGCTTACAGAGCTAGGAGAAAGAACAGCTGAAGAGTTGGACAAGGAAATGAAGGTTGTTCTGAATAAAGGTGTTGATCTTCACGATTGGTTGATGAGGTAAATTTTGTTGCCACTGGTTGGTGTTATTAACGCATATTTGCATAAAGGAAATGATGCACTTAATATTTTTTAATGGATTTTTTACAGATTTATAAATTTTGTTGCAACATTAATGAATGAGTACATGATTACCATGTGGTTGGCAAATTCTTTGTTATTGGGTGGAATGGCCCTATCCTTAAGCAAGGTAAGTAGTAATTTTTCTACAAAGCAGAATAAACTTCTACTGGGTTAAAACTAGAAGTAGAAGATGGGTGAGGCATGTCACCACCTTGACGCGAAGCCCAAATGGTATTGTGATATAATTGAATATCGTAAGAATGTCTGAGTATTATAGGCATCCCCGCAAAAGAAATTGAAATAGTAATTAAATAATAAATACATCGAGTGCAGAGAATAAAATGAAGCGAGCGTTACACTGGCAAATTAGACAAGTAAAATAAAGAATGTGAAGAGAAAGTTAATTTTTTTGCAAATCTGGCAACTAGGATAAAAGACACTTTTAGTGGTGACGTCACGCAACTGGTTGCCCTTAGCAACGAAGAAAATCGACTCCAAACAAACTTTGACGCCTGCAGTAACCAAATACAGCAATACTTCATAGACTCATAGCTTGAATATAAAAATTTAAAATATAGGCCAATATATTAGTGACCAATGATTTGATTAACAAAAAATAACTAGAAGTCTTAAGTTAATCCAAACTTTAAACATATCCTAAAATATGCAAACATAACATACAAGCTAGGCCTACATTTTAATCGAAATAAATCATTCAAAGATTCACGTAATTCATATTTTTCCCTCGTTGTAATAGTGTCGACTGTTGAACTTGTCGGGAAAAATACGCCATCGATAAAAGTGTATAAAGATAGCTTTGAGGGACTACGTCGAAAATACCTACCATTGGTTTCTTATGGTAACGAAACTGTTTGGAGTCAAAACTGGCCGTTGCTATGCGTTGCCATGGGCGGCCTGATGGAATGAGGTCACACTATACTTGCTCCAACGAAAGAATGCAGATGCTTGGTAGTGGTGGGGGTGGAATGAATGTGCGGTAGCCTAAATGGAAAGTCGCCTTTGTGTATGAAAAAGAAATATCTTTTACCAACGCAAGCAAAATTATCTGTGCTAGATCACAAAGTTCCTCCATGTGCAAGATCCACGCTGAGCTAGCGTGAATAGAATTGACAAAGTTGTTATGTTGGGAAAACAATTTCGATTCATCTGCATTCTTTCGTTGGGATCACTATAATAGTGTCTATAACGTCACGTTTCTTTAGTTTTTGATCTTAGACGCGCGTAGACAACATAAATACACCCGTTTGAAGACATTTCTGAATGGTGGTCCTTGATACAACGGTAAAAGCCAAGTTATTTATTATTAAAGCAATGTGACAATATTTTATTTTCGCATGTGTTTGTTTTTACCATTACGTGAAGGCATACATATTACTGTTTTTCTGTCACCGCAGCCAAGCCGCTGTGCACTTACACTCATGGCACCTAATACAGGAAGCCGAGTTGCGACAAATTCGATGTGATGTCATTCAGCCATCATGAAACGTGATATTTGATTTTGAAAACTGTCATAATCGGGGGGATTTAGGTACCTGACAAAAATGCCAAATTTAATTGTAATACAAGAATTCATCATGAGTTAAAAATTGTTAAAATACGCTCAAATTCACTGTCATGCTGTTAGTAACTCCTACTTCTGCTACTCCTTTATTCGTCAATTTCAATTGCCTGGAGATTCTGACCAAACTGGTGTCTCAATACATAAATTCACAACGCCCCGTGACTGCACCTTTTCAAAGCTTGGCAAAATAAATTTGCACGAACTTCTAAATTAAAAACAATCACTTGAAATAAAATGTTGCCAAGCTTCGCTAGAATGCAGTCAAGGTCAAGATCAAGATGAAGAAGGTACGATCTGCTTCAGAAGTAAATCAAAGGTAGTCTTTTACCGACACCACCGACCCTCACTCGGCAAATCTCGGATTTGTTCTCAAAGGCACCTTTAAAGTCACACCAAGTTAGCACCCAACGGATGGTCAAGAAGTGGATGGCTTTCCCTATTCATGTAACTAGAAAAACTAGCCCTAATTGATAATATAAGCCTATGCTAAGGTCATGCACAAACCTTGTTCTAATATTAACTACACTCTGGGCCCAGTGTTTAAAAGTCCCAATAGGCTAAATGCTAAAGTATAATCGGACCGCCATGTTTCGTCACGGCCTGTTAGATGACGTCAGCGAGTGATGGCTCTGTGAATATAGCGACGCCGGAACGAACCGAATATTTACGAGCGAGGTCGATAACGGTAGGTATCTTCATGACCCTTGATTACCTTCTGACGCCTACTGTACATAAACTTGGCCCGTCTTTATAAGATCTTAATGCTTTTGATTGTAATATATTTTTAAAGTTTTTTGTTATGTGTGGTTTTCTTGTACCAACAGAACGACTTGTTCAGCGTTTTGAACGTCATTGTCGTGGTGGTAACCATGGCAAATGCAGCCGTATACTACTTCATGAACAATACGGCCCAAACTTTCTGTGACCAAGTAAGTAAAAATTTATTATGGGAAGTTGTTAAGATTGTCTAGCTTTTTTCTATACCGCTTTTCATAAAGCATGTGCCTGTGTAGATTTGGATTCATTAGTTAAATGGCTCGTCAACCGTTAGTTCATAATGCGCTACTTTAGCGTAAGGGATGTCGGGGGGGGGGGAGGCCATGTTGGTCAGAACCAGCCAAGGGCAAGGGTGTGGAAAGAAAGGGATTCTCCCATCGTGGTCGTCATAGTCTTTATCATCGATCGCGTTGTTATTGTCATCGTCTACGTCGTCTTCGTCGTCGGGGAGGTCGTCGGGTGTTCCCGATTGACGACTGCCAGAGCTCTAATCAAGTTTCTAGTAGATCCAGAAACATCGACGATAAGTAAATCCAATCGAAACGGGAAAATGAGCTGTTTTGTACGTAAGAGGGAATGAGACACATTTGGCAGTTAGCAAATAGCTATTCGCTCGGCCAAGATGCATCCGACGTATTATGAAACATTGAAAAGTCATCATAAAAGCATACATGGACAGTCCTGCGGTCATAGATTTTCAAAATGTTGTCGTAATTAGCCAGAAAAATTACAAATAAAGTAAATTTTAGAGTGTTTAACAAAAATCAAAATTCGTGAAAATTAATTTATTGTTTATAAAATATATTTAAAGAAAATTTGGAAATGTGTTTCTGCATAGCACACACATTCATGACACATTCGTGACATATGTTCAAAATTTCATCAAACACCTGTGGTGTCAGTCGACCGAGCGAACAGCAATTTGCCTAAAACGCATGTCCTATATTATACTTTATTCCACGAAAGCTTTAAAAACAATAAATTAGTAAAATATATAATATAGCTAACAAAGAATCGCTATAACACTTGTTACTCACAGATTCGTTTATTGAATCACACACGTGCAGTAATGTGTGTGTGTCGGTAAATTTACCGTCGGGTTAATTTACCGGTCAGATAATTTATACCTGAATAACCGACCCAATTAACCGAGTGATAGTAATTTTAATTTCCAATCATTATATTCTAATGATTCTTTAAAATGTGCACATCAACAAAACAGTAGAATTAATCATTTAAAAAGGCAAGGGAACCAGAGAGACTGTGATTGATGTTGGACTATAGCCTGTATTGACACTATTATTGGTGACGACACGCAACTCGTTGCCCTTAGCAACGAAGAAAATTTACTAGAATCAAACTTTAGCGCCTACAGTAACCAATTAAAGATATACTTCAATAACTCATCTTGAAGACTTGAACACAATAAAAAAAATACATAAACATTTGTATACTAGGAAAACGCTCAAGTCCCGCCGCGTTGATGGATGAGCTTTTTAAAGGTTTTAGTTTGCGTGGGATATCTTTACTTTTGCAAGTGCTTTGTTTTGCTGCCTACGCATTGTAGGTGAATGTTGTCAAGTTTCTTTTGTTTCTTGTCAATTGGTATTATTTACCGTAAAAAACTTGTATTAAAAGCTTTATTTCTATGAATTCTGGCTAAATTTTTCCACTTTTTCTTTCAAAAGGTACTACATAACCATAACCTTAATGTCCATGTATAATATGAACGTTGTAGCCCCAACCGTTTGGTCAGAATTGGCCCAAATGGCACGAAAATATCGCACAAAAAGTCAAAAAACGTATATTAAAAGCTTTATTTCTCTCGATTCTGGCTAACTTTTTCAAATTTTTCTTTCAGAAAGCAATACATCACCATTACCTTAATGTCCATGTGAAATATGAACGTTGTAGCCCCACCCGTTTGGTCAGAATTGGCCCAAATGGCACGAAAATATCGCACTAAAAATCGAAAAAAATCGTAAAAGTACGATATTCATGAGAAATATTTTTTCGATTGTACCCAAAACGTGGCAAGTCTAAGTTCAGAGAAAACGAAGGTCGTGTCAAATTTTCATCAAGATCGCATATGCCGTTTGCCCGGTAGAGAGCGAACAAACAGACGGAAAAACAAAAAAAAAAACAAAACAAACAAACAAAAAAAACAAACGGAGCTAAATTTTTTGGGGGGTCAGTGAAATTGAAGTCTTCCCTTCGCTCATCCAAATATTGTATACTTGCTCCAACTAAAGAATGCAGATGCTTGGTAGTGGTGGGGGTAGAATAAATGCGCGGTAAAAGAAATGTCGTCTTTGTGTATGAAAGAGAAATGTCTTTTACCAACGCAAGCAAAAATTATCTGTGCTAGATCACAGAGTTCCTCCGTGTGCAAGATCCACGCTGAGCTAGCGTGAATAGAATTGATAAAGTTGTTATGTTGGGAAAACAATTTCGAACCACCTGCATTCTTTCGTTGGGACCATTATACTAGTAGACTTTATTGGATGAGCGAAGTGAAGACTTAAATTTCCCTGACCCCCCAACAAATTTAGCTCTGGTATTTTTTTTTCTTTTTTTTCTGTTTGTTCGCTCTCTACTGGGAAAACGGTATATGCGATCTTGATGAAAATTTGAGGGGACCTTCGAAATCTATGAACTTAGAGGTGTATTGTTTTTGGGTACAATCGAAGAAATATTTCTCACGAATATCGTACTTTTACGATTTTTTGTCGATTTTTAGTACGATATTTTCGTGACATTTGGGCCGATTCTGACCAAACGGGTGGGGCTACAACGTTCATATTTTACATGTACATTAAGGTAATGGTTATGTATTGCTTTTTGAAAGAAAAAGTTAAAAAAATTAGCCAGAATCCATTGAATAAAGGTTTTAATATGAGTTTTTTGAGGTTTATAATAACAATTAACAAGTGAAACTTCAATTCAATTCAAATGCGTTTTATTTCATTAGCAATTGCAAAAGCATTGCTCACTTAAAAATACATAGTCCATGTACAAGTCTTGAAACACGCTTTTACTAATTCTAAATCAACTTACAAAATACCTGATTTTTACATATTTAATTCTACATGCAAAATACAATATTACATGTTATTCATTTTACATTCAAAATAAAATTTACATATTTCATTATATATAATTATTATAACAATAATATTTCCTCATCGTCCTCAATTTTTAGTTGTTTATCGTCAAAATTAAATTTGTAATACTTTATTCACAAGATAATTTCTTATCATTTAATTATTCATAGGCCCTATAGAGAGGGCAATTATATCCTAAAGCCTTCTAGAAGTCAATCGTACAACATTTTTGGGGTAGAAGCTGCCAACATGGTTTTTTTATCTTAAGGCAAAACTTCTTCATCTACCAATCAATGTTGGCAAAGTCTACTTTGAGTAGAAGTACCAAAAGGGTACCAAAAACCCAAATCTGGTACCACTTGTTAAAATATTCAATTGCTCGTAAAATAAACATGCGAAAAATTTGAAAAAAATTCACAAATCGTAATAGATATCTAGGTTTAATAAGTGTAACCTACTTTTGGCCTACGTGTAGTTTCTAGGGCTTTAGTGCCACTTTTATCTCAATTTTTGTTGCGTAATTTTTGTACCCAAATTTGTACATCAATATATCTCCTGATTGGAAAGATTTGGGATAGTAATATTTTACCAAAATCTGTCTATGTCTATGTAGAACACGCTTGCCAAATTGGGCCCAGTTTCAACATACCAATCGACGGTTTTTAATTGTTTACTGAGACAATGCGCAACTAGATTTCTGTCGCGCTAATCCCCTGCGGGTGCCGCCAGCATCAACCCGCGGCGCTGATTGGCTCTCGGCCTTGGTCGCCTAGTCTCCCTCCGCGGTCCACTCTACTCAGTCGTAAACGTAAATAATCATTGCCATTAGCAGTGTTTTATTTTATGGAAGGGTTCATTGCTGACAGTGGATCTTGTTATAAAAACCAGCTATAGTTATGTGATATACCTGCACTACGTCTACGTGATTTGAAGGTATGTAATCACTTACATCTTAGTCTTAAAATACTGTAAGCCCTACGCTCATGTGCTGTGTTAAAAACTTGGAACAAACTCTCATTGTTTCAAAGTAAGGCCTAATATAAGCAGTGCGCGGAGTAGTGTGTTGTGTTGGTTACAGGAAATGCTCAGCTACGCCGCTAGTAGACAGAGTGGCATTTTACGCTTCAAGGTTATTCGGAGACTGTAATTTGACCGCATTGTAACATAATTAAATAATTTTTGTGGGAAGCCTGCCCAGGGTGCAATTCATGCCCCTCTTCAGGTGTCTAACTAGGTATGTTGTGGATATGACAATTGTGAAGGGATGTCCGAGGGCTGATTAAGAGGACTCAATCCCTTGCATTCGCATTAACGACTGAGAAAAACCTCGGAAAAAACCATCAATCAGGATTGCCGGTCTCGACCATCAGTCAGGATTGCCGGTCTCGACGGGATTTGAAACCGGGACCTCGCGAATCAGAGTCGCGCGCTTAACGCTGGAACCAACACTGTCGGTGCATTGTAACAATCAACATCGAACAGAAACATTGGTGTTCTTTCCAGGCCCCCAGAGTTTCTTACACGTAACGTCGTATCGATAACACTAAACCAAGTCCATAAAGTCAGCCTCTTTCAACATTTTCCAGGGCGTGTTCATGATAATTGATAATGCATGTAATTTGAGATTTATGAGTAGTCTTTTCATTTAGGCCTAATCAGTAGATGTTCAATTTAAAACAAATAATTTGTTAATTACTTTACAGCATTATAGATAGTCAATTTTTTCTTTTAGGCTGGTTTGAGCTTGTGTTATGACTGCATAGTTGTTTTCTGACAGTTACGTCTTGAGCCCTTGTCTTATCTCTCAGTCGTCGAAAAATGGCGATTTACAGACACCTTCAGACAAAGAAAAAGGGATATTTGTAAATGCTTTAAAAGACAGAGAAAAAGTCAACTATGTGAAATACGTAGTCGCGTTTGCTCGCATAAATAATGCAATATCTAAAGGTTTTCATAATATAATTGGCATATATCGTGTTACTCCAACAAGTACTGCACTTCATTGGCATATTAAGAGATGTCACTACCAAACTATGATATGGAAAACTATCAAGAAACCCGACGTACTCTTACTGCTGAGGGTTATTTTGTTATTACATTATAAGTTATTTTTAACAACAAGTATGTGCTATAATATTCTCATTTTCCCCCAATAGGAACACCAAAAATATAACCCACGGAAATTTATGTAGAACATTACTGGGTGCGATATCACCCCTATTCTAATGACCACGGATGCTATTCCAGTTGGATGTGCTGAAGTTATTTCATGTAGCTACAAAATTGGTTGCTCAACTAATAGGTGTGGGTGTAAAAAAAACAGGGATGCCATGCACTGATGCATGCAAGTGTTTTGAACTAGAACGAGGATGTTCGAATATCAATGCAGGCATAATAAAAATTTGGATCTTTTACATTACATTTACATGCATTACATGCAACCGACACTGATCGAAATAGGATAACAAAAAGTAAATTCTACAATTAATGTAAAATAAAATATTTAAATATAATTCAATACTACCCACTATAAATGGTTCGTGAAAATTAACAGAATCGCAGCAAGAGTTTTATTGATTTTTTTTATATATTACACTATAATATACAATACTATTCTTCAATATTATTTAAAATGTAGTCACAAAACTAAATAAATGTAATTCTTATACTGTGGTGAACCTAATTGATGCAACTCTTTCCAGAAATGGACGATTCAGATTGATCGGCGCACGTCATGTGTTGGGTTAAAACGGTTTGTTTTTCTACAACTCACTTCTTGGTATCTCACATGAATTATTTTTAACGCATTGAACTATAATAAAACAGAATGACACAGACTTCATGCAGGTATAATGCACAAAAATGCGAATAATTCTATATTTCAAACAAAGTTAAAATTCGAACCAACACCTAAGACAAAGGTATTAATACTCTTAGCGTGAGAATGTCAGGGTATGTCAGGTGGCTGGTTTAGATCTTAATTCTTGATGAGATGAGAGATATCATTATTATTTACTTCATATTTTACTAAAACATTTTTTTTTAAAAATAATTGTAGATAGTAAAACAAACAAAAGAGGATTTCTCGATTTCCAAAAGTTGAAGTTTTGAAGGTGAAGGAGCCATTTTTGGTTTGCCAACATTGTTTTTGAATTCAGCATGATCGAATTAGTTAAAACAGCATATTTAATTTCTTCTACTACAGTAAAACAAAACTTAAAAAAATGATTTCTTGATTTCCAAAATTTTGAGTTTTGGAGGTGAAGGAGCCATTTTTGGTTTTGCCAACATTGGTTTTTGAATTCAGCATAGTCGAATTAGTTTAAAAAGCATTTTTAATTGCTTCTACTCATTAACAGCATAGACTTCGAATTTTGCAGACTGAATTCCCTATCTACTATTTAAATACAATACAATAATTATAAAAATTTCTTCTCAGCGTTATATTTTTACCCTCTTATCTTTTACCTCAAATTTTTAATACAATATTCACAAGAGCAGTCTTTACCATCTTGAAATATTTTTATACTATAAAATCCATGAAAAATTAGATATTGTTTAACGTTTATTTTGAAATTTGTCATTATTTATGTTGAGGTCTTTTTGTTTAGTTGGTAAATTGTTAAAAAGAATAACACCAGCTCTAACTGGGTCTCTGTTAGATAGGTTGAGTCTGTGTTGGGTTTGGTGTGACAACAATCACCTACAATGCATTCAAAAAGCACTTGCAAAGGAAAAGTGGTCCTACGCAAACAAAAAACTTATAAAAAAAACTCATCAATCAACGCAGCGGGACTAAAGCGTTTTCCTAGTTATAAAAATACTAGAAGTCTTAAAGTTTAAAGATTCCTTTTAGAGATTTCGCCAAAAACCTATCCACTTGTTTCTAGTGGGAAGGAAATCATGTTTGGAGTCAAAACTAGGCGTTGCTATGCGTTGCCATGGGCGGCCATGATGGAATAACGTCACACTAATAGTGTCTATTTCCCTATTCATGGCACGACATGCATGTCTTGTTCTTCTACAGTTCTTCAAAGCCTCGATTCTACAAATGATAAACTGGCAGCAATAAAGACAACCCTTTAGGAATAGCAACAGACAAATTACAAAACGTACCGTCTCGGCTGTAAATTTAACGGTAAATTATTTGGGTTTAAATTTAACACTATTATGAAATTACCCAAATTTTGCGTTATTGGATGAGCGAAGCGAAGACTTCAACTTCACCGACCCCCCAAAAAATTTAGCTCGGTTGTTTTTTTGTGTTTTTTTTTGTTTTTTTTTTGTTTTTCCGTCTGTTTGTTCGCTCTCTACCGGGCGAACGGCATATGCGATCTTGATGAAAATTTGACACGACCTTCGTTTTCTCTGAACTTAGACTTGCCACGTTTTTGGGTACAATCGAAGAAATATTTCTCATGAATATCGTACTTTTACGATTTTTTTCGATTTTTAGTGCGATATTTTCGTGCCATTTGGGCCAATTCTGACCAAACGGGTGGGGCTACAACGTTCATATTTCACATGGACATTAAGGTAATGGTAATGTATTACTTTCTGAAAGAAAAAGTTGAAAAAGTTAGCCAGAATAGAGAGAAATAAAGCTTTTAATATACGTTTTTTGACTTTTTGTGCGATATTTTCGTACCATTTGGGCCAATTCTGACCAAACGGGTGGAGCTACAACGTTCATATTATACATGGACATTAAGGTTATGGTGATGTAGTACCTTATGAAAGAAAATGTTGAAAACGTTAGCCAGAATCTATAGAAATATAGCTTTAAAAGTAAGATTTTTACGTTAAATAATAACAAATTAACAAGAAACAATAGAAACTTGACAACAATCACCTACAATGCGTCAGCAGAAAAACAAAGCACTTGCAAAAGTAAAGATATCCCACGCAAACTAAAAGCTTTAAAAAAGCTCATCCATCAACGCGGCGGGACTTTAGCGTTTTCCTAGTATCAGTAATTTGCCAGTTAATTAACCCGAAATTTAATTTTACGGTAAATTCACATCACTACACACGTGATTATTATTAACGTTCCAGCACGAAGCAGTATGTGAGTCACTCTACAACAGCGACTGGACTGGAGCCTCGCCGAGCTTCAAGAAGTCCATGCTGGTCATTATGAGTCGAGCCAACGTCCCCCTGGAATTCAAACCCACGGGGTTGGACCCTATGTCTATAAAGAACTTTGCCCAGGTGAGCAGGAGTGATAGTAATAGTAGTATCTGTGAGTCTATGTACATCAGTGACTGGACTGGAGCCTCGCCGAACATCAAGACGTCCATGCTGGTCATCATGAGTCGAGCCAACGTCTTCCTGGAGATCAAACCCACGGGGCTGGACCCTCTGTCCAGGAAGAACTTTGCCCAGGTGAGCAGGAGTGGTAGTAATAGTAGTGGCTGTGAGTTCATGAACAACAGCGACTGGACTGGAGCCTCGCCGAGCTTCAAGAAGTCCATGCTGGTTATCATGAGCAGAGCTAACGTCTCCCTGAAGATCAAACACACGGGGCTGGACCCTCTGTCTAGGAAGAACTTTGCCCAGGTGTGCAGGAGTGGTAGTAATAGTAGTGTCTGTGAGTCTATGTACATCAGTGACTGGACTGGAGCCTCGCCGAGCTTCAAGAGTCTATGCTGGTTATCATGAGCAGAGCTAACGTCTCCCTGGAGATCAAACACACGGGTAGGACCCTCTGTCTAGGAAGAACTTTGCCCAGGTGTGCAGGAGTGGTAGTAATAGTAGTGTCTGTGAGTTCATGAACAACAGCGACTGGACTGGAGCCTCGCCGAGCTTCAAGAAGTCCATGCTGGTTATCATGAGCAGAGCTAACGTCTCCCTGAAGATCAAACACACGGGGCTGGACCCTCTGTCTAGGAAGAACTTTGCCCAGGTGTGCAGGAGTGGTAGTAATAGTAGTGTCTGTGAGTCTATGTACATCAGTGACTGGACTGGAGCCTCGCCGAGCTTCAAGACGTCCATGCTCGTCATCATGAGTCGAGCCAACGTCACGGGGATGGACCCTCTGTCTAGGAAGAACTTTTCCCAGGTGAGCAGGAGTTAGTAATAGTAGTGTCTGTGAGTTCATGAACAACAGCGACTGGACTGGAGCCTCGACGAACTTCAAGACGTCCATGCTGGTCATCATGAGTCGAGCCAACCTACCCTTGGAGATCAAACCCACGGGAAAGGATCCTCTGTCCAGGAAGAACTTTGCCCAGGTGTGCAGGAGTGGTAGTAATAGTAGTGTCTGTGAGTCTATGTACATCAGTGATTGGACTGGAGCCTCGCCGAACTTTAAGACGTCCATTCTGGTCATCATGAGTCGAGCCAACGTCACGGAGATGGACCCTCTGTCTAGGAAGAACTTTTCCCAGGTGAGCAGGCGTGGTAGTAATAGTAGTGTCTGTTAGACTATGTACAACAGCGACTAGACTGGAGCCTCGCCGAGCTTCAAGAAGTCCATGCTGGTCGTCATGAGTCGAGCCAACGTCTTCCTGGAGATCAAAACCACGGGGCTGGACCCTCTGTCTAGGAAGAACTTTGCCCAGGTGAGCAGGAGTGGTAGTAATAGTAGTATGTGTGAGTTCATGTACAACAGTGATTGGACTGGAGCCTCGCCGAGCTTGAAGAAGTCCATGCTGGTCATCATGAGTCGAGCCAACGTCTCCCTGGAGATCAAACCCACGGAACTGGACCGTCTGTCTAGGAAGAACTTTGCCCAGGTGAGGAGTGATATTAATAGTAGTGTCTGTGAGTTCATCTACAACAGCGACTGGACTGGAGCCTCGCCGATCTTCAAGAAGTCGTGCACTGCTGGTCATTAGGAGTGGAGCCAACGTCTCCCTGGAGATCAAACCCACGAGGCTGGACCCTCTGTCTAGGAAGAACTTTGACCAGGTGAGTGACATTTAATCAATTTTTAAGGGTCAAGATCACTGGCCAATGGTTTTACTAAAATGTTCTAAAAATGCTGCAGCCTATGGAATTTATATCTACTCGTCTGTGTACAAAGTGGTACATTCAGTTGTCACACTTCTTACAATGAACACTACTAGGAAAACGCTTAAGTCCCGCCGCGTTGTTGGATGAGCGTAATTGGTGCATTGAGCTGCCATGTGTTACGTGGATTTTCTGTTGTTCTGTGAAAAAATTATTACTAAGTCGAAGATTTTTTTTAATTAATTAAATAAAATAAAAAATTAACTTAATTTTTTAATAAATCGTAATTTAAAAAAAAATAAAAAATCGTAAAATTGCAATTTTCATAAGAAATAATTATTCGATCGCGCCCAAATTTAACACGAGTATATTAATTCATGAAATTAAGGTTCTGTGAAAAAATCATTACAAATAGATAAAGCATGTAGGTGTTATAAGTCAAAGAATTGTTTTAAAAAAGAAAAAACCCGGTAAATTTTGATTTTCATGAAAAATAATTTTTCGATTGCGCTCAAATTTCACAAGAATATCTAAATTCATAAAATAAAGGTTCTGTGCAAAAATCATTAAAATCGGATAAATCATGTAGGTGTTATAAGTCAAAGAAATTTTTAAAATCCGAAAAATATCGTAAAATTGCGTTTTTTATAAGAAAAAATTTCCCGATTGCGCTCAAAAACGTGGCAGTTCTAAGTTCAGAGATTTCGAAGGCCTCCATAAAATTTCATCGCAATCGGAGTATCGGTTTAGCCGGAATCGTGTTAACAAACACACAAAAATACAAAAAAAAAAGAAAAAAAAAAAAGAAAAAAAAAACATTCCGGATTTTTTTCTCCAGTGTAGTGAAATGGAATCTTCGCTTCGCTCGCTACGCTCGCTACGCTCATCCAAAAACCAACCATCATGGGGATTCTTCCAAATAACTATCCTTTAAACTAAATTACGTTTTCTACTGACGATCACACGTCGTCCAATCTTTACCGGGATACATCAGGATTCGATGCTTAGCTCGACCCTCCTTAACTTCTTCAGTGCCGATATTCTTCCTCCTCCATCAGCCGGTATGATCTATCTATCTACGTAATGTTCACTTTAATAAAGTTTTTGTCTATTATCGACCGCAGGGGGGAGAATGCCGTGTCGAATGTTTGACACGCCCTGTTTGTGCTGTGTTTGTGTTTGTGTTTGTGTGTGGTGTTCTTTTTTTGTGGGAAGCCTACACAGGGTGCAATTCATGCCCCCCTTCGTGTGTCTAACCAGTAACTAGGTATGTTTTCGATAGGTCAGTCGTGAAGGAATGTCCGAGGGCTGGACTCAGTACCTTGCATTTGCATAAAAGACTGAGGAAAACTTTGGAAACAACCTTCAGTCACGATTGCCGGTCTCGACGGGATTTTTACCCTATACCTCCCGAATCAGAGTCGCGCGCTTAACGCTCGAGCCAACACTGTCGGTTTGGAGAGCCCTTACACCAAATTCACTAATGACTCTTGTGTTTTTAGGTTATGAATGCTGCCTACAAGATGACAAGTACACTGCAAGGTTATGTCAAGTCAGAATGATTAGCACATTGATAAACAAACCCTCGCTCATATCTGCATTAGGTAATGATTTTAGAAATCGTGATGGTCAGTTCAAAGGCAGCAGAATCGTTGCAGTGTACTGTTCCAACCTATTTAGATCTACAATGCACCAACAATCTAGATGTTATGAAGTTAACCGTCTCGGTCGCTTATGGGTTAAGCACCCTATCGAAATTTTGGAGACCGGGGTTCGATACCCCGCCAAGATGTTTTTTTTTTTAAATTTTTAAATTGATTTCCATATAAGAATTGAGAAACCTAGACACTAACACCAATTGTTATTGATGAATTGTTACTTGTATATTTTATTATGAACTATCAGTGTAATTATGTTTGTTTTCCTTAATGTCTTTTATACACTTTAAAAAATTTGGGTGTGGCATTGTAAAATAAAATATAATAAGGTGACAGCACAATCATATCAACAACACTGCAATACTATTATGCTTATACTTCAATAATAATAATTCTTCAATTTTAATAATAATGACAGTTTTTTTGATAATAGTTTAACGATATTTTGTTTAATCTTCCTTAAAACACAATAATATTTATATATTATTCGACGTTCGTTAAGTAAAAAAAAAAAAAAACATGTACTAGCTAGAACTAATAAATGTGTGCGTATATAATAAACTATTCACTACCCAGAAACCCGAAAGTGTAATTTATTACATATTTTATATTCTTATTGTGTATACTAGGAAAATACCAAAGTCGTTGTTAGAGAGTGAGTGAGCCATGTGTTGAGTATCCGGTATCGTTCCCTTTTCTCCCCCTATACCTAAGGCTGGATCTAGACAGCGTTGGTATTTCCTGTCTCCTATCAAAGGCTAGAGTGGAGCATTATGGCCTAACAGTTGACGCGCCATTATAACAAATAAACTCAAAGCCTTATCATTTATACCTACATATCAATCAACTTAAATGCAAATGTTCCAGGGTACTCAACACATGACTCGCTCACTCGTCTAACAACGACATTGGTGTTTTCCTAGTCTAGTTTTGGCTAAGACGCCGTTATACCCGGAATGTGGGAGACCTGAGTTTAATTCTCTGGTCGGGAAAGATTTTGTAATTTCTGGATTGTATTTAAAAATTATTAAACATGTTTTGAAATTCATAACACAGTGTAGTCTATCATCTGTGACAATACTATGGAAAACATATCCAGTACGAAATACATGTACAGATTGCAAGATTTACTTAATCTCCCAGCGGAATGTTGGGGAACCTTGAGCGTCTAAGATTCGATACACCTTGGTCGCTGCATGGACTTATAAAACGCCAGTTACTATTATAAGTCCATGGTCACTGCATGACTTTACGGCCTGACAAAAACATGTTTGGATAAATATTACTTTTTGAAGAATAAAACCATCGTCGTTCAATTGAATCCCTCACATTTACAGCCTTTTTGTCAATTTATTATTTCTTGTTGGTTATAATCGAAAATGATGATGCTGATTTTGTTAGCAGTTCTCAGTAAATTCGTACCGGATGTCTGTTTAAATTTTCAGCGCAATATGATCAGCGATTTGGCTGATTTTCGGTGTACACAGTCAATGACTCACTTACTCACAAATACAGGGACAGAATAAGCGCCGTTTGAGATAAATTCTAGACTTCAGTCGCTGCGCTCCCTCGACTTATGATGCAATTACATATTATATGGAGTGAGAGCAACAGTCGAAAACATGTGTCCCGACCGGGGATCGAACCCGGGTCTTGGTATTAGTAGTTTTAGGGCGCTTTAACAGCAAAAATTATTCACCCCTCCAAGATATTTGTGTATTAGACTTAAGAGTTAACAACCATACATACTTCTTTCCAAGAAAAGGAACGTAAGGGGGGACGCGGGGTGGACAGGCCTGTGCTGGTCAGAACCAGCCCGATAGGGCAGGGATTTCCTCACGTCGTGGTCGTCTTCGTCTGTGTCATCGTCCGTCCGTGTTGTCATTGTCGTCGCCGTCGGGGAGGTAGTCAAAGGGAAGGGGAAAGTTCCCCGACGACGACCCAAAGCTCGCCATTAGTTTTTTAGGAAGTGGCACTATCCCCTACTCACCTGTCAAACCACGAGAAGGTTGCGACTTGGTTTGGGTCCTCCGCATTTTGCGTAGCGATGCTTTACCAAGTAAACTATCGGTCCACTATAGGTATATTTCTTCTCAATTGCTGTATGTGTGATTTTACATGCATGATGTCTCTCAAGTAGTAGCCTGCATACTGCAATCATTTTATGCCGTTTTGTTCATGTCATTTTATGTTTGTGTCGCGCGAGCTTGGGCTAACTGTATCATTGTCCATATGAAAATTCGTTTGATCGGCAAATCTATTTAATTTTAGATACCGGTACATCCTGGATCGCATTTCGACCTCCAACTTTCACACAAAAACTTTAATTTTTTGGGAATGATGTTTATGAAGGAGCGCAAGTCACTATCAGAGCACATTTTAAGATTTGAAATAATTGTCGACTACACAAACTTGGGAAATTCCTACAAACTAACAGTTTGGTGTCATATTTACTGTTCGTTACTTCCTTCACATTTGAGGGCAAACCACAACCCATTCGGTCAAACAATAGAGCTTCCAAGATATCCAGACTAAACCTCTGCATTCTGCCTCAAAGCCTGGTTTTCTCGAACTCATCCACCAGCCTTAACATGTTGGGGCAAACCACAACCCATTCCATCAAACAATAGAGCTTCCAAGAGATCCAGACTAAACCTCTGCATTCTGCGTCAAAGCCTGGTTTGCTCGAGCTCATCCACCAGCCTTAACATTGCGACGCATTTATGCCGGTGCTCAGTATATGGGGTGGTGAGATGGGGCGTGGGGAGTTGGGGTTACAATCGTCAATACTGCTCTTAATAATTAGATAGGCGCCACTTTGTTTTGTCACTCGTCCCCGTCTGCAGGCGTTATCAAACAAAGAAATATAAGCCTGGGGTCGGAAGTAAGTAACAGAGGGGCAACCCAGCAAGATGTGCTTGTGAAATACATAGAAATTTAATATAATAAAGCATACCACCAATTAATAACCAGAAATATATAACAATAGGTTAGAACTCGTGAACCAAACAGATCTCCAAGTTCAAACATCAAAGATTCACAAGGTCTCATCTGCCTGCCCAAACAAGTAGCATAATCACGCTTGGCTATATGAAACCAACGTACCAAGTTAGCCTAATTACATAACAATAATATACAGTTAGGTTAAGTTTAAACTTATTAGACCCCCTCAAACACAGTTCAGGTAAATTACTCACAAAGTTATTCGGCACTCTCAAGCCGGGGCCGTGGATAACCACGTACAACTTCAGTAGTTCTTGTACAGAACAGATCGGGCTCACTTGCCGGCCTACGCGAGGGTATGAACAAGTTCTTCACGAAAGTTTGTACAGTGAGTTACTTACAGTTCGTCCGGTAAATATTAAACACGTTACCAGAAGTCCTCACAGAGTCGGTTGCCCAAGGTACCAATCTCGATCCGGCTGGAGAAGGGTCGCGGGAGCGATGGTACACGGTGCACTGTCATATCGTCCAGGGTCTCCACAAGGTCCCACTTGGTTGCGAAACTAATTAAAGACTCCAACGTCCCAAACGTTCTAGTCGAGGGGTATGGATTCGCACGCGCGACACAGTTCCACACTTCCCAAAAAGTTTCAGGTCTCACAGATAGAGGCTCAACCACTAACAATGTTTTTAAAATCAAATAACATGGCCTATCCTGCTACGCAGTCGCACGGAGATCCACCCTAGACAACAGTGACCAACAGTGACTCGCATACATTCACAGTGTCCCCCCTTTACCACAAAACCGCTTGAGACTTCACTAGGTACTTTAGAATATAGATAACAGTATTTTAGGTAGACTATGAAAAAAAAACATACAAAATCACACAGAAAAAAGTCAATTTACTGTTCAAAGGGCAGAGAAGTTGATATAGATGGTTCTGGGGGGGATGAGAAAAGGAGAGAAGAGAGATAAGGTAGACTGGTCTGGGTAGGTGGCATCTGTGGCTTGCGCGCGTGGCTGGTAATTGCGTTGATTGTGATGAAAGTGATTCTGGATTTACAAAATTTTGGGGCAAACCCAACCCCTTCCATCAAACATAGGCTTCCAAAGATCCAGACTAAACCCCTGCATTCTGCGTCAAAGCCTGGTTTTCTCGAACTCATCCCCACCCAAAAAGTTGGGCAAACCAAACCCCTTCCACAAAAAAATAGAGCTTCCCAAAAGATCCAGACAAAACCTCTGCATTCTGCGTCAAAGCCTGGTTTGCTCGAGCTCATCCACCAGCGTACACACGTTCGTGTTTTGTAGCGTGTTCTGAGTCACAATTACAATAAGAAACCGAGTAAACCAATACCCGTATATCTATTTCACCCTCTATATAAAATTTATTTCAGTTCAACACTAAAATTAGCTTTATATTCAAGGCTAAAATTAACTAATGGTAAAGCATGAAATATTAAAAAGAGTTTGGAAACTTAAAAGTCGATACAACTTCATGAAAATGTTTTATTTAAGTGGATTCGATTCGAATAGACTTGAATACACCCATGCACGAGATACTGCAAATTATTCTCCAGTCGAAGAAGTTTTCTTTTGAGAAGAGGACCTTCATTTTATTTAATCCATTCTGCTTTAACCATAATATGGTTTACATTTGTGCAAATATAACGTTTCATAACTGGTGTACTTTTGCCAGTACAATCCAATTCACAACTGGTTTACGCATGGTTCTTATCAAGTGAGTAGGCCTATCTGTTGAAATGTATTTTTAATCAGATGTTTATTTATGCTGCTTAACGATGAGATATCATTAGATGACGATGGAGGACGATTACATAAAACAAGAACCCACGTCCTCGTAGAGCCATACATTTCGAACCAGCGTCCTTATCGTACGTGCCACCGTGGACTTTTCACACGATATTACATTGTATATTATCTGAACAAGAAAATTAGTTATCAATATCATTTATACTTAAACTGTCGTTTAAAACTCGATACAGTCTGATATAATGCTATTATGCAATAGTTCTAAAACGGCTGTTTTGACATGCGCGTGGCAACAAATGTTAACTACTCATTACATTAAATATCCCTGAAAGGGTAAAAAGTCGATGGTACGTGAATGAAATGTTTCCTCTAGCGATTTTGTTTTCTCTAGTGATTGTAGCGATTTCTTGTTAATATACTGTCTTTTCAACATTCACAACGAGATCGAAATTTAAAAAAAAAAAATAGTACATGTGACTAGTTTGACAATACATTTATGTTATTAATATAAACATTAAATGACGTATTTGTATTCACACATGCCCAGTCTTTTAATAACACAGCAACAACAGTTACAAACGTGTATGTTTCCAAAGATCAAGCCGAAAATGTGATCCAACCAAATACAAAAATTTGTAAAAAAAAAAACGGCAGCCAAGCTCTCCTTCAAAAGTCTTCGGCTGTGAATGCTGTGAGATATAGAAGTTGAGCCAAGCTTTTTATTCTTTCTCCCTAGTTTCGCTTTGAAAATAAGTAAGATCATTTCGCCTGTTGACGAGCGCCAAGCCAACGGTTTTTGTGGTAAAAAAGTAAAATTTATAAACTCGAAATCATAAAATAAATTCTTGGCCATGAACCAAATTCAATGGCCAAGCCATTTTTTTATGATTTCGAGTTTAAAAATTTTTCTTTTTTTTGCACAAAAAACCGTTGGGTTGACGTCGTCAACAGGCGAAATGATCTTACTTATTTTTAAAGCGAAAAATAGGGAGAAAGAAAAAAAAGCTTGGCTCAACTTCTAATCTCACAGCATTCACAGCCGAAGACTTTTAAAGGAGAGCTTGGGCTGCCGATTTTTTTTACAAATTTTTTTTATTTGGTTGGATATTACATCTTTTGTTGTTCGTTCGCTATCAAGGTGTGAATGATGGACTTTGAATGATTAAATTATCTAAGTTTTAAAATTGTTTTTTACATTTTTGGGCCCACGGTCCCTCCAAAGATACCCCTTAAATAAATAAATAAATAAATAAATTTTTATTTTTAGTCTACCCACTTCAGTATATAACTGATTTTCAGTGGGGGACTTTAAATCAAAGCGACCCAAGCCAACCCTGCAGGCCCCGACGCAACGACGAAATGAGCGATAACCAACCAAAGATCGATATTTTTAATAGGAAAAAATTTTCAATCAGTGGTATGGACAGTGCGAAATCCGCGGATCAACGCCAGAATCAACAAGGCCGATTCAGAAAACTCTGAAATTTATTACGTGCTTCGTTGCTAGGACGGCTCCAAAGTCACTGTTACAAATTCCTAAGACAAGAAACTGATAGACTTAAGTCTAAATCAGAAGTTAAAAAACTTCAGACTTAGCGGGAATCGAACCCTAGCCCTTCTGCATTGGAAGCAGATACGTAACAACAAGAACCCAACGCACTAGCATAAGCACTAGATATTTATAATGGTTAAGAGCATGTTTAATTTCAAGCTTGTACAAATTACTACGCCTGAGTAATTACGCGTTTTGATTTTGCTAGGACGGCTCCAAAGTCACCGTTTACAAACTCCTAAGAGTGTGATAGACTTAAGTCCAAATCAGAAGTTAAAAAACTTTTGACTTTAGCGGGAATCGAACCGTGGCCCTTCTGCATTGGAAGCAGATACGCTAACAACAAGACCAACGCACTAGCATATAAGCACTAGATATTTATAATGGTTAAGAGCATGTTTAATTTCAAGCTTGTACAAATTACTACGCCTGAGTAATTACGCGTTTTGATTTTGATTTTGATTTTCCCCGGTCCCAATTGCCCGGTTTTTGTTTTATGAGGTACATCTGAGTGTGGCCCAAGTTTCAAAGTTCTAAATGCCTTTCCTTTCTTTTTCTTTCTTTTTTTTTATAATTTTGTTTTCCCCTCCCTTACCCTTTTTGCTTTCTTTTTCAAAATTGATTTTGAAAAAAAAAATTTTCCACCCCCCCCCCGTTTCTTTTTAATATGACACTTAAAGCCGTTTTTTTTAAACCCCATTCACCCCAAATTTTCCCCTTGTTTTGGACGCAAGATATTTTAAGGTTTATAGCATGTTAAATTTTTTAAGTTTTCAACTTACCACGCCGGTAATTGGGTTTTGTTTATCATCCAAATTTTGTTTTTCGGTCCTGTTACCCGATTTTGTTTTAAAAAGAAAAACGTCACTGCGTTAAAGACACTAAGTGTGGCCAAGTTTCATAGTTCAAGTTTTCCCTTTTTCTCTGTGGGCAAAATTTAAAAATCCCCGCGGAGAATCCTACCCAGCCAGCCACCCACCACCCAACCACCAGCCAGCCGAAAGGAAATTTTGTCGATGTTGAGAGTTTTTTTAAACACAGAACGATTTGTGGGATGGGTTGATTTTTTTTTTGGTATGTCATGGACCACATACCAGGTCAATACCGAGTTTCAAGATTGTAACTTTTTCGGGGCGGCGTGTGCAGATAGCTAAAAACCCCCCAACCTCGAAGCTGTTATAGGGCGGAGTTCGTGTCGCCTAAGCAGTCGCATGCGCTTGACTGCCGGGCGACGACCGTCGCCCTAGATATTAACCAAATATTACTTCAATGCTATTTATGCCATTTTATGTATTTTGACTTATTTAAAAAAAAAAAATAATGTTACAAAAACTCTAAACGAACTTTTAAACTCTTGTATTTGTTTTCTGTTTCTTGAATTAATCTATACTTGGTACCAGGTGTGTCACGACTGTGCGTTGTTTTTAAAAGTTTTTCCCCCAAGCCATTAAATTGCACATAAAGTAACGAACATTGTCTCTGATCATTTTGTTCCAGGTCATCCTGCTTTGTAAAACTTTGGTCTTTTGAAACCATGTTTTATCAATAAACTTACTTAGTTTTAATATATTATTACTTCACGCAATAGATGGCATCAAATCGCGAGGCTATCCTGAAGAGCAATCGGAGGAAATCACATATTTCGGGAATCAAAACACAAACCACTAAAGCAGAATTCTATTGGAGCAAACTTGGGATGCGTTTTGCCGGTTTGTCTTACGACATTGAGAGTGAATTGTCTAAAGATGACCAAAAACGTTCAAGAATTTCATTGTTTTACATTGTTAAATTTGTTTATATATTTTCTATTAGTTTAAATATTTTCATGACGTTAATAAGTGCTTGGAAATTAAAAGAAGAACGTGAAAAAACCACAATTCAAATCATTTTTGCGTTAACTTCATTCTACAAACTAGTCGAAATGATTTCGTTTCTAATAAATTGCAACAGAATACAGAATATAATATTTAAACTGAAAAATGCCTCAATATACTTTCAAGTGGACAGCATAAACACCTCATTAACAGCCAATCTAAATAAAACATGCACTATATTTATTTTGAGAATGTTCATATCCAAGTTAGTGACAACAATAGCACTAACTTTAAGTCCATTTATACTAAGTCGAGAAAGTCTTTTGGCATCTCTACCTTACCATCTAGGGACCCCATTTAAAAAACCCGTGTTTCGTACAAATTTTTTCGTTTTACACTGGGGAAAAAACAAGCTAATTACCGGTTTACTTATAATTACTAGTTTAGATGTGTTATACTACAATATTGTAATGCACCTATGTGGATGTCTACAGCAACTTAGACACACATTTAATAATATAAATTTAACCTTGGAAGATACAACGGACACAAAACAATTTACAAAGATAATAAACATTCCGAAGCAGCCAACTTTGCAACACAAAATTGTTCTAAAAAGGAATATGTCTAAGGTGTTTGAAGATGCGCTAGGAAAAATGCAGCAAGAAAGAGAGGATACAGCGAGACTGAACACAACTAAAGCTCAAATCCATTGTAGCCCTCAAAATGACGAAAAGCCCTCAACATCTTTCCAAAACTCGGAAGAACCTAATAATGTTTATAAAATACTCAAGAAACAGACATCCGTTTTTAGATTGGATATTGACGTTATTGAAATGGACAATATGGACAAAATGGAAGGGAAATCTAACGATACAGCGAGCATAGAACAATCTGTAATCAAAGGAGAATCTCACATAACTGAAAAGAATGAGTTTTCTTGCGCGTCAAAGCCAGATAAGAAAACCAAAAATACCAGAATGCCAATCAAAAATGAAAAAGAAGAATTTCGATCTGCTGGAAAAAATAATAAACAACTCCTAACCTCAAACGAGATTAATTTCAAACCCAACATCACGATTGTCGACTGCATTCAACATCATCAAAAAATAATCAAGTAAGCCAGTTTATTTTTTTCTTCATTTGTGTAGTAGTAGTAGTATAATCCTTATTATTAACAAATACATTTCAGTTTCACAGTACACAATGCTAACAAATATAAACATGTAAAATCAAAAAGAATAACTGTATAATGCGTATGAAATTATGAACTCTATAATACTAACAACATAAATTTCGTTGATAGACAATTTTAGTTAACTCAAAATCCATTGTTCACATAAGGCAAAGTTAAAGGCCAAGTTAACAATATATTTTCTTTAAATAGCTTACATCAAGCTCTCCTGAAAAGTTTTGCGTCATAAAGATCTTTTATGTGTTGAGGTACCTATTATATTGTAAATTTTAAAGGGGTATTCACCCGCTAAACTCAAAAAATATATTTCGTTCAGACTACTAGATATGAATTTAGAAAATAATTGAAAAATTATTGGATCCACCATGAACCGAAATAAATGACAAACTCTGTAATTTTCGAGCTAGGTACCATCGTCAAAAATCTCCTATTTTCAATAATATGGAGACAATCTTTATGCCCCGTCACCATGAAGGATTTTGCTCCAAAAAAATATTGACCACTATTGACGTACTCTGCAGCCTTTTCTGCAAATCCACTATATTTTGTTTTGTAATTTGGGCAAGTGGTTCGGTCAAAATATGCTGACTGCCAAAAAGGGGTGTGATTTTGGAATATATATTTTTGCGTGTTTGAGTGCACATTTGTGCACAGTTTCAAGACACGATGTTATAAAGGGAAACTGATGATTGGTAAGATGCTCTAGTACCTACGCGAAACAAAAACAAGCAGGTTAAAGCCGTTTTAAGAAATTCTCCAAAATGCAAATTTTCTTTAATTTCAGGATGAAAAACTTAAAACATTTCGTGCAAAATCACAGTTAGAAGATCTGATTTTTGAACTGACATTTAAGTGTAGAATTATGCAATAGATTATGTGGTAAAAAATAAATTCTAAAAAAATTGTGTTATATATGTATGAATAACAAGTAAGGCTTCTTATATCCATAGTGTAGTGTTACCTTTGATTGGTTTTACAAAAGTGTCTTAGTACTTGAGGTCACCAGATATAAGGTTAATACGTAAACCGAATAAAAAAGTTGCATTAAAAAACAGTGTAGGCCTACTGATTAAAGAGAAACGTAAATTTACATGTTAGTTTTTTATGCTAAATCGGTGCACACGTATTTTTCTAAACGCTGCAAAATGCTAACTTTACTTTTAAAAAAAGATTTTCACATACCTTAAATTGAGAATTAGTTTTGCATAGTATTCTTGAATTGACACGTTACTTCATAATTTATAGCAGCGTCATTTCGATTAGAAGTACGAGAAACACCCTATATTTAGGGTTTTGGTCGAAAGAATAAAAATAAGTGCTACAAATACAAAATTTGAATAATAAATATCCAAAAATGAAATGCTATTTTTACGTACAACGTTGGATACAAAAATATCTACCCTTGGCAACATAGATAGGAGAACGTCGATATTGTGCATCTTGTTGAGAAAGATAATAATAATATGGCGTTTCGTTGAAACCGATTGGAGCAAAAGGGACACAAAGGCCTATTACTGCAGTCACCGCTTCATGTTTATTTTATTTATTCATGTTCATAATAATAAATAATAATAATAATGTAATTTTACCAAAATTAATACAATTATTGTAAAATTTCGAAATTTGTTTGTGTAGTGTCTATGTGAATGGGCATGACAAGGCAATAGTAAAACTAATTTAACCCACAGTTGTCTGGATGTTGTTAGAATGTGAATTGAAAAGAAAAATGATGCAGGCTCGAGTGTTTTTGTTATAGATTGAGTGAAGAGCTAAGAACACACATCAGCCTATTTATGAGGACTCTATCGGTGTTAATATCTGCAGTTTTTGGTTTGTTAGTCCCACAAATTATTTTGGTAAGTATAGGGATGGAAGTTGTACACAAAGTGAAGATAGCCCCGTCGAGGATCCCTCCCTCTCCCCCTTGACGGCTTCCCTGACGACGACAACGACAACGACGACCATGAACTCAAACGGTGACAGACAATGACGACCACGATGTAAGAACATCCCTTTTCTCCCCCTACTCGTGGCTGGTTCTGACAAGCATGGGATTTTTGTCCCCATATCGAGGCACATTGACCTAACGGTTGACGCGCCCAAAATCCAAATAATTTTTTCATACTTTTAAATCAAATTATTATAACAATGTTATTATTAAAAAAAGTAAACAATTCCAGATTTAAGTAAACAATTTTTACGGCGAGTGCGATTTCCTTGAGAAATTATAACACGGTTGTAGTAAAAAAGTTTTAGTTTAAAGTTAAGATTATAGGGCCTAATAGTTCTCTCAAAGTTTCGAGAAGAACAAATTAAATAAAAATAAATCTGTACAAATTAACACTACCTTATTTACATATTATAAAATAGTCAAATCTAATCACTTATTTTTTCGATAACTATAGTAACAACAGTAATAAAGTTTGCATTTTTGTATTAAAACATAAACAATTCGACTAATTATTAATATATTATGCATATTTTGTATTTCAGGCGCACCAGATGGGAGATTTTGGAAACGAGCTCAAATTCTCTGCCATGTTGGGCTCGATATTTGTCAGATATTTCTTTTATTGCTGGCTGGAGGATAGACTGCAGTCAAATGTGAGATAATGAATATACACAATTCTACTTTCTACTTTCCTCGTCTGAGCCCGGGGTAGAATTAGGCCCAGAGCATGGCTCTGCTTATCGTTAAAAGCGAGGAAAGATAAAATCCAACACGCAAACATCAGCTAGAATGTAGGGAAGTATACCACTCTAGAAAACCAGAGGCGAGCTCTGGCGGTCGTCGTCGGGAACAGCGCCCCCTCTCCCCGACGACCTCCCCGACGACGACGTCGACGATGAAAAAGACAATAAAGACCCTCTACCCCCTACCCGTGGCTGGTTCTGACCAGCATGGGACTTTCCTCACCATATCCCCTATAGGCTAGAGTGTCGCATTATGACCTTACGGTTGACGCGACCATAAACTTAATGAATACAATCCTGATACTTTCAACCAAACAATTGAAATAGTCTAAATTTAAAAATTGTTTGATCTCTAAATCCAGCGTTAATTTTACAAACATTCTGGACCTTGTATTGGCCTTTAATTTTCACATAAACAACGGAAAAGTTTAGGATGTTGTTCATGAAGAATATGCGTATATTATGTTTTATCAGACAGCATTTTCACATTTCCACATGTCTCCTAGATAAGCTTAGCAAAGTTCTACCAATTGCCTCTACTATGCCAAATTTAATGCTTGTTACAACAAAATAAGTGATTGATGTAAAAACTCTTTTGAACCACACAATGCACTTCAATAAATAAATAAAAAACAAGATTTTACACAATATTTCGACGACTTATCAGTCGTATTCCACGGGTTTTATTGACAGAAGAAAGATAAACAAAATAAGTACTGCCATCCCAATATGACCAAACAGTAAATGTAAAATGAAATTCAGAAAGTAAGTAAGCATTTTCTATTTACTATTTGGTCATTGAAAGAGTGAGCGTAGCGAACGGAGTGATCTCCATTCGACTTAAACGGCCCTTATTGTTTTTCTGCGTGCGTGCGTGCGTGCGTGCGTGCGTGTGTGTACGTTGAAAATCAGCCGAATCGCCGAACAGACTGCGCTGAAATTTTAAACAGACATCCGGTACGAACTAACTGAGAACTGCTAACAAAATCAGCGAGATCCATTGTGATTTAAACCTACAAGAAATAAAAATGTAATATTTTAAAATATCGATAGCATTTTGTTTAGATTTTTCATATGAAAAATAGGCCACAGCCTTCGATATAAAACAATTCAGATAGTCACTATCAGTGTTAAATCTTTCAAAGGCGGTGTCTTTTCTTTTGGTTTGTTGTCAATACGTCATTCTCTAAAACTGTCATTATTCTTGTTTAGATTTTTCAACTAATTAATAATGATGACCATCAACAAGAAGCAGTGCAAAACCGCAGTATATACGCAGTATTACACCGTATAAAGGTATAATTAAAATCGTAGACTAGACCATCCTACTTTATTCTAACTTACGATATGTGTATGCTTAACGTAGGCCTAAGCCGTATGGTCGGGCATAAGGCACAGAGCATGGCTCTGCTAATCGTAAAAGACAAGGAAAGAGTAAGTCCATCTCGCAAACATCAGCTGGTTGGTTATAAAAGATAAGTATATATTACTCCCCGAAAAGACGCGACCACTGGCAGTCGTCGTCGGGGACTTCTACCCCTTCCCCGACGACCTCCTTGACGACGACGACCATGATAATACGAACGATGCCAAAGACGATGACGACCACGACGTGAGAACCCCCTTTTTTCTTTCACAGCTAGAGTGTGATTCAGCCTAGATTGAACGACCTTCAAAGTTGCATTTGTTTAAATCGGCATAACCAACACAGGAAAAATAAAATTGCTAGCTTCATTTTTCTACCCCGTGCGCTGCGTGCGTGTGGCGAGGTGACGAACTAGGTGTATGTCAACAGACCATTCCAAACGTTGGAGGTTATGTTTCATTAGGATACTGTCATTGCATGTTATGTTTTGTCACTGAGTTGTTTTGGATATTAAAATTCTTTGTCTTATATTATTGTTTTTTATTTTAATCAACACAATTCTATTTGCATAAAAATTGAACTAGGCCCTCCCCCTAGGGCAAGGATACTATTATACACTTCGTTCTAGCCTAGCCTAGGGCCAGGCATAGTCTATGCAATTTCTCTTTGGTGGTTGGGGGGGGGGGGGGCAAAAGCCTAGGCGTATAGTAGTATCTATGGCCTAGGCCTAGCTTCAATATGCAGCCTAGGCTAGCTAGATCTAGTCCTACATTGATAAGACAGGGAAATTCTTGTGATATGTGTTCAATTTGGGGAAACAAGGCCAAGCCTAGGGCTACGCGTAGTCTAGCATCGGCCCAACCCAGGTAGTGTAGCCTAGGCCTAGGCCTAGTATTTATAGCCCTACCCCCCCAAAAGGAATATTAAAAGTATTTTTTCTTAAAGCCTTAGGTCTATAACCGTTGTCTTGTACGTATTTACTGTTTAGGTACCTAGGCCCTACCTAATTGGTTGGCTTACTAGACTGTTTTTTTTTCCCGCGGGCCCTATTAGTGCATGGCTTAGTGGCAAAGTCCTACTTTACTTCAACATAAGACAATTGATAGACCTACTTAATTAATAATAAGTCAAGCCCAGAACTCAGAAGAGCAACCAAGTAGCCCTAAAGAAATTAGTCAGAAACAAGATTAAAGCAGACGACGTAGGCTAGGGCCTATCTGTGCTGTGCAGACGACAGGCCTTTAGTAATATTTTAGCTGATTGTATGAAAGTGGTATTGGGAAGATCGCTCATTGGTCAATAAAATAAAACCATTGTTGTCAACTGTGAAAACGAATAATGACTTGACATTTGTTTGTTATTTATTACTTTCAATGAATTTGATCGTCCAGATTACATTAAATTAATCTTGTAAACAATAATTTAATATTTTTATTTAATTATACACCGTGTATAATTCATTAATATTTTTAAAAGTACGTTTTCAATTAGACCTCCAATTTTGTTCTAGTGGTTAACATGAAAAATGGCCGCCGAACAGTGTCAAAAGGTCATTCAAAGTTGTGTGATTCGTACTCTACCCGAGGCTTGTTCTGACCAGCATGGGATTTTCCTCCCTATATCACTAAGGCTAGAGTGGCGCATTATAACCGAACGGTTAACGCGCCCTGAAACCAAATAAACTAAAAAACATTTTCTATGTTCACCTATAGGCCTAAATTGTCTTTAATTTTTCATAAGCCTATACATTGACGCTGGAGGTAATCGTAGTTCTACACTAGCTGGCCGTCCCATTTAGCCTGGCGTGTATCAGTTGAACAAGAGTATGCGACCACAAATATTTGTGCAATGATTATACTAGGGAAACGCCAAAGTCGTAGATAGATGAGTGAGTGAGCCATGTGTTGAGTACCCGGGAACATTTGCATTTAAGTTTGATGATAATAATTATATAGGTTGGCCTATAATTAATAGGGTTTTGAGTTGAGTTGGTTTAAGGGCGCGTCAACTGTAAGGCCATAATGCGCCACTCTAGCCAATAATAGGCTAGGGAGGTCTTAAATAGGAGGAGGAAAGGGAACGTTACCAGGTACTCAACACATAGCTCACTCACTCGTTTAACAACGACTTTGGCGTTTCCCTAGTATTGGGATGGCAGTACTTATTTTGTTTCTCTTTCTTGTACTGTTGCTAAAGGCTACCTTCAATAAAACCAGTTAAAACGGCTGATAAGCCTTCGAAATATTGTTTAAAAATATTGTTATTATTTTATTTATTGAAGTGCAGTGTATAGTATAATCCCACAAGATGGCCGCCGTTTCCAAAAGAGTTTGGTCACAGCCATGTGTTAGTTCCGCTGGAACCACAATGTAAAGAGTCCTGTGACAACCCGATCATGCGAACCTGGCGGAGAATCCGGGCGAACCAGCTTGGCATTGCCCTTGCTCAAAGAAAGTTGTCACCTATTTAAATAAGAGTATTCTAAATTTACAAAAACAGATGATTCATAAATAAATTAATTGAAATATAAAATAAAAAAAGGATCATCAAATTTTAAAATGTCATAGTTATTTGTGTCGTCTTTGTATTCTTATAGAGTGTGGAAGTGGCGTTCGCAGCGTATTCAACTCCGTGGTTTGGGGGTTCTGCCTCCTTCAAGTTCAGCGTTCAGATGATGATAATGCGAGCGCAGATACCTCTCTCACTCATGGCGGGAACTTTGAATGTGTTCTGCCTCACTCACGTCTGTCGGGTAGGTACAAGGCCGCTTCGCGAACGCTTTTTTAGTCGCGTTGATGGATGAGCTTTTTTGTAAGTTTTTAGTTTGCGTGGGACCACTTTTCCTTTGCAAGTGCTTTTTGAATGCATTGTAGGTGATTGTTGTCAAGTTTCTATTGTTACCTTGTTAATTGTTATTATAAATCTAAAAAAACTCATTTACAAAACCTTTATTTCTATGGATTCTGGCTAATTTTAACAACTTTTTCTTTCAAAAAGCAATACATCACCATAACCTTAATGTCCATGTGAAATATGAACGTTGTAGCCCCACCCGTTTGGTCAGAATCGGCCCAAATGTCACGAAAATATCGCACTAAAAATCGAAAAAAATCGTAAACGTACGATATTCATGAGAAATATTTCTTCGATTGTACCCAAAAACGTGGCTGGCAGGTCTAAGTTCAGAGATTTTGAAGGTCCCAAGATCACATGCCGTCTGCCCGGTAGAGAGCGAACAAATAGACAAAAATACAAAAAAAATAAAAAAAAAGGGGGGGGGGGGTCAGTGAAATTGAAGTCTTCGATTCGCTCATCCAATAATACAACTCATCGACAAAGTATCTATGTCATACCCAGATCATTTACTGTCACCAACTTATGGATTTGTAGGTGACATCATAATAATATAAGAACTTATATCATAAATTATGATAACGGCCCCAAACTTTCAAAATATACCATTCAAACACTTCAAACATATATTATTATCATTTTAATTCAAATAAATATTTTTTTCTTTTGCCAATCGCCATTATTATCTTTTCATTTTTAAGAGAGTATATTATTTAGAACATGCGTTTTAGGCAAATTGCTGTTCGCTCGGCCGACTGACACCACAGGTGTTTGAAATTTTAGAACATTATGTCACGAACGTGGAAATAATTGGATGAGCGTAGCGAGCGAAGCGAAGATTCCATTTCACTACACTGGAGAAAAAAATCCGCGATGTTTTTTTTTTTTTTTCTCTCTCTTTTTTTTCTGTTTGTATTATTGTGTGTTTGTTAACACGATTCCGGCTAAACCGATACTCCAATTGCGATGAAATTTTATGGAGACAATCGAAATCTCTGAACTTAGAACTGCCACGTTTTTGAGCGCAATCGGAAAATTATTTCTCATGAAAATCGCCATTTTACGAATTTTTTCGATTTTTAAAATAGTTCTTCGACTTATAACACCTACATGCTTAATTCGATTGTTATGATTTTTTCACAGAACCTTAATTTTATGAATTAAGATATTCGTGTGAAATTTGAGCGCAATCGAAAAATTATTTCTCATGAAAATCGAAATTTTACAGGTTTTTTCTTTTTTTAAACAAGTCTTTGACTTATAACACCTACATGCTTTATCCTATTGTAATGAATTTTTCACAGAACCTTAATTTTATGAATTAATATATTTTTGTAAAATTTGAGCGCAATCGAATAATTATTTCTTATGAAAATCGCAATTTTACGATTTTTTTATTTTTTTAAAATTAAAAAAATTAAAAAATGATGTTAATTTTGTATTTTTTTAATTTAATTTAAAAAAATTATTCGACTTTGTAATAATTTTGTCACAGAACAACAGAAAATCCTCATAACACAATCATGGCAGCTCAATGCACCAATTACGCTCATCCAACAACGCGGCGGGACTTAAGCGTTTTCCTAGTATAGGGCTCTACAGTAGATTCAAAGTCAGCCGAGTTTGAACGACCATTAAAGTGGTCAGTTGATCAAATCAGCACAACCAACATAGGAAAACAACATTGCTAGCATTAAAACGTAAATTAAAAACTTATGACCGAGGCCACTACTTACTTAAAAACGAATTTACGGGTGAAACCTCCTCACCCGGTTGATGGCGATTTCGGTTGATGGATGCCGACTTCGGTATCAACCTGATGGTGGGCGAGGAAGTTTCACCCGTAAATTCATTTTTAACCCTTGGTTAACCACCTGTTTCTGAGAAGCATAACTAACCACCTGGGGCGCGTCAGGACCCCATCATTAAAGCCCTTATGTTTGCCAGGTTTCAGATTTTGGAACCTACTATTCGTCAGGAATTAATGTTTGAACCTTTCTGATGACCACTTAGTGTTTCAAGAGTTAAAATTCGCGAAAATTATAGTTTTTTTTCCCACTTGAAATTTTTCGGAAAAAACTGAAAAAAAACGCAATGTTGTCAATTTTGTCAAATTTGAGTCCATTTTTTGAACTTTTTTTTTTTTTTTTTTTACCAATGATGTTTAATGTATGATTGATTCGATTTCACAAAAAGTTTTCCCTTTTTTGTTTACTTTGGTGAAATTTTGACCAATCCCCCCCCCCCTCCCCCCCCTCACTTGAATTGACCTTTTTCATTCATATTTATATGTATGATTTTTTTATATTATATATATATATGTATTATTTACTTAGATAAGTGTATATAAGTTCATATCTATCAATTTACATGAAAAATATGGTTATTTGGTGAGGGTGAAATACATTGATAAAAGTTTTGCCTATGTAAAAACACTTGAAAATGTAGTACGTAAGTAGCCACCTGGGTCCTTTGAATCCCCGCGAGGTTCGTGGAGAGTAATGAGATGAGCGAAGCGAAGATTCCATTTCACTACAGTGGAAAAAAAAATCCGGAATGTTTTTTTTTTCTTCTTTCTTTCTTTTTGTATTTTTGTGTGGCTGTTAACACGATTCCGGCTAAACCGATACTCCGATTGTGATGAAATTTTATGGAGGCCTTCGAAATCTCTGAACTTAGAACTGCCACGTTTTTGAGCGCAATCGGGAAATTTTTTCTCATAAAAAACGCAATTTTACGATTTTTTTCGAATTTTAAAACATTTCTTCGACTTATAACTCCTACATGCTTTATCCGATTGTAATGATTTTTTCACAGAACCTTTATTTTATGAATTAATATATTCGTGTGAAATTTGAGCGTAATCGAAAAATTATTTCTTATGAAAATTTCATTTTTGCGATTTTTTTCTTTTTTAAAAATTACGATTAATTAAAAAAATAAAGTTAATTTTTTATTTAATTTCATTTATTTAAAAAAAATCTTCGACTAATTAATGATTTTTTTCACAGAACAACAGTAAAAATCCGCGTAACACATGGCAACTTAGTGCACCAATTACGCTCATCCAACAACGCGGCGGGACTTAAGCGTTTTCCTAGTACGTAACACATGGAGACCGGGCTCCAACTGAATTTTCATTGGTTAGATGTAACTTGAAGGTACTGAGACTCACAGTACGCCACGCCCATAGATGCGCTCATGGCTAAGCAATAAATGTTGACTGGGGGCAGGTGGTTAACCAAGGGTTAAGTAAGTAGTGGCGTCGGTCATAATTTTTTAATTTACGTTTAATATTGTTCCGGATCAATAAGCTATTTTTTATAAAATATTGATAGCATTATCATTCTAGTCCGTGCGCTGCGCGTGGCGAGGTAACGAACTTGGTGCTTCGATAAGCCCGGGGAGCCAAGAATATGATGGGAAACTCCCACCCCCTACCCGACTTAGTTGGAAATAGGACTGGATATTGATTAATTGATTAAAACACATAAAGGATGAATGGACACAGTCCCCAATCGCGCACTCATTAATTATTAAATATTATAGTAGGGGGCAACAGGTATCTCGTGCATCTTTCGTGGACGAGTTTTGCGGTAAGTTGTATTCTATTAGGTAGTAGCATACAAGTGATTTGCACTTTCCTTGCAGGCCATGCTTTGCTACAGAGGGCGTCGCGACGCCCCCGACGCCCTCTGAAGCCTACCAGAACCTGCAATGTAGGTGCAAAAAACTTGTGTGCTATTACTTAATAGAATACAGTTTACCGCAATACTCTTATCATGAAAAGCACACGAGATAAAAAAGCATCCCTCTTAAAAAACGTGTTCGGGAGTCGCGACGTCCCCGACGCCCTCTGCAGCATAGCATGACCTGCAAGGAAAGTGCAAACAACTTGTATCCTACTACCTAATAGAATACAACATACCGCAATACTCTTCCACGAAAGATGTACGGGGAAAAATCATATCTCTTGCTCCCCTACTATTACTGGAACTCGGTTATTGAATGAGCGTAGCGAGCGTAACGAGAGAAGCGAAGATTCCATTCTACTATACTGGAGAAAAAAAATCCGGAATGTTTTTTTTTCCTTTCTTTCTTTTCTTTCTAGTATTTTGGGCTGTTTGTTAACACGATTCCGGCTAAACCGATACTCCAATTGCGATGAAATTTTCTGGAGGCCTTCGAAATCTCTGAACTTAGAACTGCCACCGTTTTAAGCGCAATTAAAAAATTATTTCTCATGAAAATTGCAGTTATACGTTTTTTTTTCGTTTTTCTTGTCTTTTTCTGCTTGTATTTTAGTGTGTTTGTTAACTCGATTCCGGCTAAACAGATACTCCAATTTCGATGAAATTTTTTGGAGGCCTTCAAAATCTTTGGACTTAGAACTGATACGTTTTAGAGCGCAATTGAAAAAATGGTTTCTCATGAAAATCGCAATTTTACGATTTTTTCGTTTTTCTTGTTTTTTCTGTTTGCATTTTTGTGTTTGTTAACACGATTCCGGCTAAACCAATACTCCAATTACGATAAAATTTTCTGGAGGCCTTCGAAATCTCTAAACTTAGAACTGCCACGTTCTTGAGCGCAATCTAAAAATTATTTATCATGTAAATCGCAATTTTAGGATTTTTTTTTTGATTAAAAAAAATAATCTTACAAATTTCTTCGACTTATAACACCTACATGCTTTATTCGATTGTAATTATTTTTTTCCAGAACCTTAATTTATTGAATTAATATATTCAACTGAAATTTGAGCGCAATCGAAAAATTTCTTATGAAAATCGCAATTTTACTCTTTTTTTCGTTTAAAAACAATTTCTTCGGCATGTAACACCTACATGCTTTACCCGATTGTAATGATTTTTTTCACAGTACAACAGAAAATCTGCATAACACATGACAGCTCAATGTACCAATTACGCTCATAAAACAACGCGACTGAAAAAGCGTTTGCGAAGCTTCCTAGTATTAATTTTATTCTTTGGACAAACTGAAAATTTTGGTTGATAATTTGTGATGGGAAAATGTAAATCTTTTTGTCTTCATTCATGCCTGTACTTTTGGCTCATTAGGCCACAATACACTTGCTGATTGATCAGTAGCCAGAAAGAAGTTGGAAGGTTGATAAAGTGAACCAGCTAGCACTCAGTGTAAGCTACATGTTTTTCTCTATCTCTTCTCATGAGTTCGTTCCATAGATATCTTAACACCTATAGTAGGCTAGATTAGCAGTCGTTGCTCCACTTCCGTAACAATTAGAAGCCATCTTGAAATTCTGTTTGCATGTTAATTAATGGGAGCGATTTGTAGAACAAATATTTTTAAAGATGGCCGTCAGTTTGACAGCTGAGCTAACTAGCCTTTAACATCAAATGATTACTAAATTCCCTTATGCAATAACTTCTTCTGTTGTTTCTGTTTGTTCAATCCCATGCTGCACAAGCTAAAACTATATCAAACAATCCAGTAAAATACTTTATTGCATTAAAAAAGCATAAATTAAATCGTCAAACCGCCATCTTGAATTGGATTTTCGACTCTTCAATTTGCTACGCTCGCGCCTGTGCGGAGGTATTTGAGACTTCTAATCTAGCCTACTATAGGTGTTAAGATATCTATGGTTCGTTCAGACGAGATTGTGTCTCAGGAAATATCTAACAAACTTTATTTGTGAACAGTTGCGTAACTACGCAGGAGGGAAGGAGTTTGGGTTTAGGGGGGAGGGGTCAAACGAGATTGCAAAACATCGTTTCGAACAGGAACTGACACTCGAATGCAGCAAGCATAGGTCATCTGCAATCTGCATAAGACTAAGCTTCCATACACGTGATGACCAGTGATTGTTCATGGTTACAAAAATGTTCGCCCCCATCCCCCTCACACACACAGAAAATAGCAAGTGCTATAGTTAGCCAATGTTGATGGTTTTTATAATCCGTTTCTATTTCCAAACTAATGTTTAGGTTGGGGGGAGCGTTATATCTATTTATTCAGTCAATTTTGGCTTTCTTAGCTGCCGGTTAGCCAAACCTAACACAACTTTTTCAGCCTTCTCGTCATCTGACAACTCTTCCATATCCTGCTGCTTTTTTACCAAATATCTCCATGTCTTTCGATCTTCCCAACAATCTTCCCAATTCTACCTCTACCCAGGACAACTTTCTGCACGGCACTGCACACTAAATTCTGAAAATCAGTAAGGACCTATATTAGTTGAGTGGGTCGATTTGAAAAAATCGGAATCAAATTCGTTTTGATTTAATAAAATAAGAAGGCGGATGATATCTTAAAGTGGTATTTAACCGCTAAACTCAAAAAATATATTTAATTCAGGCTAACTAGTAATGAATTTAGCAATCAACAGAAAAATTATTGGGGCCACCATGACCTCCCAAAAAATTGTCAAACATGACATTTTTCGAGCTAGGTCCCATCGGCAAAAATCTCCCATAAGAAATAACATGGGGACGATCTTTATGCCCCGTGACCTTGGAGGATTTTGACCCAAAAAAATATTGGCCATTATTGACGTACTCGACAGCCTTTTCTGTAAATTCTCTATATTTTGTTTTGTAATTTGAGCAAGTAGTTCGGTCAAAATATGCTGATTACCAAGATGGGGTGTGATTTTGGAATGTATATTTTTTCGTGTTTGAGGGTATATTTGGGCACAGTTTCAAGACACGATGTTATAAAGGGGCATTTTAGATTGGTACTATGCTCTAGAATCTATGTGGACCAAAAAAGAAGCAGGTTAAAGCCGATTTAGAAAATTTTTCCAATACACCAAATTTCGCCAATTTCTGGATCAAAAAAATTAAAAAATTCGTGTTAAATCACAGTTACAAGATATAATTTTTTAAACGGTCATTTATGTGTAGTATTGTGCTATAGATCACGTGGTAAAAAATAATTTTTGGGGTTTTTAGCCCCTTTAACAACATGTCTATGCATGAGTAGTGGAACAAATAATCAATAAATAAACTAGGAAACGCTCAGTTGGACGCGTTGATAAGCGAGCACGTGCTATAGCTAGACCCACATTGCACATTTTTTTAAATTTTAAAATTTGCGACGTTCGCTGTCCACAGGGCCATGTTTCCAATATTATTTATTGGATGAGCGAAGCGAAGACTTCAATTTCACTGACCCCCCCAAAAAAAAATTTAGCTCCAATGTTTGTTTTTGTTTTTTTGTTTTTTTGTATTTTTGTCTGTTTGTTAGCAGGATTCCGGGCAAACGGCATAAGCGATTTGATGAAAATTGGAGAAGACCTTCGAAATCTCTGAACTTAAAGGTGTATTGTTTTTGGGTACAATCGAAGAAATATTTCTCATGAATATCGTCCTTTTACAATTTTTTTCGATTTTTAGTGCGATATTTTCGTGTAATTTGGGCCGATTCTGACCAAACGGGTGGGGTTACAACGTTCATATTATACATGGACATTAAGGTTATGGTGATGTAGTACCTTTTGAAAGAAAAAGTTTGAAAAATTAGCCAGAATTCATAGAAATAAAACTTTTAATATAAGTTTTTTACGGTTTAGTGTGAAATTTTTGTGCCATTTGGACCGATTCTGACCAAACGGGTGGGGCTACAACGTTCATATTTTACATGGACATTAAGGTTACGGTAATGTAGTACATTTTGAAAGGAAAAGTTGGAAAAATTAGCCAGAATCCATAGAAATAAAGCTTTTAATATAAGTTTTTTACGGTAAATAATAACATTTGACAAGTAACAAAAGAAACATGACAACATTCACCTACAATACATAGGCAGCAAAACAAAGCACTTGCAAAAGTTAAGATATCCCACGCAAACTAAAAACTTAAAAAATCTCATCCATCAACGCGGCGGGACTTTAGCGTTTTCCTAGTTATTGCCAAGGTTGGGTAAACCCGTGTGTAAACCTTTACTTTGTGGATAAAATCCACCGCCATCTAGAGGACCCTGACTCCTTGGGAAAACTATTTAAACTCTTTGGTGACAAATAATAGACTGCTTCCTCGAAAGTATTTTGATTACTTCTAGGTGGCAGTGCATTAGAAACTTCGCGCGTCTTTTCGTTGCCATGGCAACGTTACTTTTGTTATAATGTAATTTCCATCTACACTACTTATCGGATCAAAATAAAATTAACATATTCGTGACCGGACGAACATTCTAAATGATTTGGCTATCTCAGATTTTGTCGCCGTTGAGTTTGAAAAAAAAACTTTCGATTAACTTTAATGTAACTTTTTAACTTTTTGGACGATTTTGCCACAAAACTAATGGCATTCAATCGAGAACAAAGCTTGCGGATGGTGAAAATTTCAACTCGATCCGAGCCTCCGTTCGACCGCTATCATGAGCCAAAATGCTGCACGACTTTCCGTTGCCATGGTAACCGTACTTTGTTATAATGTAATTTCCATCTACACTACTTATCGGATCAAAATAAAATTAACATATTCGTGACCGGACGGACATTCTAAATGATTTGGTCATCTCAGATTTTCTCGCCGTGAAGTTTGAAAAAAAAACTTTCGATTAACTTTAATGTAACTTTTTAACTTTTTGAACGATTTTGCCACAAAACTAATGGCATTCAATCGAGAACAAAGCTTGCGGATGGTGAAAATTTCAACTCGATCCGAGCCTCCGTTCGAACGTTATCGCGAGACATATAAACAAAAAAAAAAACAAACAAACAAACAAACAAACAAAAAAAAAAAAACAGTGACTATTTTTTCCGGCAGAGTCAAATGGAAACGCTCGCTTCGCTCGCTTAATGATTTGGCCACCTCAGATTTTGTCGCCGTTTAGTTTAAAAAAAAACTTTTGATTAACTTTAATGTAACTTTTTAACTTTTTGAACGATTTTGCCACAAAACTAATGGCATTCAATCGAGAACAAAGCTTGCGGATGGTCAAAATTTCAACTCGATCCGAGCCTCCGTTCGAACGTTATGGCGAGACATACAAAAAAAAAAAAAAAAAAAAAACAGTGACTAATTTTTCCGGCAGAGTCAAATGGAAACGCTCGCTTCGCTCGCTTAATGACTTTTTAGGATGAAACATTAAAACTAGGAAACGCTCAGTTGGACGCGTTGATAAGCGAGCACGTGCTATAGCTAGACCCACATTGCACATTTTTTTAAATTTTAAAATTTGCGACGTTCGCTGTCCACAGGGCCATGTTTCCAATATTATTTTTTTTGCCAAGGTATTTGGGTAAACCCGTGTGTAAACCTTTACTTTGTGGATAAAATCCACCGCCATCTATCGGACCTTGACTCCTTGGGAAAACTATTTAAACTCTTTGGTGACAAATAATACACTGCATCCTCGAAAGTATTTTGATTACTTCTAGGTGGCAGTGCATTAGAAACTTCGCGCGTCTTTTCGTTGCCATGGCAACGTTACTTTTGTTATAATGTAATTTCCATCTACACTACTTATTGGATCAAAATAAAATTAACATATTCGTGACCGGACGGACATTCTAAATGATTTGGCCATCTCAGATTTTGTCGTCGGTTAGTTTGAAAAAAAAACTTTCGATTAACTTTAATGTAACTTTTTAACTTTTTGAACGATTTTGCCACAAAACTAATGGCATTCAATCGAGAACAAAGCTTGCGGATGGTCAAAATTTCAACTCGATCCGAGCCTCCGTTCGAACGTTATGGCGAGACATACAAAAAAAAAAAAAAACAAAACAAAACCAGTGACTAATTTTTCCGGCAGAGTCAAATGGAAACGCTCGCTTCGCTCGCTTAATTAGTATACTACATCATGGATGTTGTTATAATAATGTAATTTTATTTTCAGACTTTGAAGGCCTCATACCAGTCCTTCACGTTTCTGCGAAATATTATTCCTAAAACCAGAAATGAAGGTAACATTTTATGCAGCTGATTGGTTGAATAGTATTTAGTATCAGGATGTGTGATTTTTTTAAAATATTAAAAGTCAGTTAAAACTGTTAGTTGCTCTAAAAAAAGAAAAAGTGCACATGAATTAAATCAATGATTTTTATTAAATAAATAAAACAAAAGAAGTTATGTTAATGGGCAGACACTGGGATGATTTTTTTTCGTAAAAGAACTATTCTTCAAACATACTATTAACTATGTCAACTTTAAAGGCACGTTTTTTGAACAGAAAACAGCCCTAATGTTTCCACAATCGAAAACCGTTCGTAATTGCTTAATGGCCTAAACCGGACACTGATGATACATTCCGGTTCAAAAAGACTTTCCATGAACAAATTTTTAATTTGCAGTATTTTTTTAAACTATTTCAAGTCAGCACCCATCATTACTTTTTCATTAAAAAAGACTACAAGATTATAATATTATTTAATATTTATCTTGCAGGGTGAAGAACGAACACAATGCCTACTTGTATGGAGAGTCAAGTCGATAATATTAAGTCAACCGTGATTATAATTACTGTGTTCACATTTTCAAAATGTAAAGGGTCTAAAGTTTAGTTTTCAACCCTTCACACACCCTTAAACCCTTAAACGTGCAGACTAATTGATGTCTCCATATCGGAAGAGAAGAGCATGTAATTAAATATTGTAAACAAATATATTATCTTATTTTGTATTAATTCAACACTTGATATATTTTGCAGCAAAATACAGAGAACATTGAATAAAATTGCTAGTATAAAATAAGTGTAATAAGGTATTATTTTCGTAGGTATTTTCGTGCCAAAAAATCTACAGAAACAGCCCTCGTACAAATTGTGGAAACAATTTTAAAACAACTTGACAATCACAAGAAAGTTATAGCACTAAATCTTGATCTCTCTAAAGCTTTTGATGTAGTCGACCATGATTTGCTGCTCGATAAGATGACAAAATATGGTATTCGAGGGCATACTTTTAAATGGTTTAAATCATATCTTTCTGACAGAATACAAAAGGTGTGTATTCAACATAATCACCCTGAAAATTATGGCCAAAACCCTTGTTTCTCTACTACAAGGTACGTACGTTCTGGCGTCCCTCAGGGCTCAATTCTTGGCCCTGTCCTGTTTTTAATTTATGTAAACGAAATGCCTAAGGAACTCAAAGAATGTATGTCTGTTCTCTACGCTGATGACTCCTCTCTCGTGTTGTTGGTGATAGCTTATTGGAGGTTGGCCGTTAAGCCATCCGTAGTTCTCTCTGACGCCACGGATTGGTTTCATGGTAGCAAGCTACTTGTCAAGAGTCAAAAAAACAGAAAGTATGTTTTTTACTAACGGCCACAGCACCTGTAAGGGGTTTTTCGACGTTAGTTTTTCAGGTAAAGATTCCTTGATAACGACACCCTTTTTTGAAGTTCCTTGGTGGGTTTCTCAATTGTAATCTTAAGTGGATCTATCTTGTAAATTACGTTTGTGGCAAACTTTCATCTGCGTGTTACGATTTACGCCAAATAAGGAGTAGCTGTTGTAGAGAAACGATGTTGACGCTGTACTATGCCAATTGTTATTCCCACCTACGTTATGGAATTTTATTGTGGGGACATTCCACTGACTGGCAAAGGGTTTTTAAAAAGCAAAAATACCTTCTTAGGACAATGTTTTTTATAAAATGCAGAGAATCATGAAAGAAGATTTTTAAAGATATAACAACATTTTAACCTTAACCTGTGTTTATATTTTAGAACAATTGAAGACAATTAAAAGTAATTTTAAGGACATTGTTAGTGATTTTACTAATCACAAATACAATACCAGACGAGGTTACCTTCCAACCCCTCAACACAACAGCGCTTTGTTTGAAAAGGGACCAAGATGTGCTGGTATTAAACTTTACAACAAATTACCAAGTTATATTAAGTCTATTGATAACAATAGAGATTTTAATAGAGAAGTGAAACTCTTTCTACTTAAGCACTGTTTTTATTCAATTGAGGAGTTTATGAAGTTTTAGTCGCTTGTATTGTTTGTTTTTTTGATTGTCCATAAACATTGATGTATCTTTTGTTTTAACCAATGTAGGCCCTACTATCTTTGTAACATGGAAACTAATAAATATGAATATGAATATGAATATAAATATAAAATAACCTTCGGTTTTTGGATCAGACCCTACAGAAATGTATATAACTTATAAGGATAAGACATGACTATTTATGTATTAAAGATATTAGTGAATGACAGTAATTTGTCGTAAAAATTTGCCCCGACTGGGGTTCGAACCCGGAACCTCCGGCTTAATGTGTCATTGCTCTACCAATTGAGCTACCGGGATATCAGAACAAACTTTTACTTAACTGCTATTAATTGTTGTGACTGTTGATTTCCATGACATAAATCCAACAGAAGACTGCAATGTAGCTGTCAACTGAACGATCACATGGATCCAATCACTTCTTATCTCCCATGAGTTGGGTAGTATGAATATTAGGTTTTTAAGCATAAGCTCGCTTTAAGGACATTATTAGTGAATGATAGCAATTGTCGTAAAAGTTTGCTCGGACTCGGGTTCGAACCCAGAACCTGTTTGAACAGCAAATTATGTAGAGTTATAGCATAGAAAGTAAATGAAAACTATTTCATTTTCACAAATCTTCACTTTAGGTGGTCAAAATTTTTGTTTAACATTGCTTAATTTAAAAGTTCCCTCAATTTTTAAAAACACCAAAAAATTGAAAACTACATCCTATCTAACAAAACAACAATTTTCTTCAAAGGTAAAATTTTTGTTTTCAACAATTGCTTTAAATGTAAGTTCGTGTTTTCATTAAACCCAAGGGTTTTGAAAAGGTTTTGCTGAAAAAAAATTTTCTAAACCAAAAACCAAATTTCATTTCGATGTGGGGTAGGGTTTCGGGTTTATTGGCTTAAACCCAATGAAAACGGAAAAGGGGGGTTTAGGGCCAATATAAAAAAAAAAAAAGGGGGGAAAAACCCAATTCCCTGCGAAAATTTAAAAATGTGTAAATTTAATTTATTTTGAAAAAGGCACACATAAGACTAAACAATGTAGATAGGCCCCGGCACCTCCACCAAGTGGTAAACAAATTATTTTAAAAAAGTGTCACTAGGCAACCAGTTTTTTTTGGGACCGGCACCCCCCCAAAGAGGTAAACAATTTATTTTAAAAGCTTCACTAGGCAACCAGTTTTTTTGGGCCCCGGCACCTCCACCCAAAAAATGGTAAAAATATTTTTTTATAAGGTTCATAGGAAACCCAGTTTTTTTGGACCGGCACCTCACCAAGATGGTAAACAATATTATTTTATAAGGTTTCATAGGCAACCTTTTAATTTTGGGCCCGGCCCCTCCCCCAAATGGTAAAAAATATTTTAAAAGCTTCATGGAAAACCATTTTAAATTTTGGCCCGGCCCCGCCCCCAAAGAGGTAAACAATATTTTTTTTATAAGCTTTCCCTGGCAACCAGTTTAATTTGGACCGGCACCCCAAAAAGATGGTAAAAAAATTTTTATTTATAAGCGTTCACAGGAACCAGTTAATTTTGGACCGGCACCGCCACCAGAGGGTAAACAATATTATTTTAAAAAGCGTCACGGGCAACCATTTTAATTTTTGGACCGGCACCCCACCAAGAGGTAAAAAAATTTTAAATTTTATAAGCTTTTCACTGGAAACATTTAAATTTTGGGCGGCACCCCCAAGTGAAACAATATTATTTTATAAGCGTAAACAGGAAAACCATTTTAAATTTGGCCCGGCCCCCCCCAAGAGGTAAACAATTTTAAATTAAAAACTTTCCCCTGGGAACCATTTTAATTTTGGACCGGCCCCCACCAAGTGAAACAAATTATTTTATAAGCTTCACTAGGCCATTTTAAATTTTGGGGCCCCGGCACCTCCCCAAAGATGGTAAACAATTTTATTTTTAAGCGTTCACTAGGCAACCAGTTTAATTTGGCCCGGGCACCTCCACCAAGTGGAAAACAATTTAAAATTTTATAAGGTTTTCACTGGGAAACCCATTTTAAATTTGGCCGGCACCCCCCCAAAGATGGTAAAAATTTTATTTATAAACCCACTAGGCAACCAGTTTTAATTTGGACCGGGGCACCCCACCAAATGAAACTATTTTTTATAAAGCTTAAGGAACCGTTTAATTTGCCGGAACCCCAAAGGAGGGTAAAAATAATTTTATGGTTATGGAAAGTTAAAGGGCCGGCACCCCCACCAAAAGGGGAAAAAACAATATTTTTTAAAGCGTCACTAGGCAACCAGTTTTAATTGGACCGGCCCCACAAGAATCAAATTTTTTTATAAGCGTTCCCAGGCCCGTTTAATTTCCGGCACCTCCACAAGATGGTAAAAAAAATATTTTTTTTTATAACGTTCACTGGGAACCATTTTAAATTTGGGCCCCCGGCACCCCCACCAAGAGGGGAAAAAATTTTATTTTATAAGCTTTCACTATAGGCAACCAGTTTAATTTTGGACCGGCACCTCCACCAAGATGGAAAAACAATTTTATTGAGCGGGTAGCGAGCGTCTCCATTTGACTCTTATTTTTTTTTCTTTCTGTTACGTTCTATACGGGTCGCACCGTTTTCTGATCGACCTAAAATTTTTTACACATGTACATACCCCCTAGGGGGGTTGTGTATTTTTTGGGAACAAAATCCGATCTTTGGTTATAAAAAAAAAAAAAAAAAAAAAAAATTCCGACTTATGAAATTTTGCAGGGTCAATAAGTACAACATTTCTCCTATTTTACAAATTTTCAGCTAAATGGTAAAGACTTTTAAAGACTTTTGGGTAGCAACATTGGGGGAATGTGTACCACCATTTGGAAACTAAAAAGCTTGAGAGGGTGCAGAGAAGGGCATTGTTTTTCATACATGGCCGTAAATCCCCCCCCCTGTGACCAGAAGCAGGTTTTTCCAATCCCAGCACCTGAAAACCCCGATCTGGGTTTTTTAAAAAGAGCCCATTTGGCGCACTGTTTTTGACTTGGTGCGCGCGCTAACCCAGGGCCGGGTGTTGAGAGGCGGATTTTAGGACCCCCCCTCCAACCCCCCCCGGGCCAAAGAAGGCCGGCCGACGTGCTTTTTCTTTTGGGGTTTGTTAACCCAGGGAACGACCTGCCGCCCGCCCTCAAAGACGCCCAGAAGTCTTTTTCCCTTCATGTGTGGAGTACTTATGGAAAACCCAACTAAAAGTGCCATTGTTTCACGTAATTAGAAAGGGGCTCTTCGCGGCACGAGATTTCCACAAAGATATAATTTTTTTTTTTTTCAAAATTTGCTAGCGTCGACGCCTTTTCTTGTTAAAAAATGTAAAAAACAAAAAAGGATAAACAACAATAAGATGGTAAACAAAAATTTTTATAGCGTACACTAGGCAACCATTTTAATTGGCCCGGGCAGTCCCCAAGATGGTAAAAATATTATTTTATAAGCGTCACTAGGAAACCCATTTTAATTTGAACCGGCACCGCCCCCAAGAGGTAAACAATATTTTATAAACGTTCACTAGGCAACCAGTTTTAATTTTGGCCGGCACCTCCCACCAAGATGGTAAACAATATTTTTTTTAAAAAGTTCACTGGGCCCAAACCGTTTAAATTTGGGGGCCCGGCACCCCCACCAAGATGGAAAAACAATATTATTTATAAGCGTTCCAGGCAATAGTTTAATTTGGCCCGGGCACCCCCACCAAGATGGTAAACAATTTATTTTATAAGCGTACACTAGGCAACCCATTTAATTTGGCCCGGCCCCTCCACCAAGATGGAAACAATATTATTTTATGGCGTTCACTAGGAAACCCAGTTTAATTTGGCCCGCACCTCCAAAGATGGTAACAATTATTTTAAAAGCGTTCACTAGAAAACCCCCAGTTTTAATTTGGACCGGCACGCCACCAAGATGGAAAACAATAATTTAAAGCGTTCACAGGCAACCAGTTTAATTTGGACCGGCACCTCCCCAAGGGGTAAAAATTTTTATTTTAAAAAAGCTTTCACTAGGAAACCCAGTTTAATTTTGGACCCGGCACCGCCACCAAGATGGAAAACATTATTATTTTAAAAGGTTTCACAGGCAACCATTTTAAATTTTGGGACGGGCCCGCCACCAAGAGGGGAAAACAATATTATTTTATAACGTTCACTAGGCAACCTTTTAATTTTGGGCCCAGCACCGCCCCAAGAGGGGTAAACAAAATTTTAAAAAGCGTTCATAGGCAACCAGTTTAATTTGGCGGCCCCTCCACCAAGATGGAAAAATTTTTTATTTATAAGCGTTCACTAGGCCCAGTTTAAATTTGGGGACCGGCACCTCACCAAGATGGTAAACAATTTATTTTATAAGCGTTCCTAGGCAACCAGTTTTTTTGGACCGGGCACCTCCCCAAAGATGGAAAAAATATTTTTGGGGCAGCGTAGCGAGGTCTTCACTTGCCCTTTTATTTTTTTTTTCTGTTATTTGCTTCTAAAAGGTCGCCCCTTTTCCTGATCGCCCTAAAATTTTTTTACACATGTACATACCACCAAGGGGGGTTTGCTGTTAGTTTTGAACAAAACCCGATCGTGGGTTTTTTATAAAAAAAAAAAAAAAAAAAAAACCCGACGTTAAAAATTTTCAGGGTAAATTTAAGTACAACATTTCTCCTATTTTACAAATTTTCAGCTAAATTGGTCAAGACGTTAAAAAAATTATTGGTTGCAACATTGTGGGAATGCGTCCCAACCTTTGGGAAAACATCCCCAAGCTTGAAGGGGCAGAGAAGGGCATTGCATTTCATACATGGCCTAACATCCCCCCACCCTGTGCCCAGAAGCGGTTATGCCAATGACCATGCACCTGAAATACACCGATCGGGTTTTTTTTTAAAAATGCCTCAGTGGCGCCACTGATTTTGACGTGTGCGCGCGCATCAACCAGGGCCGCGTGTTGAGAGGCGACGATATTTGGCACCCCCGCCTCAACCCCCCCCCGGCCAAAGGAGTGCTCGGCCCACGTGCTTTTTCTTTTCGGGTTGTTAACCCATGGGAAAGACCTGCCCCGCCCCCAAAAACTGCCCCGTAAGTCATTTCCCTTCCATGTGTAAGGAGTACTTATGGGAGAACCAAATACAAGTGCCATGTTAGTTTCACGTAATTTAGCAAGGCTCTTCGGGACGAGATTTCCCCAAAGATATCAAGTGTTTTAGCAAAATATTTGCTAGCGTCGACGCCTTTTCTTGTTAAAAAATGTAATAACAACAAGGATAAACAACAATAAGATGGTAAACAATATTATTTTATAAGCGTACACTAGGCAACCAGTTTAAAATTTGGGACCGGCACCTCCACCAAGATGGTAAACAATATTATTTTTTTAAGCGTTCACTAGGCAACCGTTTTTTTGGACGGCACCTCCACCAAGATGGTAAAACTACATTTTTTTTATAAGCGTTCACTAGGCAACCAGTTTTTAATTTTTGGGCCGGGTACTCCCCCCAAAATGGTAAAAAAATATTATTTTATAGCGTTCACTAGGCAACCCGTTTAATTTGGACCCGGCACCCACCAAGATGGTAAACAATATTATTTTATAAGGTTCCTAGGCAAAAAGTTTTAAATTTTGGGCCCCGGGCCCCCCCAAAAGGTAAAAAAAAAATTTTTTTATAACTAACTGGCAACCAGTTTTTTAATTGGGCCGGCACCTCCCCCAAGATGGTAAACAAAATTATTTATAAGCGTTCCTAGGCAACCAGTTTAATTTGGACCGGCACCCCCACCAAAATGGGGAAACAATATTATTTTATAAGCGTTTCCCAGGCAACCAGTTTAAAATTGGACCGGCACCGCCCCCAAGATGGTAAACAATATTTTTTATAAGCGTTACTAGGCAACAAATTTAATTTGGGGCCCGGGACCCCACCAAATGGTAAACAATATTATTTTATAGCGTTCATAGACAACCATTTAATTTGGACCCCCGGGACCTCCACCAAAATGGAAAAAATATTATTTTTTTAAGGTTACTAACAACCAGTTTTTAATTTGGACCGGCACCTCCACCAAGATGGTAAAAAAATATTATTTTTTAAGCGTAACTAGGGAACCATTAATTTGGCCGGCACCCCACCAAGATGGTAAACAAAATTATTTTATAAGCGCACTAGGCAAACCCGTTTAATTTGGGCCGGCACCCCACCAAGATGGTAAACAATATTTTTTATAAGCGTTCATAGGCAATTGTTTAAATTTGGACCGGCCCTCCACCCAAAATGGTAAACAATATTTTTTAAAGCGTTCATAGGGGAAAACCCTTTAATTTTGGGCCGGGGACCTCCCCCAAAATGGTAAACAAAAATTATTTTATAAGCGTTTACTAGAAAACCGTTTAATTTGGCCCGGCACCCCCACCAAGATGGTAAACAATATTATTTTATAAGCGTTTTTACTAGGCAACCGTTTTAAATTTTTACCGGCACCGCCACCAAGATGGGAAACAAAAATTATTTTTTTAAGCGTTCATAGGGGAATTAGTTTAATTTGGACCGCACCTCCATCAAGATATAAACAAAATTTTTTATAAGCTACACTAGGCAACCAGTTTAATTTGGGCCCACTCCACCCAAAAGGTAAACAATATTATTTTTAAGCGTTTCCTGGCAACCGTTTAATTTGGACCCCCACCGCCCCCAAGATGGGAAACAATATTATTTTATGAGGTTCACTAGGCAACCGTTAATTTGGACCCGGGACCTCCACCAAAATGGGAAACAATATTATTTTAAAGCGTCATAGACAACCCGTTTAATTTTTGGACCGGCCCTCCCCCAAATGGTAAACAATATTATTTTTTTTAAACGTTCACTAGGCAACAAATTTAAATTTTGGGCCGGAAACCCCCACCAGATGGTAAAAATATATTTTATAACTTCATAGGCAACATTTAATTTGGGCCGGCACCCCACCCAAATGGTAAACAAAAATTTTTTTTAAAGCGTTCACTAGGCAAAAAGTTTAATTTGGCGGGGCCGCCTCCAAAAGGGGGAAACAAAATTAAATTTTTAAAACGTTCACTAGGCAAAACCGTTTAATTTGGACCGGCACCTCCACCAAGATGGTAAAAAATAATTTTATAAGCGTTCACTGGCAACCGTTTAATTGGGCCGGCACCCCACCAGATGGTAAACAATATTTTTAAAGCGTTCATAGGGGGGGGGGGGGGGGGCAAAAAAAGAGGAAAAAAAAAAGGAAGGAAAGAAGGGGGGACCTAAAGAGGTAAAAACAAATTTTTTTAAAGCGTACACTAAAGGGGGAACCAGTTTAATTTGGACCGGGGCCCTCCACCAAGTGGGAAACAATATTTTTTATAACCGGCACCCCCACCAGATGGAAAAAATATTATTTATAAGGTACACTAGGCAACCCTTTAATTTTACCCGGGACCTCCCCCAAGATGGTAAACATATTATTTTATAAGCGTACACTAGGCAACCGTTTTAAATTTTGGGGCACCCAAACCCAAAAGGGGAAACAATATTATTTTATAAGCGTACACAGGCCCCATTTAATTTGGACCGGCACCCCACCAAAATGGTAAAAATAAAAACGTCGTTGGACGCGTTTTTGAGCGAGCACCGGTACGTGCAACATGACCCCAGTAGACATTCCCCTAAGGCCACCCCACAGGTAGGCCAAAATGGATATTTCATGTACACTGAAACTATTTTCTTTTCATTATACTAATTACGTCATGCCTTCTAAAGTGTATCTTTTTATCTTTACGTCCCCTTATTTTTTTGCATCATTTTTCGAATTAGATTTCAATAAGTCTTTTAAATCTTGACCGATTTAGCTGAAAAAAGTAAAAAAAAAAAGAAGAGAATGGTGTATTTATTGACCCCGTAAAATTTTAAAAAGATCGGAACATTTTTTATTTTTTATTTTTTTATTTTATTTTTTATTTTTTATAACCAACGATCGGATTTTGTTCAAAAACTATACAGCAACCCGCCTAGGTGGTATGTACATGTGTGAAAAATTTCAGGTCGATCAGAGAAACGGTGCGACCTGTATCGAAGCAGTAACAGAAAAAAAAAACAGACATTCGAGCCATAAGAGTCAAGTAGAGACGCTCGCTTCGCTCGCTCAACAATATTATTTTACTAGGAAAACGCTCAGTTGGACGCGTTGTTGAGCGAGCACCGGTACGTGCAACACGACCCGAGTAAGACATTCCCATAATGTTACATACCAATAAGTCTTTAAGGTCTTGACCGATTTAGCTGAAAATTTGAAAAATAGGAGAGAATGGATAAAATCCACCGCCATCTAGAAGACCTTGACATCATTTCCTTGTTAAACTCTTTGGTTACAAATAATACACTGCTTCCTCGATAGTGTTTTGATTACTTCTAGGTGGCAGTGCATAGTGACGTGAAACCACGTGCGCCGTTGCCATGGTAACGGGACTTTGTTATAATGTAATTTCCGACTACACTACTTATCGGATCAAAATAAAAATAACATATTCGTGATCGGACGGACATTCTAAATGATTTGGCCACCTCAGATTTTGTCTCCGTTAAGTTTGAAAAAAAAACTTTCAATTAACTTTAATGTAACTTTTTAACTTTTTGAACGATTTTGCCACAAAACTATACAGCAACCCGCCTAGGTGGTATGTACATGTGTGCAAAATTTCAGGTCGATCAGAGAAACGGTGCGACCTGTATCGAAGCAGTAACAGAAAAAAAAAAAACAGACATTCGAGCCATAAGAGTCAAGTGGAGACGCTCGCTTCGCTCGCTCAATAAGCGTTCACTAGGCAACCAGTTTAATTTGGACCGGCACCTCCACCAAGATGGTAAACAATATTATTTTATAAGCGTTCACTAGGCAACCAGTTTAATTTGGACCGGCACCGCCACCAAGATGGTAAACAATATTATTTTATAAGCGTTCACTAGGCAACCAGTTTAATTTGGACCGGCACCTCCACCAAGATGGTAAACAATATTATTTTATAAGCGTACACTAGACAACCAGTTTAATTTGGACCGGCACCGCCACCAAGATGGTAAACAATATTATTTTATAAGCGTTCACTAGGCAACCAGTTTAATTTGGACCGGCACCGCCACCAAGATGGTAAACAATATTATTTTATAAGCGTTCACTAGGCAACCAGTTTAATTTGGACCGGCACCTCCACCAAGATGGTAAACAATATTATTGAGCGAGCGTAGCGAGCGTCTCCACTTGACTCTTATGGCTCGAATGTCTGTTTTTTTTTGTTTTTTTTTCTGTTACTGCTTCGATACAGGTCGCACCGTTTCTCTCATCGACCTGAAATTTCTCACACATGTACATACCACCTAGGCGGGTTGCTGTATAGTTTTTGAACAAAATCCGATCGTTGGTTATAAAAAATAAAAAAATAAAAAATAAAATAAAAAAATAAAAATGTTCCGATCGTTATGAAATTTTGCAGGGTCAATAAGTATAGTACAACATTCTCTACTATTTTACAAATTTTCAGCTAAATCGGTCAAGACGTTAAAGACTTATTGGTATGCAACATTATGGGAACGTCGTACTTGGGTCGTTGTTGCACGTACCGGTGCTTGCTCAACAACGCGACGGGACTTTAGCGTTTTCCTAGTATTTTATAAGCGTACACTAGGCAACCAGTTCAATTTGCTTCAGATTACTTGGCAGTTTGTTATACAATTTGGCACCGGCATAAGTTGGCCCTTTTTCAAAGAGAGTTGAATTGTGGGGCACTTTATACATATCCTGCTTCTGCCTGGTATTGTGGCTGTGAGTATCACAATTCCTCAATCTGTCAGGTCTATACTGTTTCAGATACAAGACGGTTTTAAAGATATAACGAACATTACATGATGAATAGAAAAAAATTTTGTTTTTAATTTATTGTTGTCTCGTTCAACACATACCTACACGCGGAGTCAGCGAAAAAATCTCGTTCCATCTTACCACACACAAAAAATAAGCCAAAATTATTTTTATTTTTTATTGTTTTAGTTTGAGACGTAATTGAGCGAGCGAAGCGAGCGTCTCCACTTGACTCTTATGGCTCGAATGTCTGTTTTTTTTTTTTTTTTACTGTTACTGCTTCGATACAGCAGTGCGATTCTGTAAAATAGTCGCTATGATAGCGATAGCGATTACGGTTGATATAAAATATCAATCGTTATAAATTATCGTTATCGACCTGATTCTGTAAAATAGTCGCTACGGCCGCCATTTATCGTATCTTGATAGCATAGCATAGCGACTCCTTTTTCATTCTCGTTATCATAGCGATCGCTATCATTTTTACAGAATCAGTCGACACGCAAAATTGTCGCTAAAGTGCCGGATAACGATCGTTATCTTCCATAACGATTTTACAGAATCAGACCGCTGGTCGCACCGTTTCTCTGATCGACCTGAAATTTTGCACACATGTACATACCACCAAGGCGGGTTGCTGTATAGTTTTGTGGCAAATTCGTTAAAAAAGTTACATTAAAGTTAATCGAAAGTTTTTTTTTTAAACTAAACGGCGACAAAATCTGAGGTGGCCAAATCATTTAGAATGTCCGTCCGATCACGAATATGTTATTTTTATTTTGATCCGATAAGTAGTGTAGATGGAAATTACATTATAACAAAGTCCCGTTACCATGGCAACGGAAAGTCGCACAGCTTTTTTGGCTCATGATAACGGTCAAACGGAGGCTCGGATCGAGTTGAAATTTTGACCATCCGCAAGTTTCGTTCCCGATTGAATGCCATTAGTTTTGTGGCAAAATCGTTTAAAAAGTTATAAAGTTACATTAAAGTTAATCGAAAGTTTTTTTTTAAAACTAAACGGCGACAAAATCTGAGGTAGCCAAATCATTTAGAATGTCCGTCCGGTCACGAATATGTTAATTTTATTTTGATCCGATAAGTAGTGTAGATAGAAATTACATTTTAACAAAAGTAACGTTACCATGGCAACGAAAAGTCGCACAAGACTTCTGGTCACTATAGATAGATAGATAGATAGATAGATAGATAGATAGATAGATAGATAGATATTTTTATTCACTTAGACTAGTACAGTGTACAAGTATAACTCTTTGCAGAGAAAGTGAATAGTCTATAATTAATAATTAATAATAAAAGTGATAGTAATTATAATGATATACACAGTGTTAGAAGAAAGAATAGTTGAATATAAAGCATAAATGATAATTGAAATGGATATTGATATTGATATGTATGATGATTGATAATATTGATATATATATATATGATGATTCATTAATTGATTAATAATGATAAACACAGTGTTTATGTTAAAGTAGAGTAGATGCAAAACAATAGCATGCGCTACTATAGATTAAGAACTCATATATAATAAAGAAAAGTTGGATATAAAGCAATTTTTGATGTGATATTGTGATAATAATTGCTGATGGCACAGAAAACAGCAATGATGTACAGGAGAATGTGTCTAGTATATATATGATGATTGATTGATTGATTAGTGTTTATGGTAAAGTAGAGTAGATGCAAAATATGCCCTACTAGATTAAGAATTCATATAGAATAAAGAAAAATTGGATATAAAGCAATAATTGATATGATATTGTGATAAGAATTGCTAATGGCACAGAGAACAGCAATGATGTACAGGAGAATGTGTCTAGTATATATATGATGATTGATTGATTGATTGATTGATTAGTGTTTATGGTAAAGTAGAGTAGATGCAAAATATGCCCTACTAGATTAAGAATTCATATAGAATAGAGAAAAATTGGATATAAAGCAATAATTGATATGATATTGTGATAAGAATTGCTAATGGCACAGAGAACAGCAATGATGTACAGTAGAATGTGTCTATAATATATAATTGATATATATATACGCGGGCTTCCTATTGTGTATATTTAATATATTTATTTTTGTCATCATTTGGTATGCTCATAACTTTGTATTTTGCTTACTTATCTGATGTATATTGCAGGAATAAAATGCATTTAAATTGAATTGAATTGATATATATATATATATATATATATATTGGGGTGTGTGGTGTGTGATGATTGATTGATTAGTGTTTATGTTAAAGTAAAGTAGATGCAAAATAATAGAATGCCCTACTAGATTAAGAATTCATAATATAGAATAAAGAAAAGTTGGATATAAAGCAATATTGATGTGATATTGTGATGAGAATTGCTGATGGCACAGAAAACAGCAATTGGAGGATGTACAGCAGAATTACTGAATGAACTGAATGTACTGCCACCTAGAAGAAATCAAGAGTAAAATAGTTTTCCCAAAGAAATGATGTCAAGGTCCTCTAGATGGCGGTGGATTTTATCCATTCTCTCCTATTTTACAAATTTTCAGCTAAATTGGTCAAGACCTTAAAGACTTACTGGTATGTAACATTATGGGCATGTCGTACTCGGGTCGTGTTGCACGTACCGGTGCTCGCTCAACAACGCGTCCAACTGAGCGTTTTCCTAGTATTACTTTATTGAGCGAGCATCTCCACTTGACTCTTATGGCTTGAATGTCTGTTTTTTTTTTTTTTTCTGTTACTGCTTCGGTACAGGTCGCACCGTTTCTCCGATCGGCCTGAAATTTTGCACACATGTACATAGCACCTATGCGGGTTGCTGTATAGTTTTTGAACAAAATCCGATCGTTGGTTATAAAAAATTAAAAAAATTAAAAAAATTAAAATGTTCCGATCGTTATGAAATTTTGCAGGGTCAATAAATACAACATTCTCTCCTATTTTACAAATTTTCAGCTAAATTGGTCAAGACCTTAATTAGTGTAGATAGAAATTACATTTTAACAAAAGTAACGTTACCATGGCAACGAAAAGTCGCACGAGAATTCTGGTCACTATGCACTGCCACCTAAAAGTAATCAAAATACTATCGAGGAAGCAGTGTATTATTTGTTATTACCAAAGAGTTAAAATAGTTTTCCCAAAGAAATGATGTCAAGGTCCTCTAGATGGCGGTGGATTTTATCTATTCTCTCCTATTTTACAAATTTTCAGCTAAATCGGTCAAGACCTTAAAGACTTATTGGTATGTAACATTATGGGAATGTCGTACTCGGGTCGTGTTGCACGTACCGGTGCTCGCTCAACAACGCGACGGGACTTTAGCGTTTTCCTATAACTACACTGTACGAGCATGCTTGACAAAAGTAACTTTAAACAGTAATTAAAAACGGAGCATAATTACTTTTAAAAGTAATTCAGTTACAGGCTTACAGCTAGTTACATTACAATAATAGTAATAAAAGTAGTAATTCAATTACTCAAAAAATAACTAATTACTTTTACTCGGTTACTTTACAACACTGATTATTATCATCAATTGATTTGCTTAACTAGTTTATTATTTTGCACACATTTGTGTAGGACCTATGTAAATAGTTTTATAGCCAAAAGGATAGACATCGAGTTAAAATAAAAACTAAATAAGTACAGTATTGTGCTGAATATAAGCCGACCCCCTAACAATTCTTGTTGTAATATAAATAAAACAATGCATAAACATGCATGTATGAGCTTGTAAGGGACTTTCATACTTAAATAATGAAAAAAAAAGGTACCTAGGCTTATTTTCGGGACAACACGGTAGGGAACACAAAAACCCTACGCCCCCTCAGGAATCGATAAGCTCTCGTTGGATACTTCTCAAAATAGTTAAACTTCAAAAAAAATAACTTTAAAAAACAAAAAATACTCGGCGATGGGTCGCCAAATTAAAAAGTAAAACACGATTTTAAAACTCACGGGAAGTAAAAATTAATTAAGAAAAAAAACAACTGATCAGACAAAAATCACTAAAACTTGAATGTTACTCACCTAGGCGTGAACCTGGTTATCAAGTCTAAAGTTACCAAACCAGTTCATAAAACACTCCTATAACTCACCAAGCCCCCCAAAAAATTGAGAAATGTAAAACAGCGAAACAAACATCTCTGAAATACAACTTAAAATTTTGTGATATACGAAAAGAATAAAATATCCTTTTGGGAAACATTTTAAGAAGAACTAAAGCTAAACACATACAATCAGAATGACCCCTCAGGATTTACCCAAGATGGTGCGGGAAATGTCACCGCCTTGACTAGGTTAGGGCTGGGCACATGCCATCATCATAAGTGGCGGGGAATAAAAGTCATTCACCAAAACCCTTTCCCTCGAAATTTAAACACACATGTAAAAAGGGTTAACAAAAATTTTAAAATTCACATAAAAAATTACGAAAGAAAAAGATAAAAACATAAAAAGAACAAAGACAACACATAGTCAATTTAAAGTCAGTAAGTATATCAATACAAGAAACTTTACAGGAATAAGATATTAAGACAGTAAGAAATAAAAACAAATAAACAAATAAACAAGGTTTTTAGAAGGGGAAAAATGTCCATTGAATTAAACAGTTACAAAATCCTTGAGATAGGTGGTTTGTTACGACGCTTTTGGACTGCTTTTGCCTGGAGTTGAACCTGATTGTTGGGATCCCTGCGAGCAGGAGAGGGGCTGACCATGGACTCTGCGACCACCGGTGTAGGCGGAGCGGTTAATTCACCATAGGATCGGTGAAATGGCTCAGCAAATTCTTCTGCAAGGGCAGAGGCAGCAAAAGGTTTTCAGCAGAGTCTGCTGGACGTTTGCAGGCAAAATTCAGCCGGTGGGAAAGACGCGAGACAACCTGATCATAGTCATGCTCCACCTCACATCTCCCCGACAACTCAAAGGGTTTTTTTGGGCCTTAACGGAAAGTATTACCCCCGGCAACCACCCTCTCCAGGCTTGTGGAACGATGTACACCCGACCCACAGCAAATGAACGAGTTTGCGGCAAGGGGACGCTGGAGATCGGGGAGCTGATGCGGATGAAGCGTCAAAAACGAGCAAATCCGGCGACCAAAGATCTCACACGGAGAGCCCTGGGGTTGTACTAGGAGTTGTGTGTAGATGAGGAGAATGCACGAGTTCGCGCCCCCAAAATTGTAGGCAAAAAAGCTTCTTTAAAAGGTTCTTGACATCTGGACGGCTCTCTCTGCCGGGCCCATTTGCGCGGGCTTGTACGGGGCACTGAGAGTATGCGAATGCCATTAGCTTGGCAGAACTCTTAAAATTCGGTGGAGGGGAAAGCTGGCCCATTGTCCTTCCCAATTTGCAGGAATTCCATGCTTTGCAAACCCCGGAAACGCAGGAAATCCAATTGTTGTCACCAGACATTGAGCCCACGGTATCTGCTACCTCGACCCATTTGAGGTAGCATTACAAAAATAGGAAAGTGTGCCAGAGTTGGACAGCGAAATCTAAAGCAAGCGAGCCCAGACCGCTCAGGGCAGACCATGAAACAACGGGGCCCCTGAGGGTCACGCTGCTAAGAACAGGTTGCATGATTTAACTAAAAACTCTAGTCCTCACTTATACCTGGCCACCAGCTAGCGCGTGTAGGCCTTAGTCGGACAATCCCGGTGACTTGTGTGAAGTTTAAGAACTGAGGGACGAAGTACGGGGGGGAATGAAAAACACGATTGCCTCGCAACACACAACCCGCATTCCGACAGTTCCATGATTATGTACGGGGATCCAATTTCAACACACCTAAAATAGGTAGCCCATGTAATACATGCCCAAAGACCGGGACAGAATTGGGCCCTCACGGGTACCTTTTAGCGATATTTGTCCCGTGAGGGGATAGAGACGGGGCTTCCTCAAAAAGCAGAAACTCCCGTGGCTCAGGAAATTCCTCACAAACGCATTGCCAAAAGGTAACCTGCTCAAATAGTTGCATTGCGTGCATTTTACCTGGTCGTTTGCTGCAATTGAATTGATACGCTTAGATTAGACCCCAACGCAGATGTTTTGGTGAAAAAACATCTGGAATCGGGCGATGGGGCCTAAAAACCACACAACGGCTTGTGTCCGTAAGAATTTTGAAATTACGTCCTAAAAAATACTTTGGGGAAATTTGGGACCCCCCAAAAATTACCGCCAAACCCCCTCCCGATAAATTTTGAGAGTAGTTTTCTCGCTGGCTCGGAGAGTTCGCGGGCATACGCACTGGCGTCCTCCCCTTTTGCCAAAAAACATGGGATAGCACTGCCCCACACCAAAAGGTGAAGATCCGCAGCCAAAACAATCGGTAACTTGGGGTTAAAAGCATAAGTACCTCACAGAAGTATGACTTTTGAGCTACTTAATGCACGCCTCTTCCGACTCACCCCCCTTCCCGGTTCGTTTTCCAGGGATGAAACAGCTGGTAAAGGGGAGGAAACGAGTCGCCTTATCGGAAAACCCATATAGTAATTTATGAAACTAGGAAGCCTAAGTTTTCCGACAAGTAGGGGAAGGTATATCCGTAAAAGACCAAACTTACTATCCCTTGGCTTGATCCCGTTTGGGAGAAAAGTGTAGCCACAATTCGTAGCAGGGACTGCAAACGAACACTTTTCTAGGCGAAAGGTAAAACCAACATCATTTAGGCGAGAAACCCCCTTCCCAACACGTTCGCTAGTTCCTTTTTATTGCTACCCTTTACCAGAAGATATCTAGAAACACAAGAACCCCCCTAAGTCGCTAGAAGCACTCGGTCAGACGCGGAAAAAACCGGGCGCTGACGACGTCCAGGACTTTGTGTGTCAGCGGAAAAAGTCCGCGATGGGGATTCGTGTCAAACATTTTAAGGTTTTCCCCATCAAAAGACACCTGTAAAAAGCTTGAGAGAGGTCAACTTGGTAAATAGCTACCCTGAAAGCTTACTTAGGATTCGCAGTTGTGGGAACGGATAGATTTCCCCCCACAGACGGGTTTTACCGTTCCGGAAAAAACCCCCCAAATGCGAAACTTCCCTCCGCTTTTCCCATTAAAAGTCGGTGTTGCCCACTCAGGGAGTGACTGGAACAAAACACCTGATTTACCATTTGCGATTTCCGGCTCACTCTAGATGAAGAGCAAACGGCCAGGCCTTTGTTTCGGAAAACAGGAAAAGCTCCGACTTTAGGTAGTGTGGGCTGGAGGGGCCAAAGTACTTGCCCAAAACCCGGCTGGAACAACAATGAAAATTTGCAGATACAATGGGGAAAAGATGCACGTTGATTTTTCCCTCAGATGGTCCCGGAAAGAAATCTACCTTAGAGACATATTTGGGCACCATCTACAATAAAACCCCAAAACTCAAACCCAATTTGACCCTTTAAGCAGGACCTTTTGCGACATAACAAAGAAGGAAAACACCCTTTTACCCGCAGTTTTTTTCCTTTCGACCAGGTTTAAGATGAAATCGGTGATGATAAAGGAATCTAGAAAACGCGCCCATACAAATCACTCCCCAAGAGGTGTATGCCCCACCATCTACCTCCATAACCGAGGTTTATATTAAAAGAACAACCCGAATCGGCGGAGGGGGCTGGACCAGCCTTACCGGTACCTGAAAAAAACCAGAGAAACATGGTTAGGTCGCTATTTTCTTCCCCACCCGGTGGCCCAGCCCTTTCTTGCTTCCTCGTGAATTTCCCCCAGAAATATCCTGGGCTGGGTTTCGACCTGCGGCCCGGGGGGCTGGGTCGTGCTTTTTCTGGGACACATTCCGGACTAGATGTCCCACTTGCCGGGAATAATTGCACCGTATTTGTACGGGCAATTGGACTTCTGTGGCCCCCGTCCACAGAGGGCAAGACCTTCCCTGGTCGGACTAGTAGGCCTACCTAGGCCTATTCCCACCACCTTTGCCCCCTTAGGCCTAAACCGACCCCGAGGCCTGATGAACAGAGCTGCCTGAGGTGAGCAAAAGCACCACTAACCTGGCCTTGCAACTTCGCCATGTTGATTTTGCGGTCTCCGCTGTACGGCACGATCATACACTTTAAAAACATGTGAGATCTTTATGCTAAACAACGTCTCCTTAAGACGCATGTCTCGCATGCCCAACCTTTTTTGCAGCAAAACTTTGTTAAATCTGCAAAATCGCAATCTTTTGCTAGCGACGCAGTCGGCAACAAAATCTTGAAGCATTGCCGGGCTTTTGTGTTCGCCCATGAAAATGCTCTGTGACCCATACATTTGTCTTTGGGACGGAAAAGATTATCCAAAGTCTCTATAGCTTTTTCAACGATACTGTGGTTTGGGGCCATAGCTTCCCTATGCTTCTGTAAACTATGTCCCCCGGTTGGAAACAGGTAGCCCGCTTCCGGTCATCGTCGTGATGCCATTTTGCCCCAAAATAAAAACCAAGTTTTTCTTTAAAAAAAGACCACTCTTCCAGGTCCCCCTTTACCACTCTGGGGGTGTGCCACATACCCCGATAGAAGGCTGGACTGTAGGAGGAGGGGCCCCTGGTAGCAAAAAAAGCTTGTAGGCCTATGTCTAGGGCAAAACACAGCGGGCTAGGGCTAGGGGCCTAGCCCGGGGATGGGAAGTAGATGCTAAATCTCATAGCCTACTGACCTGGTGCCTTCAAAAAATCCCATCCTCGTCGCCATTGTGATATACGCAAAGAATAATACATATCCATGTTGGGAAACATATTTAATGAAGACACTAAAGCTAAACACATACAATCATGACATGACCTGCCTCAGGACTGCATCCAAGATGGTGCTGGAATGTCACCGCCTTGACTATGGTATATGGCTGGGCACACTGCCATCATCATAAGTGGCGGGGAATACAAGTCATTCACCACATAATTTATACTAGATCTAGGATGACATTACAACAGACAATCAACGGTTCATAAGTTAAACCAGAACGGGCTATATTGCATGACACAAATGAATTTCCTTCATTGACAAGGAATACATTTCAAACCCTACCTATCAGTACTGATGTCTAAAAGCGAAATGGATATCCAGTTAAGATATCTCTTGGTCTGATGGACAACAGTAAAGTTTCCCGAAAATTTATGGAAATATAATTGTTAATAAAACTTAGTTTAAATACTCATCACAAATGATCATGACTCCCATCGAAACCTTATGACGTCGAAGAAGTCCGACGTGTAGTTCCGTAACTTGCTGCGTATTTGTAGACGATCGTAGTCTTGTATTGAAGATCCTGTCTTGAGTTCGTATCCCGGATGTGATTACTCTTGAGTTCAACTTTCCCTTGATAATGTTTGAGCGGTGATAAAATACGATATTTTATCGTGCGAATAACTCAACTCCGACCGTACGTTTTTAATGTTTCACACTTGCCCGATATCAGCATTCCAAGTCCAACAACCAAGTTTTTCCTGTATCTCACACGGTAAACTGTCAGACGTTCAATAATGTAAACACGCCTACTTTTATCGGCTCAGTTCTGGTCTTACCCGTCTTTATTACCAAAGCACTTCGTTCGACGTTGCTGACTCAGGCACTCACGAATGTTCCGAGTTCTTATTGTTGATGTTATCTCTAAGCTCTTTGCAATTAAAATTCGCCATTTTATTCTTCAACTAAATGCATTTACGAATTCCGAAACCAATTTACATAAAAACTAAGCCTCGGCCAAGATATCGAATGGTAATTAAATGTTCCTTATATGTTCCTATATTTGGATTCATAAACAATATTATCCTCACCGATTTCCTTTTTATAATATTTCAATCTGTATTTCGTTGTAATACAACCACCAAACCTTGCTTGCGTTATCGCGTCCTAAACTCCAGGCTAAGCGAATATAATCTTTCTCGGTTCCTTTAAAATCCCAACTAACTCTCGGTCCAGATATCGAATGGTTCTAACCCTTTCTGGTTATCGATGCTGTCTTTTATCAAGTCCGTAGGTTTATTAATATGCTCCTAAAGCATGCAAAAGTTCGTTTACTCACGTATCCCTGGGCTGGGCTAGCCTTATAAAATGTACCTCGGTTGGTTATCGTTTTCGTTGATTTCTGGTATTTCTTCTTGGCAGATCGCCGTTCACTTTCGATTATCACTTTCGCAGATTTTTAACACGCGTTTTCTATATCCAAAGTGTTCTTTCCTAGTACACTTTCCCTAAGTTTTACGCAACGTCTCAAATCGCCCACGCACACGACCGATTTCCAACTTCACGTCTCAAAGCTCTCACGACACACTGCCGACAAACGCCGCTCTCAACAATCAAAAAACCGATCGTAGCGTTATGATAACCAATCAAAGACCAGCACACAGCGTCATTAAACTGAACTAGGTCCAAACAAATGTCCGGGTGACGCTACATGCGAAAATGATGAAATATGATCTTGGCATTTTCTAGAATTTAATAAAATAGATTGACATAGATTTTATATTAAAATTGTTAAACTTAAGTGAATCACATGATTCTTTTTATGAAATCAAATGAAATTTTCTCTAGTTTCTGATTTAAATCAAACCCGTTCTGTATTATTAGTATTTAATTAGTTTATACATGGTTTCCACATTTAACCCAGTTGCCTCAGTAGTAGCCTCGAACCAGCTCATGAAAAATACACAGCTCTCCTTCCACTGACCAACGACATCGACTTCGAGATACAAATCGATCTTCGAACGACCAATGCCAAAAGACCTAAGTACACTCAGGGAGAGGCCGTATAGTCTCAGTATGTGTTAATTATGATCAAACATCTAAATAAATAAGGGATTTTTCCTTGATAATTAGACCCCATTTATATTACCGGTACTAGCGTTCATCGCGAGTTGGTAGGTTACGGGGTAAAATTCAGCGTTTGTCGCTAATGCTATGATTGAGTTTTGAATATCAACCTGCCTTCCAACCTGCGTCCTGACTTGCGTTTCAAGTTAGTAATATAAACGGGGTTTAAGAGAGAAAAACAAGTGTTGAAATGTGTTTATTTATTTTTGAACTTAATGTTACAATACGTACAGACAGCTTAAAATAAAAGTTTGCATAGTAGGTGTTACTTGAGAGATAGTTGAAACACATTGCAATGAATACCAAAAGTATGTAGACCTACATAGGGACCAAATCACAGATTGTCTATAAATAAGACACAAACAAATAAAGAGTTTTAAGCTTGTGGCGGTAGGAACCACCTAACAGTACTAATTATGAGTAACAAATTTTAGCCGTTGGGTAGTTTCCATTGTTACTCGTTTCTTATTCCTACAAACCTGAATTTTTTAAACTTTCTTAATGTTGTTGATTTTTTTTTTTTTTTTTAAATAGGTACCCAAACTAGATGCAAATCCTTGGAAGAAAATCAGGTAATGTTTGGATTGGGGTAACCTGTGTTCCAGATGTCATCCCCAACATGCAGTAACCAGGATAAACTAAAACTACCTACATCAAAATGTATCAGTCCGTAATTGAGAGAAACAAATAACCATGATCCAATGGGTAATGGAATCACGTACACCGACTACGCAGTGTTGGGTAGAAACTTTTAAAAAAGAACGCATTCCTTTTTTAGTTAGAAGTACTTTCAACACAAAAGTTACAAATTTTGATGAATTTTAATAAAGTTTTAGAAGTTCCTTTTCACTCTTCGAGATGACAAGACCTACCATGTCTCTACATTTTGAAAACATTAGCTGATACAGATATGAAAATCAGTTGATAAAAAACAGTAGAATATCATTTTTAGGAGGCATAACCTTGATTGATGAACCTATCATAGTTGCTCGCGACGACGCAGCTTAAAAGTCACGACAAAGCATATGTATGTACCATAATTTATCTGATGAAGGAACTTTTATTTTTATTATTTCAGGAACTCAAAAGTTCATTTTAATGTGATGGAAATGTAACTTTAAAAAGTTCCTTTTTTTGCGGGAACTTACTTGGCACTGGACATAAGTTTAAAGAAAATTATATTTATTTACAACCTTGTAGTTGTACTACAATTGAATTTTATTTTATTAACTTTTTACATACAGTGGAACATAAATATATTTCTTGTTATGTACAAGAAAAAACAACCAATGACAATCAATCAACCAATCAATCGTCAGCTTCAACTACTGCAATGTTGAGTGGAGTTTTTCTGCCATATATATAGGGCATTTCACTGTAAACGGTTATAAAGCATTCGACATACAATCATGTACACATGAAAAAAATATATATCTAGAGATTTCTCTTCTGAGCCCAAATGCACAAAGTTTGGGGTTTGACTTTTATGTTTTCCAAACTAACAATTTATTCTCCATTAAATTATTCCCATTAATTTAACATAGCAAAACGCTTTGAATGATACTAGAGAAAACATATTTGGGATATATTTTTACACATTTACAATTATTTTAATTACAATTTCCCTTGTACAGATACAGCTTGAGTAATAATCTAAATTAGGCTTTGCATGGAACGCTTAATTTTGCAGGCCACACCATTGTTGTACCAGCCCTAAATGCTAAGAATCATCAACATGCGACTGAATGACTCACTCCGCGTAGTTCATGGGGCACGGCAGCGTGGATCATCTAGACTGGGCTTGTACTACAGCGGCGCTACGAATGTGAGAAAGTGAGTGCAAAGCCCAATTGATTGGAGCAAAGTTTACAAATGGCACAACTTGACAATCCAGGCCCTGCCGCAGAATATGGTGGAGATCTCGCTTTTAAAGTGTCATAAACCGATTGCCTGAATTTCTTTCTCTCCACAAGATCATTCTCCGAAGATGACAGCTTAGCTTACCATGCCTTCTGCCCTCTTTGTACCTTGAGTTGCGTGTGCGTCAACTAGAAGCCTATGTAATAGGCTCATAATGTTCTTATTAGTTTGATCTGTTTTCAGTCAAATATACATAGGCCAACATTGCAATGCAAAGGTATGAACACATTCCATTGTATGATACATTGATACTACAACCAAATCAAGGGCTGGTAGACCACATGATTTACTTAAATGATCGATGGTGTACATCTCGTATGTTTGCTCATAGTCATATCCTAGAAAATGTTACTACATATATACAATAAGGTGGTGACAACATTTAAATAACAACATTATTACATTAATTTAAATTTTGTTTTTCTAAACTTAAGCATCCATGCAATAATTCAATCTTTTAAATTAGAGATGGGACGATTCCAAAACCGATTCCGTCGATTCCACCGATTCTCTAAGAATCGTTAGAATCGCGATGTCCATATTTTTAGGCCATTTGAGCGATTCCGATTCCTGTTGAAAATATCGACAAGGTCGCACGACGTACACAGTCCTGACTCCTGAGTCCCACTCGGCAGGCCTCGGGCGGTTTCGCATACGACCACCTCAAAGTGCGTTGTTTTTAACCACGTTTTCGAGACTCCATGACATCTTCAGCCAATCAATAACACTTCATCCATCCAGCCTTCTCTGAACGCGAAGTATTTATCTCGCTCGGTGAACCTATCTTATCTTTTGGCTTTTGGCCTCTTTTTGGTCTACTTTTCAAGATAACATTGCAAGGTAACTTCTTGCTGTCATTTAAGAGCACATTAGTAGGCCCAAACATAACATCTATTGTATCCGCTAGCCTTTTCATAGACCCGCACTTATTACGTACGAGTTCGGAGATGGGCATAGTTCAAATAGTAATTCTCGCCATGTGAAGTGAGACTGACGTAAACACGGCACCCGCCTGTCCTCCCGAGTCAGCAGCCGGCTAGGGCTCACGTGAGTGCGTACGATTGCGCAACGCCTCAGGCAGCCAGCCAGCATCATCCAACAGAGCGAGAGAGAGAGGAGAGCGCACCGTTGTTTTTCGAATGCTACGTGCGAGAAAAACATCACATTTTCTTGAACAAGACGCGAACGGAAATTCTTCTTTTACATACGCGGCGGCCATGTTGTCACGTTATCGATTGCAAACTATAAAATCGACCTATTGATATATTTGCGAGTTTCTCGGTCTCGGGTATTTGGCGCCGTATTCGAATTCTTTCGAATACTTCGAATTTTTAGGATTTCGGATTCGAATACTAAAAGATTTGATTCGAATACGATATTTTCAAAGCTTTGCACACCCCTAATATAATTCCTTACATTATTCTTGTAGAAAACCTTTCTACTAGTACATATGTGTGCTTATTTACAGGCAATGTCTAAGTTTGGTTAGTATAAGAATCGGAATCGCACACAATAATTTAAGAATCGGAATCAATCAAATCTGGAATTGGCCCATCTCTATATATACTATACCTAATCTAGAGTTTGACAAAGTACAGGCCTACACACATACACAAGGTAAAACATTGATCCGAACATATTTCAGATACACACATTCAAATTGATATAAGGTCACTACCCCACCCTCAAAAGTCTTCCCTGCTTCTTTAAAACAAATTATAAATGGAAGCAAAAGAAAAAACTTCACGGCATACATTTTAGAGCTTAATTATTTTGCTTAGGAATGACTATGTAGTCTAATTGTAATTTTATTGGACCCTGCATCTCCACTCTTTGTCTTAGTTATTAATTAGCTGTAGAATGGGTTTTATTTTTATTACATATTGCAGAAGAAAAAAATGGATGACTCAAAAGTAGTGATGGCATCAAGTCCAAAAGGTTCAAACACGTTCCTCTACACCGGAACCAGTTTTTAAAGGTCAAGTTTTGTTCAATGTATCAGCCGTACGTGTGTGTTTTTTGGAAGCGACTGTACGACCGGGAGTGAGCTGGCTTCGGCGCCCGCGCTTTGTTACGTACGACTGCCGACAGTCAAGGTCATGTAGCAGCTTTGTGCGTCAAGGCCGGTTGAGTTTTTGATAATCAGCTGGCGAGGAAGGATAGATAACCGGCAACGTTATCACGGGTTCCGTGGGAATAGACTGCACAAGAAACAATGCGTAGAATTATCATTTGTGCGGGAAAACGTATCCGTAAAGTTCACTGTTGTAAAAAAAAGGAACCGGTTTGAAAATTCGGAACCAGATTGCTACAGAACCGATTTTTAACCGGTTTCCGGGTACCCTATGTCATCACTACTCAAAAGACTTCTTATGCCAGCTTAAAGCAACCATAACTTTTTTTATTCTATGTTAGAGCCTGGGTGACTGATAATACAGTACCTAGATATCAAAAGCATCAATACATAATACCTTTAAAAAATTGGTACAGGTATATGTATGAACAAAGAAATTATGGAAATTACAACTTATTAGTACCGGTAGGTCTATTACATATTATCTACCAAAATATTTATGGACTTTTGATTATTTTCTTGTAGCACATTAGTAAGGCATGTATGGCCAAACGGCAAGGAATAAAAATTATTATCCTCCATAACTATGTTATTCAACTTCATGTTCACCAATTAGTTACATTGTAACTCAAGAAAAGGAAAGAAAATTTAATTTTGATAACGATCATCGATAGCCTACAGAGTTAAAATACTGGTAAACTAAATAGTAAAATATCAACAATAAACATAGGCCTAATTAAGATATAAGTTGTAATGTACCTATATATAACAATACTGAATACAGTGTTGCCATCTTGTCATGTACAATCTTATATGTCTAAGATTCAGAATATCAGTTAGATTGACAATAAAGGGATTGAGAGAATTGAGAGTGAATCAATAGATATGGAAGACAGAAATCCCTTTCTAACACACCTTTGTAAAGTAACAAAACTTGTAGCTTCCATGTTATTATACTACAAGAACTACAGGTTGATAATAAAACATGCCACAATAATTCAGGGAGGTGAACAAATAATACAATGCCAGTTTGTCTCACAAGTTCTGCAAACACATAGTAACATCAAAATTAGTCTTCTTAATAATTTTCATAATTCCCGTTTTCAAATTGGTTATTCTGATCATAGGAGCCGTCGTCTTGAGGGGGTGGGGGAGGCCTCATCCCTCTAGGGGGTGGGGGCGGACCACGAGGGGGGAAAGGGGGTCGACCGAACGGAGGCCTGCCAGGGGGGGGAGGACCTCTCCACTGTGGCGGGAACTGGCCCTGGAAGTGTGGTGGGGGGGGGAACTGACCCCCTTGTTGCCAGGGGGGAGGCATCATCCTTGGGGGGGGAGGAGCACCAGGAGGGGGCAGGGGCGGCATTTGACCTCCGGGGGGCCCACCCATTGGTCCCATGTTCTGTCCGGGCCCACCAGGCGGGCCCATGTTCTGACCGCCCGGGCCCAAGGGTCCCGGGGGCATTGGGGGCCCGGGTATTTGCATGCCCATGTTTGGACCAGGTCCCATATTTGGACCGGGTCCCATATTTGGACCGGGACCCATGTTTGGACCGGGTCCCATTTGACCCTGCCTCATCTGACCGGGAGGCATTCCTTGGTTCATGCCCGGACCGGGCCCCATGTGTTGGGGTTGTGAAACCGGGGGCATGGGGGGGAGAGGGGGTTGTCCTCTTGACATCGGGGGCATGGGCGGCAACGGAGGTTGGTATCCCTGCTGAGGGGGTAGGGGAGGCGGGGGGATACCCATCGGTGGTGGAGGTAGATTGGAAGGTGGGGGGACGGGCGGCGGTGGAGGAGGATGCAAGGCGGGGGATGGGGGTGGCGGGGCCTGCATCATTGACATCATGGGAGGCAGAGTCATGAACTGTGGGGGCGGCAAGGGTGCGGAAGGGAGAGGGGCAGGGGGAGGGGCGTCGGCAAACAGCTGATGGGGACGGTCGGCCTGGGAGAGGGGGTTCTGTGCCGCCAGCAGCCGCTCGGCTGCCGAACCGTGACGTTCGCCCTTGGCGTCTTTCTTGAAGGCGTACGACACGGAGATTGCGCGATTGCACAAGTACTGACCATTCATGGCCTCGATCGATGCGTCTGAGGCGTCGAAACTCGCAAAGTTTATGAATGCGAAACCTTTTGAGTTACCAGTCTCAGGGTCTCGCATGATCTGTGGGATAGACAAAGACAACAAAATACATAGATTAGACTTGCATTACAGATGTGTGGGCCGCACTTCTTTAAATCGATATTTAGTTAATGCAATGAAAGTGGTTCAAGTTCAACAGAAATCAATGATTAAATGAGTTGATTGATATTGTAAAATTAATTGATCACCATCAAAATGGGAAAATCAGAATTGTGACAATAAACGAAAAATCCAATAGAAGTTGGACTAAGTTACCAAATAAACATGAGTTTGACAAAAAAATTACGTTTCATTATTGATTTAGGCATAAAAACTGTTTTGTTGCGTAAATGCTTCAATAATGTGAAATAAACATGTTTAAAACCGTAGCCCTTCTTCTACGTACCTTGGGTGTCTGAAGGATCACTCCGAACGCAGAGAATGTATCGTAAAGTAGTTTCTCGTCCACCTCAGGATCGAGATTTCCAATAAAGATGTTGGCACCAACATCGAGATTCTTTTGGTGAGCTGATGCCTGTAGTCAAAATCAATAATATCAATAACTATAGTTGTAGTAAGCAAAATACAAAATTAAAAAGCTTGTTCAAAAGGAAATTTTAAAAGATTGAGTTCAACAATTTAAAAAATAACTTTTATAGGCCTACAGTTCCATTTTACATATTTACCTCTAAAAAGTTCAAGTAGGCCTACCCTACCTCATAAAAAGGAACTAAAGTTCCTTTTTATTTTGATTTATTTTGTTTGCTTGTAAAGTAGTAGGCCTACTGGTTCAATTAAACATTTCTCAATTTCATTATCGGGAAACACACACGTAATTAAAAAATCCTTCCCAGAAGGATTTTTTAATTTCTGGATTGATTTCTAAAAAATCAATTAAACAAGCACCAAGTATGAAGTAATACGAAATAACAATGATGTATGCAGAGTTTGCAGCCAGGTAGGCCAAGTCCATTTCCCCACCGCCGAGACCCTACCCCCACTCTGCAGCCAGGACCCTTATTCTACAACGGTGTGGTAGTCAATTCACAGCGACCGCCTAACGATAACTAGGCTAAAGGTTTCGCAAGCAAAGGGATTTAAAAAACTTCCAAGTGGTGAGCCGTCGTAGCTTTAAAACCTGTTTCGACCAATCAGAACCATCAGAACGCATCGAGCTGGTTCGTAGGTCCCGCTCTCTATCGGAGACTCCATGCAACTCTAAGAACTCCAAACTCATCGCGTGATGGCCGGCTTAACCGATCGTCAAATCATAACTTCGTTTTATTATTTAGGCCTACTTTTGAAAAGAAGAACGCGAGTGAACCTAAAAACTACTCAAATAAGTAAGATGACCAGATATACCGGTGTCCCGAGAAACTCATAAAAATGACGTATTTGTACCGGTTTGCAATTTAAGGGGCAATGTGTCCCGGTATTCTGTCAACCAGGGATGGGCAAACGCATGCATCTTACTACAATTGTACACACTGGGCTGTCTGTTCGTGTACACGTGTTCTATGTAGTGATGTAAAATGCTCGAGCATTTTCTTTTGGAGAATATTCTCGGGAATATTCTCAAGAATATTCTCGAGCACGAGCATTTTCCGAGCATATTCTAAAAACTTCATATTTGCGTAATAAACTGTCTAACAAGCACAATTAGATAATTTTTTTCAATTTATTTGAAATTGTAATGTACCATATTTCATGTTCCTTGAACTTTCTCTTAATCTGATTGGAGAATTGTGAATTTTGAATGGGCTACTACTTGCGAGTTACAAGTTTCGGTCTTGTCTAGTCTAATTGGAATATGTTTGTAGCTTGGTGATTGTGTTCCGATATAGGAAATTAGGGAATAATAATTCAAAAAAACAAGAACTAGGCCTATACTCAAATAACAAAAGGCTTATGCATTATAATTCTTGAAAAAAAATTAAGTAGGCCTAGGCCTACAAGTAGTATTTTTTACCGGGGTATTACATTAAAAAATAAATACAAATCATTCGACTATTCACTGTACACACATTATTGTGTGTGTACCTTGGCCTACTGTTGTGTTGAAGCCAGAGGCCTAGAGCACAAAGTGCCTATCTTACTACAAAAAGTGAAGTTTGGCCATAGCCTTCATAAACATTCTTAAAAAGGTGGGAAATGATATATTTTTAAAGTTTCAACTATTTGTTAGCATTGCAGACTTTGGGAAGAAAATGCTCAAATATGCTCCGAGCATAATCTTTCAGAGAATATTCTCAGAATATTCTCGTGCTCTGAGAATATTCTTTGGAGAATATTCTCGACTCCCATCTCTAGTTCTATGTATCGCGATAACAATCGCCATCGGGAATCTGGATTTTTCCGTTCGCAATCTACTTCACGGAATCACTCCCTCTCACCCGCCGCGACGATCAAGGAACAGTACTCGCGGATAGCGCTCTCTCTCTCTCTCTCTCTCTCTCTCGCTTCACCGCTCCCTCTCACACACTCTCGTGGGAGGGGCATCGTAGGTGGCGGCCAATCCGCCGACCAGCATTTTTTAAAATTTTTTATTAATATTTTGCATTCATCTTTTTCCATATCATTTAACATAACATGCCATTTTATAAAAGAAAATAGTTGAATGCAAGAGCAACAGAAAGAGCATTTGCCCCGTAGTACTTTTGTACCTGTTACCATTGGTTGGCACACAAAATCCCCACATTATAAAGACGTCGTATCATGTTAAAATTGTACATATCAAATAAACACATCACAACATTAAAAACACTTCCACATCAACAAAAAATCTAAAAACAAATTACTAATTAAAAAACCTCTTAATACCCATGTTGAAACATCTATCACTTTTTAAATCACTTGGTAAGAGATTCCACAACAAAACAAATCGATAAAAAAACCATTCTGGTACGCCGATGTTCTGGCCCTAGGTGGTATTGAGGGAACACCCGTGTTGTTTCTAGGGAGTTGTCGTTCACTTATGGATATTCTGTGGTAAGGGTGGACATCAACTTGTCTTGTTAACATTCCTCTCAACAATCTCACATCAGCTTGATTACAAAAATTTCCAATGGAAGGAACGTCATAGATACTACGCCGTGAACTAGCACTAGGAATGAAATTACCTTTCCCTAAAATCAATTTGGTGGCCCTATTCTGAATTTGTTCTAGCTTCATCATATTTTGCTGAGTTGTAGGATGCCACGCAGGAATACCGTAAGTTAAAATGGGCCGTATCAAGGTAAGGTAACCAGTTCTTTTTGTGCGTTGCCTACTCCTCCCAACACTCCTATTTACAAACCCAAGCAGAGAAGCTGCTCTATTGCAAACAAAATCAGTTTGCACATTCCATTTTAAGTTGTCAGTTATATAAATACCTAACAATTTTATAGAATTAAAAATGGGAACCTGGGATCCTTGTAGGCTATAAGTGCACACCAAAGGGTTTCTAGATCTTGAGAAGCGTATGTATTGTGATTTATCAGAGTTTGAGATGGAGTTTTTTTCCAAGTTTTATTGAGATGGAGCGCAATTCAAATTGACACAAAAGCGAGTTATATGCTGATATGTACATGTTCAATCTAGGGTTACCAACTTGGGTCAACTAGAATTCCGGACAAAGCTGCAATTTTAGTGGGCACACAAGGGGTCTGGGGCGAAGCCCCAGCCGCCGGAGGCGAAATTTTTTTGGACCCTTTTATCCTTCAAAACAGCCGGATACGTAATTTAAAGATTCAATGACTTGGATATATCGTTACAAACACACGCTTTGCAGTGCACTTTTGATGGATCAGGATTATCGCCTCTGTCTTTACTAATCTACGATTTGAATGTTTAATCTTGAAGCCACTCGTCACGAAAGACAAACTCTCTTCTTCTTTTTGGGAGGCGAATTGCCTACCAGTTCCATTTCATGATGCAACAATCCGACAGAAAACACAGGAAAATCGCTCACTGTACGTTAAGTGCCGACACGTCTGGCCACGGTCGCTAAACAAACGGACTAATACTAAACTGAAATCTCATGTTTCTGCTTGCGCGCCAGTGCTGATTGAGTTACGTTGGCCTTGGCCGGCGGAGTTCAAGTAGCGCCTGCGCCTCGCCAAGTGCGCATACACTACAAAGGGGTTGGGGAGGGGTAGTGGGACAGGGCAGTCACGAGCACGACTAGCTAGGAGTAGGACTACGAAAAGGCGGCTACATGAAATAAACTAACTTTTATTCCAAATTATCAAACCAACTGATGTAGGCCTACCAACTTTAGAGAGAAAAAACACTAATTCACTGCAATACTCTAAAATTCAATAAAATGTAGTACAAATATGACTTTTTCACAAATTCCGGACAAAGTGCCGTCCGGAATGAGGCAATTCCTCTTTCCGGACAAAGGCATCAAAATCAGGACTGTCCGGAGAAATTCCAGACGGTTGGCAACCCTAGTTCAATCTCGACGACTGAATAATATCAATTGCAGAACCAGAAATTAAACATGTAATTTAAAAAAAATTATGTTCACGTTCCATCCCTATCAACTGTAATATTTTAATTGAAACCATCCACTTCTCTGATAAATGTAGTCTAGTAACGTTATAAATATAAATCATTGGACTTTTTCACTGTTAGTTAACAAAATATTTATTTTCATGTGATATTTCGATTTCTTTACAGAAATCTTTATCATACAATCAATCAATCAAACAATCAATTTTTGTTTGATAAAGATTTCTGTAAAGAAATCGAAATATCACATGAAAATAAATATTTTGTTAACTAACAGTGAAAAAGTCCAATGATTTATATTTATAACGTTACTACCTGTTATATAGTTTCATTTTTTATAATTAGTCTAGTAACGTAATATATTATATATAATATATACATAGCCTAGTTTTTAGGTAGGTTTTTTCGGATGTTATGTGACATAATGAATTCTTTCAGTTTCCGAGTTAAAATAAGTTTTATTACCAACGTTTCAGGCAGATCTCCCTGCCCATTACCAAGATAACGAAATACAAATTAAAAAACATAAAGAAAACAAACAAGACAATAACAAATAATATAAAAGACAAAACAAGTCACTGCAACTGGTTAGCATTACAATACAGATCTTTGCGATGACCTTAACAGGCAGGCAGGTGGAGCTTCAGGTGGCTTCTTCCTTCATCTATCCACTCTAGCCGGAGGAAGAATTGCAGTTTCTATGGCAACTGGGGGTAATATCCATGGTAATACCACATATCACGTAGCGCCAGTTTCCAGGTGGCTGCCAGTCTTTTCGCATCATCTCGTTTGTTTAAGTTATGCGGTCGTTTCTCCATTTCGACGGCTTCTCCAACAATACGAGATACTTCATGGTCCACTCTAGCAACAGTCTTTGCGTTCTCGAAATCTATCCAGTGCTCATTCTCAAAAGAGTGCTGGAAAAGAGTAGATGTAGTTTGCCTGTTTCTTATTGCAGTTCTATGCTCGTCCAGACGTGCTGAGATCTTACGGTTCGTTCTCCTGATATATGTTTTCTCACAACACCCACATAGTAGAGGAGCAAGAGGTATGATTTCGTTTCCCGTGCATCTTTCGTGGAAGAGTTTTGCGGTAAGTTGTATTCTATTAGGTAGTGGGATACAAGTTTTTTGCACTTTCCTTGCAGGTCATGCTATGCTGCAGAGGGCGTCGGGGGCGTCGCGACGCCCTTACACGTTTTTTAAGAGGGATGATTTTTTATCTCGTGTTCCTTTCGTGATAGAGTGTTGCTGTGAACTACATTCTATTAACCTTTTCAATGCTGGGTTTTGAACGGAGCACCCAACACCCCAGTGCTGGGTTATTTTGAGCAAAAAGTCAATTTCTCTCACTTGTATTTGAAAGTAATATTTAACTTATCAAAATGTTTAATCATACTTGAAATGAAGTAAATTTCATTACACTTTACACCTTGTTTAGATTGTCTTGCTTTTATACTGTCAAGACTATTATTTTTTATATGTGACAATTGCCCTAGCATAGGCCTACGTAAGTGTGAGCAGGTTTTCGTCACCTAGGCCTACTGACAACGTCCTCTACTCCTCTATTATTTCAACCTTTACTTCAAAGACTATGATTGCTAACCAAGTCGGAATAGTGATCATAAACCTCCTTATTACAACCTATTTTGCCTGAAACTGTGTTCTTTCATCATCCTAACCTTTTCCAGACGCCATTAATATCTTCACTTGTTGTTTTTGCCAATTTTCACTACTGAAATAACTGACAGAGCCATCTGTAGTCAAAGTACCAAACTAGAAGACGGTTAAACAGCTTGCACATAGAGTGCAGCACAGTTTAAAAATCGACTTTTTACAATCGATTATATCTATCAGCAGCAACAAGCGCGCGCGTTTCGAAACAACCCCAGATCGAGTATACTCGACGGCCGCACTGGGGAAACAAGATGGCGGCATCGAGTATACTCGATGGCCGCACAGAAAAGGATAAGTAATAGCATACAAATTTTTTACACCTATTTTGCAGGTCCTGGTACGCTTGAGAGGGCGTCGGGAGCGTCGCGACGCCCTACAACGTTTTTTAAGAGGGATGATTTTTTATCTCATGTGCCTTTCGTGATAGAGTATTGCGGTAAATTGTATTCTATTAAGTAATAGCATACAAGGTATTTGCCTCGACCTTGCAGGTCCTGGCACGCTTCAGAGGGCGTCGGGGGCGTTGTGATGCCGTAAAACGTTTTTTTTAAAAGAGGGATGAATTTTTATCTCGTGTACCTTTTGTGCTAGAGTATTGCGGTAAATTGTATTCTATTGAGAAATAGCATACACGTTTTTAGCACCTACCTTGCAGGTCCTGGTAGGCTTTAGAGGGCGTCGGAGGCGTCGCGACGCCCTATAACGCTTTTTTAAAGAGGGATTATTTTTTATCTTATGTGCCTTTTGTGATAGAGTATTGCGGTAAACTGTATTCTATTAAGTAATAGCAAAGAAGTTTTTAGAACCTACCTTGCAGGTCCTGGTAGGCTTCAGAGGGCGTCAGGGGCGTCGCGACGCCCTATAACGTTTTTAAGATGCATTATTGTTTAGCTCGTGTGCCTTTCGTGATAAGAGTATTGCGGTAAACTGTATCCTATTAAGTAATAGCATACATGGGTTTTGAACCCACCTTACAGGTCCTGGTACGCTTCAGAGGACGTCGGAGGCGTCGCGACGCCCTATAACGCTTTTTTAAAGAGGGATTATTTTTTATCTTATGTGCCTTTTGTGATAGAGTATTGCGGTAAACTGTATTCTATTAAGTTATAGCAAACAAGTTTTTAGAACCTACCTTGCAGGTCCTGGTAGGCTTCAGAGGGCGTCAGGGGCGTCGCGACGCCCTTTAACGTTGATAAAGATGCATTATTGTTTAGCTCGTGTGCCTTTCGTGATAGAGTATTACGGTAAACTGTATCCTATTGAGAAATAGCATACATAGTTTTTGAACCCACCTTGCAGGTCCTGGTACGCTTCAGAGGGCATCGGGGGCGTCGCGACGCCCTATAACGTTTTTAAGATGCATTATTGTTTCTAAATATATCATTTATATTATATAAGTAAATAATGTACCTAAGTAATGTAGGCTAATACCTACTTCGAGAAGATATCATAAAAGTAATATTTTTCTTTACAATGATGCCAAATAAATATTCTGTTTTTTAAAAAAACTGATAAAAATATTATTGAGAACTTGTCCATGACGTCGCGACGATCCCGACGTCATCTGCGGTGTAGGTCCTGACAGCTAGGTGTAAAATATTGTAGGTATCACAAAATAGAATGTAGTATACAGCAAACTTTGTGACGAAAGGCACAGGAGAAAAAAAAATCATCCTTCTTAGAAAACGTTTTACGGGGGTCACGACACCCCCGACGCCCTCTGAAGCGTACCAGGACCTGCAAGGAGGGTGTAAAAACCTTGTATGCTATACAGTTTACCGCAATACTCTATCACAAAAGGTACACGAGATAAAATTCATCCCTCTTTTTAAAAACCATTAAAGGGCGTCCCCGACGTCCTCTGAAGCGTACCAGGACCTGCAAGGTGGGTTCAAAACCCATGTATGCTATTACTTAATAGGATACAGTTTACCGCAATACTCTATCACGAAAGGCACACAAGCTAAACAATAATGCATCTTAAAAACGTTATAGGGCGTCGCGACGCCCCCGACGCCCTCTGAAGTGTACCAGGACCTGCAAGGTGAGTTCAAAAACTATGTATGCTATTTCTCAATAGGATACAGTCTACCGTAATACTCTTATCACGAAAAGCACACGAGCTAAACAATAATGCATCTTTAACAACGTTAAAGGGCGTCGCGACGCCCCTGACGCCCTCTGAAGCCTACCAGGACCTGCAAGGTATGTTCTAAAAACTTATTTGCTATTAGGCCTACTTAATAGAATACAGTTTACCGCAATACTCTTATCACAAAAGCCACATAAGATAAAAAATAATCCCTCTAAAAAAGCGTTATGGGGCGTCGCGACGCCTCCGACGCCCTCTAAAGCCTACCAGGACCTGCAAGGTAGGTGCTAAAAACGTGTATGCTATATTTCAATACAATACAATATACAACAATACTCTAGCACAAAAGGTACATGAGATAAAAATTCATCCCTCTTTTAAAAAGAACGTTTCAGGGCGTCGCGACGCCCCCCGAAGCGTGCCAGGACCTGCAAGGTTGGGGCAAAAACCTTGTCTGCTATTACTTAATAGAATACAGTTTACCGCAATACTCTATCACGAAAGGCACATGAGATAAAAAATCATCCCTCTTAAAAAACGTTATAGGGCGTCGCGACCCCCGACGCCCAGTGTTGGGGAAGGAACTTTTAAAAAGAACGCGTTCTCGTGAACGCGTTCTTTTTTTGTGAACTTTTCAGTGAACTTACTCTTTTTTTAATGAATGAACTTGAACTTTTAAAAGTTCTTTTTGAGAACGAACTTTTCAGTTCTAGAAAGTTCATTTGAAAGTTCTTTCCGTGCGTCGAGCAGCCGTCGACTCGCCGCCGTCGACGCTTAAAAACAATAACAAATCGTTGTTCCATCGTAGGCCTACGTTGACGCACGTTCAGCTGTTTATGATAAGGTCACGTACGATTCACGAAGTTAAAACGATGCACACCAACTAATTCGGAAAAAAATCTTGAAAGCCTAAAATGCTAAGTATCTGCCATAATTTTACAAGATGGTCGACGAGAATGTAGTACAAATCATCAACACGATCAAAGACAGCTTAACACTTTCAATAAATAAATAAATAAATAAATAAATAAATAAATAAATAAAATAAATTGTATTTAGAGTCTACCCACTCAGTTATATAACTGATTTTCAGTGGGGGACAGTAAATCAAAGCGACCAAGCCAACCCAGTAGGCCCCGACGCGATCGACGAGTGAACGATAACCAACCAAAGATCGATATTCGTAATAGGAAATATAGCAATCAGTGGTATGGACAGTGCGAACACACGCGAATCAACGCCAGAATCAACAAGGCCAATTCAGAACAACTCTGAATTTATTATGTGCTTGAATCGAACCCTGGACCTTCTGCATTGGAAGCAGATACGCTAACAACTAGACTAACGAGCCACATATATAAGACTCAAACTCGCGAGTAGTTTGGTACTCGAACACCCCTTATGTTTTTCCTCGTGTTTTTCTTCATTTTACGCCAGCCTTTAAAAAAATAGAGTTTTTTTTTTACAAAAGAACTTTTAAAAGAACTTAGTTCATATTTTAGACGAACTTGAACTTTTCAAAATTTTAGGTTTTAAAAGAACTTGAACTTTTTAAAAGTTCATTATTTGAGCTGTGAACTGAACTTTTAAAAAGTTCATTTAAAAAAAGAACTGACCCAACACTGCCGACGCCCTCTGCAGCATAGCATGACCTGCAAGGAAAGTGCAAAAAACTTGTATCCCACTACCTAATAGAATACAACTTACCGCAAAACTCTTCCACGAAAGATGCACGGTATACCTCTTGCCCCCCTTGAGGAATTACATCTTTTACATTTCTTAGCATTGACGAGATCTTAAGTTCAGCTCTAAAAATGGTTCCTATATTGTTTTTCTTTAGGAGTCTGCTTATTTTATCTGTAGTGCCTTGTAGATAGGGTAAATATGCCATGCTTCTGTAGCCTATTTCTCTACTTCTGGAGAATTTAATTCATTCTTCTTAGGAATTCTGTTAAACGCTTTTGAAATAGATTTGTTGGAATAACCATAAATATATAAAACATTTAAATAAAACCATTAAAAAAACACACAACCAACACACATACAAACTAAAAACCATATCATTAATATTTTCATATCTGAAAGCTGCTTTCTGGGCATTTTGACGCAAATATATCTTGAATTTTTTCCGCCTCCGGCGTCTGGGGATGCTTACATTTTAGTTGTCCCAGATTGTGACTTTCAAAATATGGTCACCTTACAAATAAGTAAAAATTAACCATATAGGCCTAATGACACTTTTGAACAAAACATTTCAACATATTATGACAAATAGATTTTGCAGGGTTTGACACAAGTTCTCCCAAAAAGTTTGGTTGGGGACAAATTGTCGGCTGAAACAAAAACAATGACTCGCAAAATGGCGCTATAGAATACCAAAGTGAAATTCTCGTTTCATTTCGACTGACAAGTTTTCATAGCTCGTTACAGAGTAAGGATCCAGGCAAACAATGAGTGCTGGCTGGAGGATTATACCTGGAATGCTGTCCCTTATTGTTTTGATAATTGCGTAGAGCTCATTAAGCGAGTGACCGAGTGGCGGAGGAAGACCAAAGACCCTTTGCGGGATAAGCCGGTTTAGTGCAAGAACGGCACTGCATTCTCTACATGGAATGGACTAAAGACAGTTGAATTCTTGTACTGGTCTCAGAGGAGGTACTATTGGAAGAAAGTAGACACAGTGCGGCTAGGTGCTCATGTTGTGTAGGTAGGTTGAATGGACGATGATGATTTCTGTTGCTTAACGTCTCATATTAATGCACTGAGGCTATTAGAGATGATGAGTGGTGATATGATGATGGACGATTACAAAAACCCATGCCTTATGCCGTGCAGGATTCAAACCCACGTTCTCATAGAGCCATAGGCTTCGGGCCAGAGCCTAATTGTATGAGCCACCGTGGATGTGTATGAAAGTCTTGGGGAAAATGGGAATGGGGGAGGAGGATAGGGTTAGTGAATAGGGCGGATTAGGGCCTATTGCTGCTCGTTGAAAATTTAGAAAACAATTAGTCTAAGCCTAGAGAAAACATCTTTAGGGCATGGAATAACACCAGGTAGGCTACAGTTTCCCAGTTGAGGCCTCAGAGAGAATTCGTACAATAGGTAGGCCTAGTTACACATTTTTTGTAGAATGAAGATATGTGAATGGCTTGGGGCAAGGGCTAAGGACAAGACCCCCAGTACAATGTTGTATGAAAGTATTTTTTTTTTTTAAGAATTGGCCTCGTAACTTCATATCGTAACTTTTTACTTTTTTGGATGAGCGTAGCGAGCGAAGCGAAGATTCCATTTCACTACACTGGAGAAAAAAATCCGGAATGTTTTTTTTTCTGTATTTTTGTGTGTCTGTCAGCACGATTCCGGCTAAACCGATACTCCAATTGCAATAAAATTTTCTGGAGACCTTTGAAATCTCTGAACTTAGAACTGCCACGTTTTTGAGCGCAATCGAAAAATTATTTCTTATGAAAATCGCAATTTTACGATTTTTTTTTTTTTTTTTTAAAAATTTCTTCGACTTATAACACCTACATGCTTTATCCGATTTTAATGAGTTTTTCACAGAACCATAATTTCATGAATTAAGATATTCGTGTGAAATTTGAGCGCAATCGAAAAATAATTTCTCATAAAATCGAAATTTTACGTTTTTTTTCTTTTTTAAAACAATTCTTTGACTTATAACACCTACATGCTTTAACCGATTGTAATGATTTTTTCACAGAACCTTAATTTTAGGAATTAATATATTCGTGTGAAATTTGAGCAAATCGAATAATTATTTCTTATGAAAATCGCAATTTTACGATTTTTTTCTTTTTTAAAATTACGATTAATTAAGGCTATTCCACCGCGTTTTTCTATTTTCCAAAATATGCTACTAAGTCAAAATATAGTGAATGGCTTTGAAACATGGCTATTTTAGAAAATCAAAAATATTTTTTCCAAATTTTTCTGATCCAGTACACGGCCAATATAGCCACCTCAAAATAATTTCAAACTTCAATTCGCCAGGGCACACCATTGAACGTAGGGTGTTGTGCTTTTGTGACATTAATTTTCAACTGTTTTTCTTTGGACTGACTGCGAGAAAACAGATTTATTTTAACAATTGTCTTTCCTGCGAATTTTTTCGTTTGGTGGTACAAATCGGTAAAAAATACCGCCAAACGAAAAAATTCGCTGGAAAGACAATTGTTAAAATAAATCTGTTTTCTCTCAGTCAGTCCATAGAAAAACAGTTAAAAATTAATGTCACAAAAGCACAACACCGTACGTTGAATGGTGTGCCCTGGCGAATTGAAGTTTGAAATTATTTTGAGGTGGCTATATTGGCCGTGTACCGGATCAGAAAAATTTGGAAAAAATATTTTTGATTTTCTAAAATAGCCATGTTTCAAAGCCATTCACTATTTTAACTTAGTAGCATATTTTGGAAAATAGAAAAACGCGGTGGAATAGCCTTAAAAAAATTAAAAATTCAAGTTTATTTTTTATTTAATTTAAATTAATTTTTAAAAAATCTTCAACTTAGTAGGCCTAATGATTTCTTCACAGAACAACAGAAAATCGGCTAAACACATGGCAGCTCAATGCACCAATTACGCTCATCCAACAACGCGGCGGGACTTAGGCGTTTTCCTAGTAATACAAATCCCAGGAGACAAGATTTATTACATTTAAGCTATTTAGACAGAGCCTTAAGGAAATCAAGGCTGAAAATAATGGGAAGAGGAACCTTACCTTGTTGACTCTTATTGGTTTACCATAGAGTTTGATCATATTCATGATTTTTATGGCATAATCTGCATCTTCTTCCCCCATAAACTCGACGAATCCATATCCTTGATGCATCTGTGTGACACGATCCTTAGGCATGTGAACGTTAACTGAAAGCAAACACTCTTGTTTAAAGACAGTTAGATTTCTAGGCAACCCTGGACAAATCAACTAGGCTAGTACAGGGGCCGGGAACCTGCGGTTCTTAAGAGAATGTAGGACATGTGAAAATAGGCAGTATTTTGAATACAACGTTGACGTCCAGCAAATTGCTGTTTTCTCGGCCGTTAATCAACCGATCGGCATGAAATCTTCAGGAATACAATTGTGAAGGTTTTCTATAGAGCCCTCTGGTGCCGGATTTTAAGGCTATTCCAGAGCACTCTTACCGATATTTTGAAAGTCAACGGAAAATGGCTAAAAGTTGGTTGAATGAAAGATGAACTTGAATAAAAAAGGGAAAAAAATAACTTTTTTTTGGACGGGACAAAAGCTCTATTTTGGCCATTATATATGCAAATTTTGGGTCATTACGGAAATGAATGTTTTAGATGCAATATTTAATTTTTAGCTATGATTTATTTTTATTGCTTCAACACACCTTTGTCTCTGGACTGAGTATAAGGGAAAAGAATTTTCTGAAATAATGTTCGATGTACGATTTTTTTGTCGCATGGTACATAAAAGAGTTTTGAACCGGAACACGAAAAAAATCATTCATCAAAAGTTATTTCATAAAATTAGTATCCCTTGTACTCAGTCCAGAGACAAAGGTGTGTTGAAGCAATAGAAAAAAAATCATAGCTAAAAATTAAATATTGCATCTAAAACATTCATTTCCGTAATGACCCAAAATTTGCATATATAATGGCCAAAATAGACCTTTTGTCCCGTCCAAAAAATAAAGTTATTTTTTTCCCTTTTTTATTTAAGTTCATCTTTCATCCAACCAACTTTTAGCCATTTTCCGTTGACTTTCAAAATATCGGTAAGAGTGCTTTGGAATAGCCTTAAGAAAATGTTTCCATTTATCTAGCATGATTTTTTTTAAATGGCAACATTTTTACAAAAATACTGTTTCCCGCGCTGTTTCATGGAACTTTAAAAAATACCCCCAGACTCTTATTTCAGAAAACTTTACTCTATCGCCCTGAATTGATGAATTTGCTCTTCAACCCAGTCAACAGAATTGTTCTATCGCCAACAGTTTAGGAAAAAACAGCAATTTCCCAGGCATTGTTTTGCGTTATTCTTTCGACTGTAGTCCGCTAGATGGCGTAGGCGCTGCGAAAAAGTCGTGAGACGATTTCGTGTTCGAGCGAGTGTTTTGTGGAATTTGAGGGGAGGTAAACTGACAGTATCTTGTTACGCGTAGGAAGTCAATGTAACTGGCCAAGGAATTTCCGACGTAAAATCTATGCCAGAACCGGGATTTGAGACACGGACCTTAGAGCATTGGATTGGAACTTTGCATATACGACACCATTTATCATATTATTTTGTACCCACCAACTATTATCAAAATAAAAATATGTTTATTGTTCTTGTTTTTGTTTGTTGTAAATAGTTTATACTATTTTTAAATGTTCTCTGTATTGTGTTTAGTGCAAGTGGTGATGCCATGTTGTTTATTTTACTTTGAAAAACCGAATCTTTGACCGGATTAATCAATTTGATCGGCGATGACAATGGTAAAAATGAAATGCCCCCATTTAGTTTATGAAACTGACGGTCTTGCCGAGATGATTGTCAGAAATATGATTGATTGATATTGACCTTTACGACTGACGACTTTGCCATGTGTGTAGCGCACTTCACTCACCAAAAGTATCTGCACAAACAAGAATTTGAACCCTGGACCTTGTGCATCGGAAGCAAGAATTGTCCCTAAGGACCTCATTTATCATATTCGTAATAATTTATTATTGTTGTGATGAAGGTACAAGTAAATAATTTTAAAATATATGATTTATTTACCCAGGTAGAGCTAGTGCTAACGATGATACGTTTCACCAGATGGATTCTTCAATGTTGGCAAATACACAAATAACGCAATAGAAGAAATCAAGATCCCTTTTTCGGTTTTAAAACATTTCCTGGCAGCCTTTCGGATACGAATTGTCTCCACGTATTATATTTATGCCTTACGCTAACGGAGACGAATAAGGTTTGTAAAAACGAATAAATTAATGTAGGGTCTGGTTCTGGTAGATATCGCAAGTGCGGCAACGATTATCATAATCATTATCGGTGATTATCCATCGGTGAATGTGTGATTGTGTTGTCTTGGGGACGGGGAACGGGAAGAGGAGCGAGCATGTGCGTCTGGCTATCATCCTACAGCCGTCAGATAACACGTGCTGTATCACGCGAAGCGTTGATTACTTCATGAAGCATGTGCGCGTTATTTTGACCATCTACGTCTAAAAACTTGTATCCCCCCCCCCCCCCCAATACCAGGAGTTGGGACGATTATTGCTCTTTGAGTCCCGTCTCTTAGGACTACATTCGACGATGTTTGCACTGTTAAAAATGAACCCGAACAACAAAATGTTATGCAATCATATTCATAGCCGCTGTTCTAGAGATTGTTAAAGTGAAGAGAGGTAGGACATGCGTTTTAGGCAAATTGCTTCACCGCAGGCGTCTGAAATTTCGAACATATATCACGATATACTAAATATATGGCTCTACAGTAACACATTTCTAAAATTTGTTTTAAAATAATTAATAAAAAATCAATTAGGTTTAAACGAATTTCTAATTCAAAGTCAAAATTGACTATAATATATTCGTGATTTTTTTCTGGATGATTAAGAAAGAAATTGTGAAATCTATGACCGTAGGGCTGTGTATGTATGCTTTATTGACAACTTTGCAAAGTTTCATATAGGCCTATGTCGGATGCTTCTTGGCCGAGCGAATAGCTATTAGCTAACTGCAAAATGTGTCCTATTCTCTCTGAAGGCGAGATTACTTATTGAAATTACAAAACTAATATAATTTAATCCGCTCGCTCTGTATAACACACTCGCGCTCCGCTCACAAAAGCGGCCACTTCCATTTGAAACTAGGAGAACATTCAAAATATTTAAACTTACACGTGCCAGGTCTTTGTCTGGTATAAAATAACCTTGTCTCTTGAAAATCGCACTTCTATATACATTTAGTTCATATCAATTTTTCCAAGAACACTCATGGAACGATTGCAGTCATTCTTCACATCGAAATAAAAATCAAGTCTGCAAAAGTTCTACGATAATATTTTTTTAATCCCACACACTCACAGAGTTGAAACTATTAAATCAATCAATGACTACATCTAAGAGTGTGTACGGTATTTATAAACTATTAACAAAATGATGTCAAAATATGACGCGTGCTACCCACTGGTGGTGTCCAGCACCCTCAAGATAACGTATAGCGTGTTCCGAATGGGATCTATTTTGTTCGTCAATTCAATGAATATAATATATAGATTGAAATCATAACAATACCAATATTACTACTTTGTCCTATGTTTGATCCCGAGAGGATACTGCCACAGACTACAAATTCTCATTTCACAAAATATCTTTTGAAGAACTCAAGAATTCATTCTAGAATTGTGATATTCGCGATTCACATAATATAATTAGACTTCACAATAAAAGAATACATTGGAGACGATGGTGATTTTTGTTGCTTAACCTATGTTAGTAATGCACTATAAGGCTATTCGAGACGATGAGTGGAGAAAGATGAGGGTGAAGGACGAATAAAAAAACATGTGATGTACGGAATTCGAACCCACGTCCTCGTAGAGCCATACGCAAACAATGTTGGAGTTGAAGAGAAATCAGATAATCATTTCGCTTCAATCGGGTCGCGACCTGATGTTGAAGTTGTAAATTTACGAATAACATTTTGGTTACACATCGCATTCGTTTTTTTTTAAGTTAGTGCGTGTGAGCTGCGGATGGAAGTTTCAGTTCTGCCAATCGAAAAATTTCAAATTTGTCACTTTAACAATGTTAAATTACGTACCGGTACTAGTTGATAGTGATACTGTATTTTACAGTTATCTATTTACATCCTAATTTATGAAAGTAACGTTGGTAGAAATAGCCTACAATTAGATATTAACAATTGGCTGGATGGGGTCGGCCGGAGGGCACTGGGGTAGGGGATCTATCGAATTCTTAAATTTTTCAACTTTTAAAAGCCTAAAAAACTCCTAAAAAATGTGAAATTGTCTATGCAACGTAAACCGAAGAGTCGTGATGGTCGCGTTTGCCCGCCCCCGCCCTTCCCCATATCCGCCCCTGTCGTACAGCCACTGTCAGTTATAAACTTTAATTTTTCCTTGACCATGGCTAAAACTAATTCAATTTTGTAATTTTGGTTCGGAGATAATACAACTCTACAATATCATGTTACTTGTACGCATAAATTACTTTTACGCGCTAGTGCGTGTCATGTCATCTTATGTAAGTGGATAGGGGTTGATTTTGATTTCTAGTTCAGTAAAATGATTGAATAATATATTTTTCGTAGTAAATCATAGATAATGTATTAGTACTTATACATAATTATAATATATCGCAATTATTCAAAATGAGCACATTGCCATAAATTTTCTGGAAACAATGTACTGAAATATAGTAATGAAAGTGAAACTGCTCTATCAACAAACAAAGTTGAAAGCAGTATTGAGAAGTCAGTATTTTATTCACTCCCTCCTCTATATTTTGGATATGACAATAATTTCAACTCACCGTTTTTAATGGCACACTACCAACTGTGTGTGTAGGGCTACTTTACACTATTTAGATCAAACAAATATGTGAAAATATATTATTTGTATTAATTTTTGTGTAACATTGTAGTAAAATGTAGTGTTGATACTGATGATATATCTATAAAATAAAACTTGAAGCACCAAGAGATTGATAAATAATCAACCTATCATCCACCCTTCAAAAAAGCTAGAATTTTATTTTTCCTCCTCTCACCATGATGTCATGATGTCCAGAACACCGTTTTACAACATTAGTTTTAAGTGTCAACACACTGTTTTTTTTTTTTTTATATAGATGACTTTGAGCTGTATGCCTAACATAACACTTGGCAAACTGGTTAGTTCAAGAAGATTGTGCCACAATAAGTGAAATAAATAAAATAACCTTTTGTTTTGACAAAAGTATTTTATTTTGATTGGCGTACAACTAACTTTATACCATCCATCTAAACACAGAAGAAATATGTACAGAATAAACCTCCTGTGAGTGTGGACATAGTGTTCCCAGACACGATCTAAAAACTACGACGGACTGCCAAGCGACACGTCATTGCGAGTTCCGTGCAGTAGGGGAGTCCTTGTACCTTGGGACAGACTGTACCTTGGGACAGAACCTTTTCTATGTTTTGAATTCCCCGCCTAATCATGCAGTGCCTTCTAGATTATAGCCCTAGTCAACATCTTCATTTTGATGCCACCTGATTGCATATGGCTGCCATACAAACAATTTGGCAAGGGATTGTTTGTTTTTATGCACAGTAAGTAAATTTCTTTATGTTTTTTGTAGCTAATTTTTGTTGATTTTACTTCAATATTATCTAAAAAAAGACTTGTAGTATAAATCAGTAGGGTTTTACCTATATTTACTGCTAAAAGTTGTTATGAAATCTTGTGGCAGGAGGCTGGGGTAGGTTCTTTGTTCTAAAAATGTCGTGGTTTGTACCTTGGGACAGGAACACTGTCTGTACCTTGGGACATGTCCCAAGGTACATTACACATGAAATATCAAGGTTTTATCAGTAAATTTTGTTCACTAGATGCCTAGAAGCAAGCAACGTGTGACTCGTGCTGCTCTCAATAAAGCTAACGTCATATCTGCCGCTAAGGATGTGTTGTTGGGCAAATTATCACTAAGACAATCTGCTAAGAAATATGGTGTTGCGAAATCAACATTGTCAAGGCATCTTGCTGAACATAAAGAGTGGAAATGAGGAAGATCATTTTGAGTATGATCCTAGTTATGCTACATGTTCAGTATTTACTGCTGAAGAAGAACTTGCTCTTGTGACATATCTTGAAACAGCAAGCAAAATTCATTATGGGTTGTCTAGAACAGATGTTATGTCCTTAGCCTATGAATATGCTGACGCAAATGGTAAAGATTTACACTCGTCAAATGATGAGGACGAGATCGAGGAAGCAGATGCTGACAAAACTGTTACTGATATTTCTGATCGGTATGCAACTATACACGCGGGAGATTTCTGTCTCACTCAGTCACTTAACTGGCGGGCAAGAAAAAAGTTCACTACTTTATAGCTGTTAAAATAAAAGAGATCCTGGAGGATGAGATGCAAGTCCAATACCATAAAAGAATTGAAGGGACCAACAAGTTTCGCTACGATAATCCAAAGACGTTCCTAGTTCCAAAACCAGACATCATCATGAAATTGCCTACGCCAGAAACAAGTGGTGGAACTGAACGGCAATGTTTTCTACTAGATTTTAAGGTCAATCTTGGACATTTCTCAATCGAGTGAATTCTATTAGCCCAACATAGGCCTATATGGCTAATGTAATAACATTTAACAATCCATTCATAATCCATTCCAAAATAATTTCAGTTGGTTGCAATATTAGCTTACATATTAGTAGGCCTAGTTTGTATTTTCATCTTCATTTGCAATGATTTTAGGTTTGTTTTTTACAAAATAATATAATTTACATTACAAGTAGTTATTAGGGTATTGATACTAATTGTATGTTTTTTTCACGAATAAATGTATAATGACAATTCATTTTGAGTTCTTGTATCACACGACTTCCTCAAAATCCACATTCTCTATATTGTCCCAAAGTACAAGCCTCGATGTCCCAAGGTACATCCTATGCATGTACCTTGGGACAAATGCAGGAAATTACAAAGTATCAAATCTACCTTATTAATGTCAAATATTATATTCTCAGGATGATTGTAACAGATTTGTTACTAAACAAAGTAATCATTGGAGAAAAAATTAGAGGATTTTCACCAATACTCCTTTAAATGGAATTTTTAATAGAAATGTGTCCCAAGGTACAAGAGCTCCCCCCTACTTGCTGGGTCTGTGATTGTGATTGTGAAGTGTCGAGTTACTTATATCCCCCACTCCCAGTCTCCCACGGCTCGCCATCATTACCCCTACCCTCCCGCTTCTCCCCCGGATGCGAGATTTTTAACGGTCTAATCGGAGAAGCCCGCGTCTCTTCAAAGTACCATATTGTCTTAAGTGAGTCTAGCCTACCTCTAGCTAGGCTATAGTTTTGTCATTAATTAAAGAAGATGGTTTTGTTAAGACAAGTATCTAAATCCGAAGTCAACTAAGTCAATCTGCTGTTGTCAACATTGAGCAACGCAAATAAACGTGAAATATCCAAAGAAAATCCTTCTTAACATTGAGTACTCAATGGTAATAGTGATTGGACTGATAAATTTGGTGTTATTGATTGTAGAATGTAGTCCAAGTGGTTTTCCATTTTGTGTAGGCCTAATTATGAAGTTTTCTTCCAATAAAAAGTAACATTGAGCGACTTTTTTTTGAAGAGTCATAGAACAATTTTCCCATGAAATATCCTTAAGAGGGTACGCTGAGGCTAGAACGGAGGCGAGTTTAAGTGCTCAGCTTTCTGGATTTTTTGGGTAAACGGTTTATAACACTATTATCAAATTTCACACTAACGTTCATAAAGAATAAATCTGTGTTATCCATTACGCACATTCCTAAATTAATTCATTGATTTTGAATTAAAATTTAGTAAAATCACAAAAATTTACTCAATTTTGGTCAACTTCGGGAATTTATTCCAAGTTGACAGATTTTTTTATCTCAAATTTGCATAATGGAACCCAACGTTTAAATCAATGTAAACGGGCAGGTTAATTTGGTTTTATCGTAAGATAAACGGTTTGGTGGGAATTTCCAGAATTGTAATCCATGTTTTGGATTTCCCATTTTTTCACGTTTTGAACTTATGTCTCGCAATGGATCTTTAACGCTTATTTTGTGAAACCAATTACAAATATCAATATAAAAGTACTTTATTAACATCCATTCAAAATTTGGTAATGATATTACCAACCGTTCAGCAGAAATCATCAACACCTGTTTGCGCGCATTTGAGTTGGGCCAAGCTCAGCGTACCCTCTTAAATACTGTGCTGAACTGCGGAAGAATCCACAAACTGTGCAGGTTCTACCTGTTTGTGCGTACACGTGTTTTAGAGCATTAATTGTTTTAAAAATTATCAGGTACGGTACTGGTACAACTGTCGACATATACACACCATATATTCAAATTACCGTATTAAAATTAAACCACAAAATTAACATTGCTTGAACAGCTCACTATTCATAAAAATTAAACTATAATGGCGTGCATTTGTAGGTACTCTATGCTAGATCGCAAATTGGTGTTCCTTTGCATAACATAACACAGGGCTAAAAAAATACCATGGCAAGATGTCCGGGGCAGGTAAAAAAAGTGGTCGGGCACGTAGATTATTTTCCCACATGCCCGGACGGGCATGTGGGAAAATCTCTCATTCTTATGTGTGGCTCGTTGGTCTTCAGTTCAGTTCATCATAGATTTTATTCGCATGCTTTTTTATTTTATACATACATGTTTCACACACATTACACTATTATAAAAATACAAAAAACAGCGAAGCCCACAAAGTTTACAATTAAACTTGAGTGTGGGCAATTATCAATAAAAAATATAGCCTACTATAATGAAACAAGATGACTAAAAGCCAACAATAGTTAGTAGATTTATTTTATGTAGGATACTTAATAGTGTGCACTCTATAAATAAATATACTGAATCCATAATATAAACAAAAGGGTGATTCCATAGTGCCGGATGTGACAGTTAGAAATAGTATTCCTGAACCCCGATGGTCATACATGTACAAAAGGGATGATATTTATTCATTTTGTGTTTTGTGGTCATTGGGACAAACAAATCATGTGTTTTACATTTACTCTTCATGTACTTTTATTAGAATTATACAATAATATTACAAGATTTTAATTAGTGCCGGATGTGACAAACTTTGGACACGCTTTTACAACACCATTATTCAGGATTTAATTCCTGTGATTTATGAATATATAATGAACTGAAAAAAATCTATTCTTGATTACAACACTTTCAGAAACAATACTAAATATATGGCAAGTTCTTTTGATCCTTCCAAAATGCTACAGTTAAATATAACGTACTTGGTGCCGGATGTGACATTAAAAAGTGCCGGATGTGACATAAGAAAAGCAGTTTAAACAACGACAGAAAAACACTGCTGATAAAAAACATTTATACCACAAAATAGATTGGCAATGAAATAATTGCCACTTGGATACTATATGGCAGGCCCCCCCATTTATTTATTTATCAACATTGCTTATGCTTCAATTGCCATATTGTATTCCCATTTCACTCTGCTTTTGCTAGGATTGAGAAAGCGTTGTTAAACGTATGATGCCCTCGATTGTCGATGTTAGGTAATGCAAGTATGCATAATAACTGTTCATTAACTACCCAACCAATGTCTTCTTTGTTGGGAAACACAAAGGTTTGACTTTGATTATCTTCTTGTTTGTCTCCCTTTCGGCAAAGGAAGCTTACTTTCATTTCAACATCCACCTCCAGGATAACTCCAACGAAAACTACTTTTCGCTTTTTGGTGCAAAAATCGAAAAGACCAAAATCCCCAACAGCTGTTTTTTTTGGTGTGTTTTCGCTTTCTTCGTTGCTTGATGAAGATCTAGGATCGGTATTTTTCTCAAAGGGGATCATAACATCTTCTCTGAATGACCAATATTTGGAATGATCAGACAAAGAAAATGTTTTACATTTTATTACATGCTTTGTAATAGGCTCTATATGGTGAACACTTTGTGTGGCTGGCAGTGGTTTTAGATTGTCCCAATCATCCTCCATCTCTTTTTCAACCAATGTGATCTGTTCGGCTGGAATGTAAACAACCCGTATACCTTTGGCTACTTTCGATGCCAAGTTTGCAAAAGATTCGGCAGTGTTAGCAGAGTCTTTTACTTTACCACTCTTGACTGCTCTCCAAACTTGCCGCTTTACAGATCCCCCTACTCCATCGACTGCACCCTTCCCGTGACTTGTCGAAAAGAAATTCCATTTCACAGACACTCCGAATCTGTCTTGGAGACATGTAAGGTTTACAAAGTTAAATTTCTGCTTAAATTGAGAAGCTGCGCCATCTGAGAAAATTTCCACTTCTTTCAGGTTTAGGAACTAAAATCTTCAAGTCAGCCAACAAATAATCAAGAAAAGTAGCAACCGCAGCCTTATCATGAGATAAGTAATCACTTACAATGGCGTACGAAAATACAACATCTTTCGAAACCCTGGCTACGGCTGTGAATATTGTTATTTGAGTCTGATTCCAATGCGCACTTTGCACTTCATCTTGAAACATTGCCGTGTAGTTTTCACTAAAGTCGACTTGAAGTAATATTTTTTCCCCGTTAACCTTCTCCCTTTGATCCTTAAAATGATGGCTTTGTTTTTTGGTAATGAAACAGTGTATTAAAAATGGGGAAAGTTTTGCTTCAAGTTGTACAAAAGCGTCATTGACTGAACCTTCTTGATTGCATTTTATGGTTTTACCACCAACGTTAGCCCACTCTTGCCATGTTAAAAAAATTTCATTCGTAGCATTTGGGTTTTGGTACATTGTACGAATTTTTTTTAACTACCACAAGCCTCACAACTACCGAACATACAGGTTTCAGATGACGTGTCACATACAATAGAATTAACAAATTGTTTTTGGTCTTTGGGTAGATTTGAATCCTCCATTGACAATGCAGTTAACAGAAGAACCTACCTGATCTACTTGTTCTGACTAGGTCTATGGCCAATTTAGGCCCTTACATGTGAACATAACCTCCCCTAAAAGAGGACTATTTCTTTATAGACTCAAGCCTAAGTATCTGTACAAAATAAGTTCATTAGAGTATCAAGCTCACCTTTACAAAACCAAGTTCAAGAAAGTCCCAACTAGTATTTACATGTACTTAATACATGCCTATTAAAATGATTTCAATGTGAAATGAGCCTTACACACTTTGCAGCATGGCTGCATCAGAAGCTACAGGTTAGCCATCAAAAATGGTTGAAGCTCACATTCTAGGCAACTGCAAAAAAAAACACCCTAAAACTTAGTTTTATACTGTCACGTCCGGCACTGTTCATGTCACGTCCGGCACTGTTCATGTCACATCCGGCACTTCTCTTTGTCACATCCGGCACCATGTATATTAAATTTAAAAACACGTCTAAAAATAAAACAAAAATTAGTATAGAGAGAGAATGCAGGACTTATTTATAATATAAGCCCTCATGCCACCTCAAAAAAGTTTCTGCAGTCGCTGTTAAAAAAATGTAAACAATAGTGCCGGATGTGACATGAATCAACTTTCAGTTTAGCTACCCCCTCAAAAAAGTATCATGGGTACAGAATAATGTTTGGAAACATATACGGCCATTCCATAGCAAAGTGAGCCTGACAAGTGAAAAATAATTTTTACCCAATAGTTTATTGATGGGTCAAAAATTAAAGTCAAAACTCCACTGAATTTCAAAATGTCTTTGCTTTCTTTGTGGGTAGTAAATTATGTGTTTTACAGTGCTTCAAAGTCGGTGTAAAGTTATTGTTTTTATTTTAGTGCCACATCCCCTAAATTGTAAGCCCTCCAATTTCTCTTAGGTCAGCTGTGTGAAGTTCTTTCTTTTGTATATCAACACTTTAATAATGTTGTGAAGTATTTTAGCTAGAAAAACTGAACACAAAGTAAGTTTTACTTAAATTTTGTATCATTAAAGATGTTATGAATACATGTCACACCCGCAACACAAAACTACAATAAACTATGATAGTGTTAAAATAATGGCTAACAAAAGTTGGAGAGTACTTTATTTTAAGGTTAGGTTATATGACTTATTATAGGGTCATTCCATGTCAAATCAACCAAAAATAAATAAAAAAATTTGGTGACCATCTCCGATTTGAATAATTTTTGGCACATGTACTTGTGACAATGATATCATCATACCCAATTTTTTTTTTTTTTCGGTCAAGTAGTTTCAGAGATACAGGGCTACCAATTTTTAAGTCCGCAGTCTTCCGAGCGCGGGAAAATTACACGGTTTCCTAAATAAATGTTGACTCCATAAAGCTATAATGTTGAGTGATAGCTTGAATGAAAGGTAATTTAAATATCTATCCAACTACAGTAAAACAATTGAGTTATTTTACATCAAACAAAATTTATTGTGAATAATACATGTCTGAGGTCAAAGGTCAATATCATAAAAGCTCCATCTTGGATTTAGTTCAAATTTGGTATAAGTGTTGCTTAAACATACTTTCAAGTGCCCATAAAATTCAGGTTGAGCCACTTATAAAAACAAAAGATACATGCAATTTAATATGACTATTTTTGTAGTTCGTATGTCTATTTTACACATTAGAAGTTTTGTACTCAAGTTACATGATAAAACGTATAAACATGTTTTGTGATCTTTATTTTTGTTATTTACAATATTATTTGCATTATGCATAATATTCTTCTTCATACTACTGGGTATGTTTTCCTTAGGCTAGCTTCCCAAATTACTTCAGGAACCTTGCATTAAGCATTCTCGTAGCTGCTTCACTTTCATTATCGGGTATCTTGTAGGTACGTCCAGTTGATCCTCCCAGTTCCACACTTGGCAAAGTGAGGACTTCACTTACAGGCAAGGTTAATTCATCATCTTTAGTGGGAATGTAAACGATGGAGAAGGTCCATGTGGATGAAGAAAACCGTACTTTTACTTCATTGTACAGAGATTTTTGTTTAAAATGAAACCAAGCCACCATTGCTGACCATAATGAACTGAAACAAAATCTTTTATGTCTTCAATGCAAATGGTGGTCTTCGATGATATTGCCTCGACAGTACTGTCAGCCGATGTTGAAAACTTCCTAACGCGTAATGTGTTCTCAGAGATTGGCACAAATGCATGTAGGCTGCGTGTTCCAGGAATAGCTTGGAGGAACTGAAACTTGCATTCAGAGCTTCTCTGTTAGTTTTCGATTTCTTCATTTGGAACAAATACAAAAATGCTACTTGTTAAACTTTCTTTTGCCCAATCAAACAGATCTTGGGGTGTCAAAATCTGATTATTATCAGGCCTTTGCAAACTTGCTCTGGCTGCCAAGCGTTTGACTGCTCCACCCACTCCGTCGCATGGACTTTGCCATGAGATGTGGCAAAAAAATGCCACTCTGCTGATATCTTGAAGTCCATTTCATGGAGGCAAATGTTTTGGAAATTCTTTTTATTCTTATACTGGGAGGCAGCCCCATCAGAAAAGTAAAAAATTTTACTTAAATTTCCAATTTTCTCGCAAAGTAGAGGTATGAGGCGTTTTTGGAATGTTGCACAGCGACAGTGTCATGTATGAGAGAATCAGAAATGAACACAACACTGAGATGTTTAAGAGTGGGTTCAGCTTGGATGGAAGAAGACGTTGGTCTGTCCGTGATGGGTTCGTCTAGGTAATAACAAACGAAAGGGTGCAGCGTAGCCTGACTATTATTCCAGTGAAATCCCTGGGCAGCATTTTGGATTACGAAGGAATAATTTTCAGCAAAGTCTCCAGAAAACTATCACTTCTCCAGGCAGTAATGTTGCTTTTTGTCTTTCAAAAAAGCAGCTTGCTGCTTTGCAATAAATCATGGTTTCGAAGAGCTTCAACTTTTTCGACAAAACTGTCGATAAAGTCCTCTACGGGCTTTTGAATTGTTTCCAAAGCACATCGGTCCGTTGTCAGCCATTGTTTGTATGTGACTTCATCAATTAAGTGTTCTTCAAAGAGGTTTTCTAGGTCATGTTTAATTTTTCTGTGCCTGGACAAAACGAGCAATTGCCAAGATGACAATTAGTTGTAGATGGATTACAAATCATTTGAGCTAAGACGTGATGATATGTTGAAAGTTTGTTCCTGATTCCGGTCATGGGCATAAATGCCAATTTACCTCCCAACATCATCAACTTGACATTTTGATGTACGGTACATACACAAACGGCGTGTGTACCGGATGCTCCTGGTAGGATGCAATGTTTGGGCCTGAGCTCGGCAAATTTAGAGAATCCTATCTTCGACTCTGGATACTTAGTTTTATAAGCCAAGTATAATTCTTTTAATTAGCTAAAATTAGTCTTTTTTTGGTAGTGTTCTTTTTTCCCGTTTATTCTTACCGATACATAGTCTTTCATTCCCGGGCATTAGTCTGCTCACATCATCGTCTTGATAAAATCTTGAATGGCCTTGGCAACTTCAACTGACAAAGTTTTTTCCGGGTTTTGGATTTGGAGAAACAAGGATGCCCTTCTCTTCTACTAGTTTCTTTGTTTTCCTCACCATATAGTTAGATGCTCCAAATTCTTCTTGCACTCTTCGTACACTCCAGGTTTTAGGAAGTACAGAAAGAAACAGTTATCTTTTCACTCTTGGTTGTGGCAGAATTAAACTTTTCTTTCAGTTGTAAAAGCATCGTGTTGTTATCTTCTGTGCACTGTTCCTCTTCTGATGATGATGAACAAAGTATTCCCGAGCCGGCAGGTGAAATCATCTTTAGCTTTTTCTTAACTTGCGACTTTATTTTGTTGAATTTTCTCTTTGGATACACTGTACTTTTTAATTTAGTTGTATCAATTGGAGACTCACCAAGCAAATGAAGAGACTTGTTAATGATTTCTGATTCAAACTCTTTTACTACAAAGTCATCATCTGTGATGTTACCGTGGTCACTTTTCTCAGGAGACACAATACATTCTTTATGGTTCTGGTATTCACTCAATCTTTTAATAGAGCTTTTCTACATGAAACACACATTTTTTTCCCGGGTATAAGTTAATAATATCTTTTGAACTTTTCTACATCAGCAGAAGCTATTTCTCTGAGACTTTTTTCGTCTGGATTCTTGTGGATGCACTAAAAGTGGGTCACAACATGATTTTTGATTGAGAGAAAAATGTTTTAAAAATTTTGACTCGTGAAGCATACAAACACTTAATATATCGTCACAATTAGTGCGTTGATTAAGCAACAATAAACTCTCCTTTCAGGGCAGATGCACATTTAAAAAGGAGTCTCGACATCACAAGCTTCTTGATTATGAACTCCAATAGAACACATGATTGAAAATGTTTGAAACATGAAACACTAAAACACTTCTCTTAGATGTCAAGGCTTGTACCAGATCCACACTGCTGACAGTTGTTAATAAGACTGCTTAAATCAATTTGGTACATAAACTTCAATCAAAACATTGAACCCATAGCACAGACTTCCTTCTCTTGCAACATTCAACTTTCAACTGAAGTGCATTATAAGAGTGCATTGTAGAGTTTGAATTGGAAATCCCAGACTTCTTAGAATATCACACACGGAAATCCCACTATTTTGGGTTTCTAGTAGCCAGATTTAAACTTAGGAGGGCATCAGATGCATTGATATATCTAGACAATTTTTAAAATTCATACTATTAAAATCCTACACATACCTACCCACCCCTATAATTATGCCAACACCTAATTAATGAAAATGTGCATAAACAATATAGTACTACCTACTTTAAATAAGCTTGTGCATGTCATGGTTAAATCAACTATAACATAAAAATGTGTTAGTGGCCCAACCTGAATTTTTGTGGGCACTTGAAAGTATGTTTAAGCAACACTTATTCCAAATCTGAACTAAATCCAAGATGGAGCTTTTATGATATTGACCTTTGACCTCAGACATCATTATTCACAATAATTTTGTTTGATGTAAAATACTCAATTATTTTATTGTAGTTGGATAGATATTTAAATTACCTTTCATTCAAGCTATCACTCAACATTATAGCTTCATGGAGTCAACATTTATTTAAGAAACCGTGGAATTTTCCCGCGCTCGGAAGACTGCGGACTTAAAAATTGGTAGCCCTGTATCTCTGAAACTACTCGACCGAAAAAAATAAAAAAAATAGGGTATGATGATATCATTGCCACAAGTACATGTGCCAAAAATTATTCAAATCGGAGATAGTGACCGAAAATGAGTTTGTTGATTTGACATGGAACGACCCTATATCCAACAGAGAAAACTGAGATGCACTGACTAGAAGTGGTTGAAATTGTGTTGCGGGTGTGACACACAGTTATGTTGCGGGTGTGACATGATTATTGAATTGCATGATAATGCCAGGGCTACAGTCAAATAGGTAAAAAAAAATTGCCCATTAGGCCTACCTAGTTTAGGTAGCCTAAGTAATGCACATATAACGCACACAGTCAACGTATTTTGAAAATGCAAAAGAGAGATTAGGTAGGTACCAGAAAAGGAATTTGACTTCAAGTCGACTTTGCTGAAACATTTTCGGCAATCATTCAAGACAAGATTCAGAGCGCTCATTGGAGTCATGATCAAATGACTGTTTTTACAGCCTGCGCTTGATTAAAAGATGACGTTAAGAGGTCCTTCGCGGTTGAAAGTGATGACTTGACACATAACAAACATGCAGTGTGGGCATTCCTCAAAAAGATTTTTGCTGAACTAAAAGTCGAGTTTCCTAAGTTAACAAAAGTGATTATTTTTTCGGATGTCTGCGCTTCCGTCAACAATCCTACCCTAGATATTAACGTCAGTGATTTTGTCCTCGTTTCACTTGCGGTAAATGGGGGAAAAATACCGACAAGCAGTATTATGCTGAGATCGTAGCATTTGATGATGAAACCAGTGAAGTAACCCTTAGGCTAAAGTATATTCATGCATCCTAGTGGCAACTATTGGGTATGGCCCGATATTGTGAATACGTCATGCGAGAACAAAGACGTTATCAAGAAGATGGTAGCTCCTCCAATACTTCACAACAATCATGGGCAATTAAGTTCGTCAGTGATTAGGCATGCATGAATAATGATAAAGCTGCATTAATTATAAATGATATGACATTATTAGTTAATCCTCTTTTTATGCTATTTGCCCCTCCTTCAAAGTTTAAACAAAAAATAATCAGTGACGAGGACCCATATTTCATTAAAAAAATTACAATGCAACACTTTATTTTATAATAGACTACCTTTTTTAAATATCATATTTAGCATGCATATTTGTTAACTTACATTTTAGTATTGAGTATTCATGAAGTATGTAAGAAAACAGCCAACCAAATTATAATCTACATACAAAAACTCGTATTTAATGTTATATTTTGTGCACTACGTCACACCCGCAACATTTCCTTGTCACACCCGCAACATCTTCAAACCATCATAAATCGTCTTTTAAATTATTTGAGCCACTATTCCTTATATTTTATTTTAAGGGTGTTCTACAATGCTTTAGGAAAAAAATAGTTGCCTATCCAAGGGGTCCTATATTCACAGACTTTTGCACATGTTCATGTAAGGGTGTAAATACAGTGGCAAAAAGTGTCACACCCGCAACACCTGTTTTAATTTTTATTTGCTGATTTCTTTAAGTCACAGAAAGTTGAAATTTGGTGTATTTGTACATCTTATGGCAACAATGAATGTATACAATGTCTTGAGTTTCAATTTGTAATTTATAAACACTTGGCAGGTATTGAAAGTGTGTAATGTGTCACACCCGCAACTATGGAATGGCCGTATATATGAACAAGTAAGGACATGTTGGTCCAGAGAAGCATTGAAAAAATATATTTATTTATATTTTAAACTAATTTGCAGGCTGTAAAAATAGTAAATTTTTACGTTTAACAAGAATATTAACGCACTTACCTATATTAACATGAATGACAGCTAAATAATTGTTAGTATTGGAAATATGATTGATTCTATGAAATGGGCTTGATTCACTGAATAAAAATATATATCATGTTGGGGTTGTTTAAATTTACAAATAAGGTGTCAAGGTTGATGTTTTCGTGGAATGACCCAAAAACAAGTATATTAATTAATCTAACTAAACTAAAACTAGAATAGGCCATACAGTAGGCCAACAATTTAATGTTGACAAAAATGTTAAATGTAATGAGATTAATGAAATTAATGAAAGCAAAACCAGAACTAAAGCAAGTTTTATTTTATTTATTTATTTATTAACCACATTGGTTGTTACGTTTGTTAATTACTATTTAATCACATTCCCAAGATAGTCAGTGTTATTCTCCTTAAGCCACGCTAAAAACTTCTGATTTGAAAGTGCTAATTCAAAATATAGTTTTTATTTGTATAGGGAGAAAATTGAAGATCTTGGACCTAAAAAGCAGCTTGTCTTTGGGCCCAAAGTTGAGTACATTTCCAAAGGGTTTTGAAGGTGTAAATTAGTTTGCTGTCTTGTTAATGGAGGAGTTTTGTATTGAATTGGTGCCCTACGAATTTTGTTAGAGTTGATATAACTGGGGATTTTTAAATATATGTAGTAAGAGAGTTTTTGAATGGAGTTGTCTTATATTTAGAACATTAACCCTATTGAATAGTTCTTCAGTGGGATACCTCCTTGGTTTCTTTAGAATTGTCTTAAGTACTAGCTTTTGGTCAATGAGTAATTTATTTAAGTGAACGTTTAGGCTAATATTCCACCCCATGCTATTATACCATACTGGAGTATTGATTGTATGAGAGCCATATAAACCATTCTCAACGTACTTAGATTGAGGATATACCTGAGATAATAGAAGATGTAAATTAAATACTGCATTTTCTTATGCACCTCTGTTGCATGAACATCCCATTTTAAGTAGCATCTATTTCGACCCCAAATACTTTTGGTCCACCTAGATAGAGATAACACTTTCAGTTAAAGGTGCGTGTGCAAGTAAGATCATGTAATTTTTTTTTGTAAATTGGTGTTATTAGGTTGAGTAGATTCGTTTATTAGTGAAAGTTAGATAGACGGTTTTTTTAGGTTAAGGGTGAGGTTATTTTTATTTAGGCATGCATAGTTAGATCCATTACAAACTCAGCTAGACGGAATACTTGTTCCCAAGTGGAATGTGAGATAATGAGCACAGTGTCATCAGCGTACGATATTAATAGACCAGGAATATTTAGACTGCAAAGTTCATCAATGTATATTAAAAATAGTATTGGACCAAGTACAGTTCCTTGAGGTACTCCAATTTTTACTGCAAAATTTTTACTATGAGTTTTCCCGATTTTTACTTGATGTTTCCTATTTGCTAAAAAGTCGGAAAATAGGGTTAAGGCAGTTCCACAAATTCCCTTCTCTTTCATTTTTCTTACCAAAATATTATGGTTTATTATGGTTTTATGGTTTGGTTAGCGTATCTGCTTCCAATGCAGAAGGTCCAGGGTTCGATTCCTGCTAAAGTCAGTGTTTTTTAACTTCTGATTTGGACTTAAGTCCATCAGTTCTTGTCTTAGGAGTTTGTAAACAGTGACTTTGGAGCCATCCTAGCAACGAAGCACATAATAAATTCAGAGTTGTGCTGAATCAGCCTTGTTGATTCTGGCGTTGATTTGCGGGTGTTCGCACTGCCCATACCACTGATTGCTTTATTTCCTATTAAAAATATTGATCTTTGGTTGGTTATCGCTCACTCGTTGATTGCATTGGGGCCTATAGGGTTGGCTTGGCGCTTTGATTTAAAGTCCCCCACAGAAAATCAGTTAGCCTATAGGCCTAACTGAGTGGGCAGACTCTAAATACAATTTATTTATTTACTTAGCTCTCGTCGCAAGATAAGCCTGGGAAAAATAAGTCCACTTGTCCAGTAGGCCTAACAGGTCTCATGCATCGTGATTGCAGGCCATTAAGATAACACTCACTGTTCGGGCTGTTCCATGCATCTGCTTTATATCTTGTCAGTCAAGTCAAGGTCACGATGCGTTGACCCAGGGGAGGGCTGGAGCCTGAATGCTGGCGAGTAAACAATATAAGAAAAGGCCAGCCTCTGCAGCATCTCTATTCCCATGTGTTTAATTTCAGTTATCACCTAGCTTTTGACTTCTAGCAGATTAAAAACATTAGAATAGGGAATATAGGCTATTACACTTCCGTAAAATACTGTAGGCCCTACTGTAAATAGATTTTTTAGAACAAAAATTTCGTCCCGAACAGGCGCGTAGGAAGGGGGGGGGGGAATGGGGGGAGTTTCCCCCCCACTTTTTACCATGACCCCCCCACTTCAGAATCTTAGAAATTCAGTCTCGCCGTAAATACGCAAGGAAACAAATTCTGAATAACGAATTTTCAATAAAAGAGATTTTTTTAATCCATTAATATACTCACTGATAATGACTTGTTTTGGCACGTCTGCAGTGTATTCTCCACTTCCCTTTCCCTTACCTTATACCTCCTTATAGTAATGACCAAAAATTTCGTCAATCCTATTATTGTTCGACGTGATCAATGATAAGCCTATGCATATTCAATGGTTGTAGAATGCATGGTCTATCTCTTAACTATTCCAATTTTATTTATAATTTTATAGTTTTTACTGTACAAAAAATACATTTATTTGGTATTGCATTCAGCCCACGATTTTTTTCTAGAACGCACCAAACACACTCTAAAAACCTCATTTTCAAAATTTTCGCCTGCGGCGCTGTAGTTGGGGGGCAGAGCCCCCCAAACCCCCCGTACTTGGCAGCAGATTTGTTGTTCCCCCCCCACTCGAAAAGGAGTTCCTACGCGCCTGGTCCCGAAAACAAATATGTAGCCTAGGCCTACTTTGTTTTTTCGTGAAATAAAAACCCAAATGTTTTTAGAGCCTTTTTTTTCCCCCCCCAGAATTTTTAAAAATATTCAAATTTCTAGCGGAAAAAAAACGACAAAAAAGCCCCAAAAACTGTGCCCAAACCCAACGCCGTCTGGATACACATACAAACATACATGACAAACATCCAGACAGCGGTGTTTTAAACAAAGCAGCGCCTAGCGTAGCCTACAGTAGTCCAATTACCGTTGCCGGGCCTTGTTCCCGGGCTGTTGTAGAGCGTCTTTAAAGGCCGATGCACAATTGCCCGGTAACGATAACGTTAGGCCTACCATTAACGATAAAGGGAAGAAAGTTAAAACCCACACGTAACTTAAAAAACCCCGATGCACAATAAAGTTTCCCCTTTCCCCGGTTTGTTCCCGTACCCTATCCCGGAAACCGACAACGGGAAAATTTCCCAACTTTTAACTTTCCCGGTAACTTTTCCCTTTCCCGTACGTTCCCGGAAACCCTATCGGAATAAAGGGATTGAAAGTCCTAAAACTTTTTTGGTCAGCTGTTTGAGGTTTATGGGCCCAAAGCGGTAGGCCTTGCTAAATAATTAAATACCGGTACAATATCCCGGAAAAAACCAAAAAAAACAAAACAAATTTAAAACACACTTATTATTGTTTTGTGTCCGCGGTTTGCTTCACTGGTATTTTTGCATCGAAGCCTTTAAACCCGTTAGGTTTTCCCCTTTCCCTTTTCCCTGTTCTCGTTACCGGGCAATTGTGCATCGGCCTTTAGGCTTAGCTTGCCTAGCCTAGGGCTAGGGACTTACCAACTGGTCCAGATTGGACAAATAGTTCCCACATTTAAAAGATTCGGAACTTTTCCCTCAAGACCAACCCAAAGTATATTGGGCATCGGGAACAGTAACCCCAAAAAAAAAGAGTGTAATTGGAAAAAAATAAAAAAAACCCCAAATTAACATGTAAAAAAACAAAAACCCAGGGCTTTGGCCGGGCCAGGGATTTTTGGGATTTCCGGGGAAACCGAGAAAAGGTTTGGCAGTAGCCTAGCCCCCAGGGCCCGGCCTAGCCATTGTAGGAATAGTAGGGTAGGGGCCCAGCCATGTAGGGACTTTGGGCCTTTGGGCTAGGCCCAGGGGGAAAGTGCGTAACCCCCTCATAACCTCTAAAATTATTGCCGCAGAGGAAGGACTCATGATCTATACACACTAGACGACAACAAACAGGATAATGTGTAAAAATAGCACTTAATGTGAGAAGGTCGTAAGAACAACAAGTAGAATAAGTTCTAAAATATATAATAAATTGATAATAAACCTACCTTGATTACGTTCGGCTATCGGTCCAGCAGCCATTTTTGAATTTACGGCTTCGGTTTTGGCTGGTTACGGGTTTACCAACAACACAAGTAATAATTTCTTATTTGTATCTTAAGTGTAATATTTTGCTGCAGATTTTAGCATTAAACATAAACATTGACAATCATAAGATGTTGTAAATTAATTGTTTAAGTACTTTGCTAATGCTAAAATAAATATGTTTAAGGCGCGAGTGGAAATAGCTAGAAATTAATTTAGTTGGTTGGTTACATTGTTTGTCAAGTAGTAAGAACGGATCTGGGTCGGTATGGCTATTACAGTATTTGGGTATGGTTTCATGGAAAGGACTGTTAGGGAATGGAATGACTTGCCGGGGGATATTGTAGGTAGTGGGTCTTTAAGGGAATTTAGATCATTTTTAGGGGGGGGACAGTAATTAGGTCTGGGGGGAGTGAGTGGTTGCCACCGGGCGGAAGGGCCCATTTGCAACCGTAAGAAATGTTATGTTATGTTATGTTCCTTTATTTATTTGGCTGACCCAAAGAAAGATGGCCGGTCTAGACCGTCTTTTGGTTTGCGTTGATAAATGTCTTCCTTTTGCTTCGAACTTTTAGGGCATAAAGCCTAGCTAGGTAGGCGTGAGCACTTGAAAAGAAAATAATCCACAAATAAAGGTACGTGAAGGCACAATAAGTTTTGAGTTAAATCATTGTTCATTATCTATAGGGCCTAGGCTACAGCTAGGCCTAGCTAGGCATTTGGTATTTGGTATTTGGTTTCTTCCCCTACAAATGACTAAAGTCGGTGGTAGGTTTGTTTTCTCCTTCCTTCCTTCCTTCCTTCTTATTGTAATTCCATTTCCTTGTTCCTTCATACTTAGTCATTCCCCTTCTACATAGGGTAGGCCTAGGCCTATCCCTTCTTCTAGGCTTGCCTTATTCACTCTTCTCTAATCCTTTGCACTTATGCACTTTACATGCCCAGTTTAGGCCCAGCCTAGGCCCTAGAGAGTGGCTCAGGTCCCGACGGGTCGTGGATTTTGTTATTTACGCGTCAATTTTGGCGATCCCGACTTGCGTGTTATGCGCATGCGCGCGCACTTAAAAAATTCTGTTGTAAACGGGCGTGGAAAAAACGATATTTATGTTTATTAAAAACACCTGAAACATACCCAAATCGCTAGTAAAATGTGTATTAAGCATTTACGTATGCAAGTATGACGAAATATATTACAATAAATACTTAAAAAGGCTTAGAGTTAGACTAACCTACAAAACTTCATGTAATAGCTAGCCTAGGGTAAGCCTAGACCTAGGAGCTATCCGAATAGTGCCAAAACGCGTTCATTCGCTGGTCTTATTCTCGTTTTACGTCACCGTTAGGCGTCATGATATCCATGACGTAGCTAGTAGGCCTAGCATCCGAATAGTCGAGCGCACGATCGAGACTCGCCGAAATCTGGGAATGAGAACAAGAATCGGAAAAGGACACCTGATCTTGTTCTTAGTACTAGAACATGGCGGCTGTTTACGATACGTTCGATAAATTACATAAATAAATTAAAGATAAAATGCATGAAGCAATCTAGTAACAAGACCAGGAATCAGACCAAGAATAAGAACAAGACCAAGTAATGAGACCAAGAACGACGAAGAACACTATTCGGTTAGGTCCCTAGATTAGATTGCGTCGGCGTCGGGGCCTACAGGGTTGGCTTTAGTCGCTTTGGTTTAATGTCCCCCACTGAAAATCAGTTAGATATCTGAGTGGGTAGGCCTAGACTCCAAAAAACGAATTTATTTATTTATTGTACAACTACTAGGAGTCCTGTGCCAATCTGCAAGGACTGTTAGGCCTAGGCACATCACCAACTCTTGTCTCTTGTTTTTTACAAGCAAAATTTACGAGTTCCTACCTCGCACGAGCCTCAATCACTCATTTTTAAAAGAGGATAGGCCCCATAGCCTAATTAATTTGGTAGGTAGGCCTAATCTAAATGTAATAAATAGAATTTAAAAAAACCACGTATTTCACTGTAACGGTCTCACATAACCTTAAAATGATTGTAACTTGGAACCTTGGCCTGAGCTAGCTCTAGGCCCTTAGCACTAAAACCTAAAGCTTTGTGTATCTAATATTCCTTTGGGGATATTTTAATAGGCCTAGGCCTACACAAATCCTAAGCCCTAGAGAGTGGCTCACATCCCGAAATTGTTCACTTTGATGGACCACCTTTTGTCGAAATGGCCGGCAGCCTTTTTCAAACCCCTAAATCCATCCCTCAACGGACCTCGGCATGTAGGCTACAGGGGCATAGCGGCAAGTTTTAAAGATAGATTCGGCCACGTCTAGGAGCTCATAAACCAGAACAAAAAGTCTGTGATATAGCTGTTTTACAACAGGTAGATTAGGCTAATTGTTTTATGACCAAGTCCACATCACACCACAAACCACAGGTGCAAGACTTTCAGAATGCACTAAAGCAATTAAGAGCATATTGTAATTTCTATAAGGCCTACCGACAGTAGCCATGACGCGGATCCTTGACCGCATGCAGTCATGCACTGACCATTAGTCAAGAACATGATTGAAAATGTCTAAGAAATCTACACTCTCCTGACCTAGTATCCTTCCCCCCCTCCCCGCACCTCTCACAAGACTACTGTAATTTGTCCACCACACGTTACATTATTTATTTATTTATTATTTATTTAACGTCTATCCTATTCAGTTATAAAAACGGCCATTCCATAGCAAAGTGAGCCTGACAAGTGAAAAATAATTTTTACCCAATAGTTTATTGATGGGTCAAAAATTAAAGTCAAAACTCCACTGAATTTCAAAATGTATTTGCTTTCTTTGTGGGTAGTCAATTATGTGTTTTACAGTGCTTCAAAGTTGGTGTAAAGTTATTGTTTTTATTTTAGTGCCACATTCCCTAAATTGTAAGCCCTACAATTTCTCTTAGGTCAGCTGTGTGAAGTTCTTTCTTTTGTATATCAACACTTAATGATGTTGTGAAGTATTTTAGTTGGAAAAACTGAACACAAAGTAAGTTTTACTTAAATTTTGGATCATTAAAGATGTTATGAATACATGTCACACCCGCAACACAAAACTACAATAAACTATGATAGTGTAAAGATTATGGCTAACAAAAGTTGGAGAGTACTTTATTTTAAGGTTAGGTTATATGACTTATCATATCCAACAGAGAAAACTGAGATGCACTGACTAGAAGTGGTTGAAATTGTGTTGCGGGTGTGACACAGAGTTATGTTGCGGATGTGACATGATTATTGAACTGCATGATAATGCCAGGGCTACAGTCAAATATAGGTAAAAAAAATTGCCCATTAGGTCTACCTTGTTTAGCCTAAGTAATGCACGTATAACGCACGCGGTCAACATATTTTGAAAATGCAAAAGAGAGATTCTAGGTAGGTATCGGAAAACGAATTTGTACTTCAAGTCGACTTTGCTGAAAATTTTTTGGCAATCATTCAAGACTAGATTCAGAGCGCTCATTGGAGTCATGATCAAATTACTGTTTTTACAGCCTGCGCTTGATTAAAAGATGACATTAAGAGGTCCTTCGCGGTTGAAAGTGATGACTTGACACATAACAAACATGCAGTGTGGGCATTCCTCAAAAAGATTTTTGCTGAACTAAAAGTCGAGTTTCCTAAGTTAACGAAAGTGATTATTTTCTCGGATGTCTGCGCTTCCGTCAACAATCCTGCCCTAGATATTTAAAGTCAGTGATTTTGTCCTCGTTTCACTTGCGGTAAATGGGGAAAAAATACCGACAAGCAGTATTATGCTGGGAAATCGTAGCATTTGATGATGAAACCAGTGAAGTAACCCTTGCTTAAGTATATGCATGCATCCTAGTGGCAACTATTGGTATTGGGTATGGCCCGATATTGTGAATACGTCATGCGAGAACAAAGATGTTATCAAGAAGATGGTAGCTCCTAAAATACTTCACAACAATCGTGGGCAATTAAGTTTGTCAGTGATTAGGCATGCCTGAATAATGATAAATCTGCATTAATTATAAATGATAAGACATTATTAGTTAATCCTCTTTTTATGCTTTTAGCCCCTCCTTCAAAGTTTAAGCAAAAAATAATCAGTGACGAGGACCCATAGGCCTATTTCATTAAAAAATTACAATGCACTTTATTGAATAATAGGCTACCTTTTTTAAATACCGGTATCATATTTAGCATGCATATTTGTTAACTTACATTTGAGTATTGAGTATTCATGAAGTATGTAAGAAAACTGCCAACCAAATTATAATCTACATACAAAAACTCGTATTTAATGTTATATATTTGTGCACTACGTCACACCCGCAACATTTCCCTGTCACACCCGCAACATCTTCAAACCATCATAAATCGTCTTTTAAATTATTTGAGCCACTATTCCTTATATTTTATTTTAAGGGTGTTCTATAATGCTTTAGGAAAAAAATAGTTGCCTATCCAAGGGGTCCTATATTCACAGACTTTTGCACATGTTCATGTAAGGGTGTAAATACAGTGGCAAAAAGTGTCACACCCGCAACACCTGTTTTAATTTTTATTTACTGATTTCTTAAAGTCACAGAAAGTTGAAATTTGGTATATTTGTACATCTTATGGCAACAATGAATGTATACAATGTCTTGGGTTTAATTTGTAATTTATAAACACTTGGCACGTATTGTAAGTGTGTAATGTGTCACACCCGCAACTATGGAATGGCCGAAAACTGATTTACAAAGGAGGACAACTAAATAAATCTTATTACATACCGGTAGGTAGATGCAGAAACAACAATAAACGTTACTTGTTCATTAACGGGACCCCCCTCAATTTTTTGTTAATTGATCCCCCCATCATCGTTTTTTTTTTACTTATTTCTGTTAACAATAAATAATTACAACTTGCGAGGAGTTGAATACATGACTCTGACAGTGAACTTGACTCACACGTTCAACGTAACTCAGGTGAGTACAGTCCTTTGGAACGCTATATTTTAAATAGCGACGTTAAAGGTTTTGTAGGTGGAATATGTTGGCATAGGCCGTGTCACTTCTGGCGCAAGTATGTAGCCGGAAAGGATGTTTTCGAGACTTTGTTCGAAATAGGCCTAATTGTGTTTTCCTGACCTCCCGAAACTCAGATGGAGTAGATGTAGTAGTTATGATTGTCTAATGAAATGTTTTTACTAAATTTATACATTTTTTGGAGAGGGTCCTGTTAATGAACAAGTACCTACCCAATAAACTACATTTTCGTAAATATTTGAAATACCTAGTAGCATTACCCTCTACAACAACAATGCATTAAACACAACAATTTTGGTAAGAAAAAAAATGTATAATATGCAATTTAATGAATGAATCAAATATAAAAAAGGGTGGAGAATGAAAAGAAAAGAAAGGAAAAAAAACATTAAAAAAGAAAAACGAAAAGAAAAAAACTGATTTATTAGACGATCCCACTCAAACGAGGTTTGAGGTTTGCCAAAAATCAGGAACAGCAAATCGGGGAGTATAATCAAAAACTTTCGCGGAAGAAACCACCGAACGCGAAATCTTTATTCTTATGTTCAATCTTCAAATCTTGATAACATTTTAGGCCTAGTCAAAAAAATCTTGACTCATATATCAGATATATAATTATTTAAAATTGTTCATGTCAAACTGATCACAGCAATGATACAGGACACCTAACTCAAGTTGCAAGCTCCATCAGTGGGCGGCAACCAGAAGTCGCCAGGTTATGCAGCAACCGACACACCTTAACAGAAAACCCTTAAATTAGGATGGCAGTCGGAGTTGGGATCATCAGTCCGAGAGACTATTCTCATCCCGCCTGCGAACGAGTACCCCCTAACTACGCCAAATCACTGGAAATAAGATGCCCCAATTCGTGATTAACGTGAAAGCGGTAGAATCATTCTAAGCGATTTTGTCATCCGCCACCATCTAAGAGGCATCATTGTCATGGTAGAAGCCCCCATCCCGCATCCGACTCTTTGGGAAAGATGTATTTTTCCCATAAACCGAAATGTGCTGTCCGGTTTTTTACTCATCGCAGGCAGTAAATGTCTCTTTGGGGAGACGGGGTGGGGTGCCGACTTACCATATGGCTATGCAGCTCTCGGTCTGACGTCTGAGGGGGTGAATTATACCCAAAAAATATTGGGGGGATTCACACCCAAACCCAAAAAAAACCTTGAGAACCTATACTAAACGCCCAAAATCGTTATTAGACGAGTGAGGAGTCATGTGTTTGAGTCCAGGGGGGGCATGGTATTTAAGTTTATTGAATAATAAGTATGAAGAAAGGTTTGGAGTTAGTTTTTAAAGTGCGCGTCAAAATGTAAGGGTTTTGGCCTAGATAGGTAGGAGCAAAGAACCATTCTGGATCCAGTCTTAGGTAGGTAGGCCTACTCAACTCATGACTTGCTCACTAGTCTAACGAGTAACGACTTTGTCGTTTTCCTAGCTAAGGCGCCTTTATACCCGAAATGTTGGAGACCCACGGATTCAAACAACGGTCGGGATAGATTTTATTATTTCTTGAAAATTATAGAACATGTTTTGAAATGCATACAGTACTATGGGCAACATAGCCAGTACGAAATACGAGTAATGATTGCAAGGTTTAATCAATCTCCGAGCGGAATTTTAGGTAACCTTGAGCGTGCAACATTCGATACACCTTGGTCACTGCATGCAAACATGATTTGAAAAAAATGATTTGTTCAGAAACAAAAAAACTTGTCTTTACCTACATTAATTGCAACATTCACAGCCTATTTTCAATTTATTATTTATTGTGGGGTTAAATCGCAACGGATCTTGCTCAAAATGTTAACTGCAAACTAAATACTTGTACTGGATGTGTGTTGAAAATTTCAGTACAATTTGTTTAGCTGTTCGGCCGTTCTGGAGTGAAGTCACTCACTCACAGACAAAAAACAGATCTAGTGCCGTTTGGCTTGCGTTGTAGACTTTGTTTGCTGCGCTCCCTCGTCTAATTAACACGTGGTCATCACATTCAAATTCCACAGTAGATGTTACCAAGAAATACCAAGGAAGAGATGGAAAAACACCATAGCAGGAGACTTGGAGGCAAGAGGAGAGAGCTGGAAAGATGTGGAAGAGATACGATTGTGGGAGGAAAGAAAGAAGTGGAAAAATTTGGTTGCTAAACTCAAACTGACCCTGCCAGAAGCAGGAAACGGCTATGGATAGGGTATTTGTTCACTTCGCGCACTGTTTGAATAACCCTATCGTTTCCTTGTAATTCATAATCCTCACCTAGATGTTCAATCTAGCTACTATCACAGCAAATTATGACGGAAGACTTTTGTCAGCTAGAGAGAGACTGCTAGTGCAGTCCAAATGCACTCAACTCGCCACGCGCAACGTATGTGCGTATATGTGTGTGTGTGTGTACTCTCTCAAAGCTCTCGCCGTGTGTGCTCATCTCAACGCCCTCGCCTCTATCTCTGGAGCAGGGTGTTTTTAATTTAGATAAGATTTAAATCAAATCAATTTATTTATCTAATAAAAATCATTGATTTCAAATGCACTTTTTCTTCATTTTGAGCAACAAACAAGAGTTCTAACTGATTTAGGCAAAGTTTTCCTTAAAATAATTTTTGAATAAGGCTGTGGAAGTCATAATGAATACATTATTCGAGTAAGCTAATAATAACATTTATTGAGTTTCACATTGAAAGGACTACAGAGAAAACACATCTGCTTTTCAAACCAGCAGTTGAGAGAGTTAGACCTTCATTTGTCTTTAAGCTCAACAATGATCTAACATAACAATTGGCTGGTGGTTGGAAGTCACAGCCTTCTAAATAAGTAAAATGTCAGGTTGTACAATTAGTAGATAAAGTAGGTCACTACAGGACCCCCCCCCTCCAGTGAACGAGCGTAGCGATGGGAAAGAAATCTCTATGTGCCGAGGCGAGCCGGTGCGCACACGCGACGTCCTGCTCGTGTCGTGACTAGTGGTGGGGTAGCAGTGACGGCAGCATAAGTCCCGACCAAAGACGGATTGGCGGATGTTGATCCAAAATTGTTGCGGACAACGGAGGCAGGTACTATCCTAGGTAGCCGGGAAGTGCTTGATGTTCGGTCGATTAGATTGAACGGTTTGGTCGATGGTTGTGCGGTATCAGGAGCTGTGCTGTCAAGAATGAAGGCAGGCTTCAACCGATCTATGGATACTACCACTCTTTTCCATATACGCAGAATAGTGAAATAGGCCTATTTCTCGTGCCTTGCTATGATTTCGTATGGACCGTCATACGGTTGCTGAAGCGGAGTTCGGACAGCGTCATGGCGCACGAAAACGTGGGAACATGTTGCGAGGTCCTTGAACACAAATACATCTTTTTGCCCGTGTCGGGTAGGGCGTGTCGGTCGGAGCATCTGGAGTCGTTGGCGAAGTCGGCTGACGTAGGCCTACTCTGATGTGCTGTCTGGCGTTGACGTCGGAGGCGACAAATATTCTCCTGGAAGTCTGAGAGTAGTTCCGTACACCAACTCGGCAGATTTAGCTTTTATATCCTCTTTCCATGCTGATCAAATGCCCTACATGACCCATGGCAAGTTATCGGTCCAGCGATCCTCTTCATGGCATTTGAGTGCGGCCTTGAGCTGGCAATGGAGGCGTTCGACCATGCCATTGGCGGCAGGGTGGTACGCTGTAGTTCGGATGAGAGTAGTGCCTAACAGGTGGTTTAGAGACCTGAAAAGGGCTGACTCAAACTGCCGGCCTTGATCGGTAGTGATCCGAAGGGGCGTCCCGAAACGCGATATCCAGCCTGTGATGAGGGCAGAAGCAACTGTATCCGCAGTGATGTCGGATAAAGGAATTGCTTCCGGCCAACGAGTAAATCGATCTACGCATGTAAGCAGGTAACGAAATCCAGATGACTCAGGAAGAGGACCCACCAGATCGATGTGGATATGGTCAAAACGAGCGTCTGGAGCGTTGAAATGTTCAACAGGTGTCGAGACGTGTCGTGTGACCTTTGATCTCTGACACGCTATGCAGGCCCTTGCCCACTCCTTGCAGTCTTTCTTTATCGAAGGCCAGACGTAGGTCCTTGAGACAAGACGGACTGAGGCAGCAACACCGGGATGGGACAGACTATGAAGACTGTCAAACACCTGGCGTCGGAGAGTAACTGGCACGAAAGGTCGGTCTATTGACGTGGATGTGTCACAGTAGGTATATCGTAAGGTCTGTGTCAACAAGGCTCCGACGTTTCAGTTTGAGTGCAGTGTCAGAATGGAGAAACGCTTGGAGTTCGGGATCGTTCACTTGGGCTTGGGCAATTGTCTCATTACTCACAGAGGCCGAGATCGCTTCCACCCTGGACAGAGCATCGGCAACGACATTTTCCGTACCGAGAACTTGCCGAATGTCTGTTGAAAATTGCCCAATGTAGTCAAGGTAACGAAATTGCCGCGGGGAACACTTGTCAGACTTTTGCTTGAACGCAAATATCAATGGCTTGTGGTCGGTGTAGATTGCGAACGTCCTGGCTTCCACCATATGACGGAAGTACCGGATTGCCTCGTAGACTGCGAGGAGCTCACGATCGTATGCGCCATAATTGTGTTGCGCCGTATTCAGCTTTCGCGAGAAAAACGCTAGTGGTTGCCAACCTAAACCCGTTTTCTGGTGAAGAGCAGCTCCAATGCACCTGTCAGAGGCATCAGCGACGATTGCAAGCTCTGCTCTAGAGTCAAGGTGCGCAAGAAGTGCTGCTTGTGAGAGACTACGCTTACACTTATCAAACGTGTTCAACAGCTCTGGCGTCCAAACGATGGGCATCTTACCTGATGCATCAGCACCGACAAGAAGGTCGTTGAGGGGTGCCTGAAGCCGGGCTGCAGATGGCATGAATCGACGATGGAAATTTATCATCCCAAGAAACTGTCGTAGTTGCCTAATGTTGCTGGGTGGTGGAAAACAAACAATAGCATCGACAGGTTATCTTCGAGAGGTCGTGTCCCTCCCACTGGCGTTGACGGTGTGACCAAGTAAATTCACCTCGGAAACACCGAAAATGCATTTTGAAGTGTTTATCAGGACACCGTACTCTGATACGCGTGCAAAGAGTAGGCGTAGGTGTTTCTCGTGTTCTTCCGGTGACGTCGAAGCGATAAGAATGTCATCGATGTAGGCATAGACGAAATCTAGGTCTCGAATGGCTTCGTCGATGAACCTCTGAAATGTTTGGTCGGCGTTCCGTAAACCAACGGATGTAAAACGGATGTACATCCAGGCCCGGGATACCGGCATGTAGTAGGCCCCGTATGAGGTCGCGTAGTAAAGCAGGAGTCTGGGGCAAAGCCCCAGCCGCCGGAGGCAATTTCGCCAAAGGCGAATTTTTTTTGGGTGGTTCGTTATATTTTATGGCCTAAAACGCTATTTTAGGACGCGATTAACAGGCGCCAACTAGTAACACTACCCGAGCTCGCAATTCAAATCTCACGAAAAATATATTTGAGGAAGCCTTACAACCAATAGTGTAACTCGCAAGTAGGCCTACCAAATTGACACTCGCAAATTGCGAGCTTGGGGGATGAATGTATACTGGACATTTTGATTGAATCATGCATAACTTTCCAATAATAATGTGTAAGCGTAAGCTGTAATGAGACTATTCACGTTACCCGCCGGCGCCAACTGCCCCCCTCCCCCCCCACCACCCCCACCCAATGCCATCCCCTTGCTAGCTGGAACTGGCAAACCAAAACCAAAATACTTGCAATCACATCCTCGTAGCGCGGCGGCGAGAAAGTCATTTAGCTATACATGATAGTCAATTGTTCCTACTGAAAACTGAAAAGTGAGAACACTGAACAACCATTCTCTTTAGAAGAGCTGCCTAAGGCACCCCATGAGTCATCGTTAATAATTATCTAATGTATTTTGTTCGGCAACTCTTTTTCGTAGTAAACAAATATACAATTATCATATATATTTTGTCTGAAACTTAAAGTGTAGTGTGTACAAATGTTCCACAGGGGCCCGGAATGTCAAAAGCCCGGGGTGCGATCGCACCCCAGCACCCTCTGCCAGTCCGCGCCTGGGCCTATTGGTACGGTTACCTTCAAAATTATATGCTCATTCTTGTGAGGCCTTTATATCTTATCTAAAAAAAAATGATGTGCCTTTGTCTTGCTAAAAAAAGTTTGATTATGTGTATGCGTACCGTAGTGCCACATTAAGGTTTTATGAGCATAGTTTTTTGATCGTAGTAAGCTTAAAAAAACATGAGACTGCGTTAAGAGGTTAAGAGGTTAAAAGGTAATGCAATGGTTTAAATGGCAAAATTTTATTTTATTTTGCTTAAAAAAATAACCTTTTTTGTGTCAACGCCTGTACACTGGACAGTGTCTCCACTCGGCGGAGATACCTACCGTGAACTTCTTGAGCGGAGCACTGCGACACTCGTGCGGTCGAGGAGGGTTGTGTTTCGTGGGGTAACTCACAACGAAGCTATAAGTTTTATTTATTTGGTGAGAGCTACCGGCAAAGTCTTTGATTCTAAAGCCTCGATTACAATCGCATAACAAAACGTTAAAAAATAACGTAACATACAGTAAAATTAATGTGGTGTTTACAATCACATAACAACATGTTTAAAATTAGGAAGTGGCTATTTAACCGTAGCTACGGGAAAAATACGATTCTCAATTCGTCCGTAGCATGAACGAAGATCAGCGGAAATAATCGAAAATATCCGAATCGTCCGCGGGATACCACCTAACTAGGCCAACAGCTTCAATTATCACAGTGCATTGTGGCAGACTGGTAGCGCGTCCGAATTCTATGCGAGAGGTCGGCGGTTCAAATTTTCGTTTGGTCGTTTTTTTTTTACCATTCTATTTGGGTCCATGTTTTTTCTGCAAATGATTTCACCACATTCGGCCCCGTCGCAAACACAATTCTAGATGATAAGCGTTTAAAAAGTGCTGCGCCGCGCTAGTTCTAGGATACAATCGATAAGAGCGCACCCGAAATCCTTTCCGTTAAAAACGAGTTAAGATTTAAAATAGCAACGTTAAAGGTTTGGTAAGTAGAGTATTTTATTAAAAAAACGAGTTAAGATTTAAAATAGCAACGTTAAAGGCTTGGTAAGTAGAGTATTTTATTGAAAAGGTTGGTAGGCCTACTAAGTAAATGTCATAATAAACATGGCGCGCCGGCAACAGTGAAATGGTAGTGTTTGTGTTCAATCTTTATTAATTATAACATAATTCGTATATTTTCAGAGTGGTTATTATTGAATTAACGTAATTTACTTCCCGTTCCTACGGTTAAATTAGCAGGCCTAATTTTTCCGTATCCACAGTTCGAGTACCTTTGGTGATTTCCGCCGATGTACGTTCATGCTACGGACGAATTGAGAAACGTAATTTTCCCGTAGCTACGGTCGAATAGCCTCAGCGATAAAAATTATTCATCCTTTTGCTAGAAGTAGGGTTATGTGTCGAATTCTTAAGGTATGACAGAATTGATGTGTAGGCGATAAATCTCGGACCACGAGTTCTTCTGCTGCATCTTTATAAAGTCTCTTCTTTTCTTGTTCATATTTTGATTTGACCTATTATATAATTCTTGTTAATCCTTCTCACAATTTCAGCTAGGCCTACCAAAAAGCAGATCAGATGCTTTAAAGCTACAAACTAGGGCCTACTTGGTCGCCGGTTCTAACAAAATTGTCAACCCTGATCGCATATAAAATGGACAATCACTCGCTCAACGATCGTGGCAGTTCCAGTGGAGAACTTTTTATTGACGGTGTTTAATACTACTCCGAGGTACCGGTAAAGCAAGAATCAAAGATGTCAGACTTCAATGATGAACCCTTTGTTGACATGGGTGGTTTCTTAGAGCTAGAAACTGTTATAAAGAATGAGTCTGCATTTGAGAATGAGCGAAAAATAACTGACGGTGAGTTCGCAATTTCATCTGTATTTTTATGGTTTATACAGACACATAGTTCTCTTACTTAATTTACTGACACTTCATTGTCATACCTGGCTACCTTTTTGTTTCTTGGTCACCCTATAAAAGGTGCTATTACCCCAAAAAAGTGATTTGTTTTTTTACCACCTAACCTAGGCTAGATATATAGCATAAAACAACACAAATTAATTACCGGTACCATTAAAAAAATTGTATCTTGTATGATAACTATGATTTTACATTAACTTTTTTGTCTTGTAATTTGCCAAAATTGGTGTTAGCCTATGGTGAATTTCTTAAATTAGCTTTAACCTGCTTATTTTTTGTTCCATAACATAGTCACTATTCAGCATGATAGCCTACCAATCTAAATTGGCCCATTAGAAAAACAAATACTGAAACAAATATTGAAACTGTGCAAATATATAGGCCTACTCAAACACTAAAATAAATAGGCCTATGTGTTCCGAAATGACACCTCTTGGTAATCATCGTATTTTGACCAAACCTCATGCCCAAATTACATATTATGTAAAGTACCAGTAGGTCTTGAGTTGATTTGCAGAAAAGGTAGCCAAGTAGGCCTACGTCAGTAATGGCCAATATTTTTTTAAATAAAATCCTCGAAGTTCATTGCTCGAGGAATAAAGATCGTCGATACTAGCCTAGGCCTATATTATTTCTTATTATGGAATATGTTGCTGATGGACCTAGCTCAAAATTAGTTAATTTAGCCTACTAATAACTAGGCCCCTACCAAGTTTGGCAATTTTTTGGGGGGTCATTGTGGATGGTAGACCCAATATTTTTTCTCTTCATCTGTAAATTCATCATGGCCCTAAGTCATAACTAGTTACCAGTATACCCTGAACGAGATTTTTTTTATAAAGTTTATCAGGTGAACCCTTCTAACCCTGCATTACTTGCGTGTGGTATTACCCCAGTGCAGCAAAATCTTATGTTTCTCATTAGTGTTCAACCTTACTGCCCTCTGTGATTTCTCTAGTTTTTCTACAATGTTAAGTCTTAAGTGTGGTCTTAGTTTTAGCAGAAAGAAAAATTAAAGCAAGAAAAAAACTTGTAGGCCTAAAAACAAATGTTATGTAGCCTAATCTTAGGTACCGGTAATGAAATTTCATTTTACTACCGGTACATGTAGGCTTAGGCTATAATCAATAGTACATTGAACGCTAACAAATAAAAATATAAAATTAGACCTACTAGGTCTATATTACAAAATGAATGCCTGTCCTAATAGACCTATGGAATTTTGTTATTTAAAAATATGAGGCCTACTTCGTAATTTGAAAGTGAATTGGGTAAGTTTGAATAAAATATCAATTGACGACTGGTGATAGGCGGAGCTTAAAACGATTGATACATGATACATACGATGATACGATACGATACATTATACATGAAAAAATAATCAAAACGGTTATAAGTTTTAACTTAAATTGACAGAAAACTACTAGCTAATTGTATTTTGACAAGACCTCTTTCAAAAAAGGCATCTGACTGTTTAGACAAGAAATAAATTAACTTTCTACACAGAAAGGCACTGAACGAAAAGTTACATGTAGTAATGTGCAGCGTGCAGTTTTTCACGGCTCATCCGCACATCGAAAGTGTGTATTTTAGATGAAAACACATACCGGTACCGGGTACCCTGCATTATTGGCATGTGATGTAAATTTTTCTTCAGTGCACTTTCTGTCTAGAAAGTTAATTTATTTCTTGTCTAAACAGGCAGATGCATTTTTTGAAAGAGGTAGGCTATTGTCGAAATCCGATTAGTAATTTTTTGTCGATAATTGAAGTTGAGAAAACTTATACCCTGATATTTGTTTCATGTATAATGCATACCGTACATCGATATAACAATTTAATGACTGTGTCTAAAAATTCAACATAATTGCTATTAGAAGGAATGATAGGCCCTATGTTTGCTAAATATAATTCCTTTCAAGTTTTGTCCAAATAATGAATAGAATAAAAGTTAGTGTGATAAGTGTTAAGCCGTTCAACAGACGTCAATTTGCGAAATAAGGATTTATCCCAACTCATTCCGCCATGCTGCCTTGTGACGTCAGGAGGCGGGTAAAATTCTAGTCGTCAATTCCAACCACTTCCTTAATTGTTTGTGTTTTTATCTGAAAACAGTAGTCAATTCAGTAAGCCCTACATTCTAATTAACTAAAATATGTGAACCGTACATCCAAACAGTGGCGTAGGCCTAACTAAAAAAAAATATGGGCCCCCCCTACCCATCACCACTGATTATTTTATGTTTGTCATATTTTGTGCCTGGGTCATTCTCCACTAATTGGCAGGTTGCGGACGGGACATTTAGAAACTTATAATATTCATTAAAGTGTGACAAATATCCTAAACATAAGTGTCAATATACTTTTTCTAATGTTCAGACACCCCTAAAGCTGAAAATTAGGATGATAATTAGGAGAAAAAAACATTGATGGGTTAAAAAAATGATTTGCATGGGATGCGGACGGGACGCACAAAGTTCATGTTTTTAAATAACATTATTCCAGATCAAAATTCTCTGAAATGTTTAAACTTTTTTTTAGTCTGTTTGGATATTTGCTAAATATAACTCTTCACAAACAACATACTGAAGATTGGAAATTAAGGCTATTCGACCGCGTTTTTCTATTTTCCAAAATATGCTACCAAGTCAAAATATAGTGAATGGCTTTGAAACCTGGCTATTTTAGAAAATCAAAAATATTTTTTTCAAATTTTTCTGATCCGGTACACGGCCAATATAGCCACCTCGAAATAATTTACAACTTCAATTCGCCAAGGCACACCATTTAACGTAGGGTGTTGTGTTTTTGTGACATTCATTTTCAACTGTTTTTCTATGGAAAGACTGAGAGAAAAAATATTTATTTTAACAACTATCTTTTCTGCGAATTTTTTCGTTTGGCGGTATTTTTTACCGATTTGTACGGCCAAACCAAAAAAAATTGGTCAGTCTGTTGGAGCAAAGAAAGATGATGAGGGAAAGACTGACAGTAACAGATAGTTTAACAACGCCAATAATAATTAAATTTTTTTTTAAAAACATTGTTACGGCTGTAGGCCTATCACTTGTATCGCAAGCAAAACCAGTGTCTATACAAACATTTTCTGGCGCAAGCAGTGTGGGGGCGTATACGCACCGCACCACTTCACCACTGCCGTAGACCTATTGACATTTAAAAATGCGAGTAATGCAGGGTTAAGAATTTTTGACACCAATCTGCCTCTTTTGGGCCAGTCAAAAGTAGTTCACAACATATAAAAATACCTACGCCTACCTGCCTCTAATTTTCGTAACTAGGCCTACCGTATGTTGTATTGTAAATTTCAACTCTTTTGCAAGATTCAAGTCCAAAGATTTTAATATATTTGTTTGACAAATAAATTCTGAATTTTTTCACTGCCAATTCACCGCTTTTGGGCATACGTAATACTAACTAAGAATTATTTTCCTTGCAATTAGGCCTAGGTCACAACATACACAACCATACAAGTTGGGAGGTCAGGAATTTTCAAGGGCTAGACATATTTTTACTACTCACCTAAAACGTTCTTTTAGGCCTACCTAGTTGTTACTGTAATAAGATCAAAATGAACAAATTTTTCAGAGTCTGTGTCGCCTCACAGGAATAAATTCAAACCCCAGTACAATGCCAAACGTCTCGTAGGACGGGAAAAGTCTGACCTTGAAACCGAAGGAGACTGGAAGAGGTCTGCGCCCTCATTAGCTACGCACCAAAAGTGTCGCTCGTCTACACTCAACGTTGCTAATAATGCAAGTAATGGGCAAGTGCCATCTGACAAATACACCTGTCGAGTGTGCAAGAGTTGTTTCCTTAGCAATGTTGATCTAAGTGATCATAATATTTCCGACCACTCAACAGAGAAACATTCGTCTTGCTCGTTTTGTGAGAGTTCGTTTGATAACGTTTTAGATTTTAGAGAGCATTTAAGAAATCACTCTTCTATGGAATTTATTTCTACAAAACAAGCAAATATTTTTAATTGTAGGCCTACTGTTGCATCGGAACATTGTAACAGTTCAACAAAACGATCAATAGTAATGGAGGACAACATAAATGCACCTCGATGTGACAATTGCGAAATGACGTGCACAAGTTTAAACGATCTTAAGAGGCACGTAAAGCTGCATCGGCAGGAAGTTGCACAGTGCTCGATTTGTGGCAAGACATTCACAGAGAAGCACACGCTTAATCAACATCTGAAGCTTCACAGCGGCTCCAGGCCGTTCAAGTGCGAGACATGTGACTTGGCATTCACAAGAGCGAGCCATTTAAAGCAGCATAGGAATACGCACCTCGGCTTACGGGCTTACGAATGTGCAACCTGTTCAAAACGTTTCACGCTTAAGAGTAGCCTAATTCGTCACATGACCACTCACCGTCTGTCCTCCGACGATCGCCGTTTCATGTGCGAAGTTTGCGGCAAGGCGTTCAAGCAGTCAGCGACTCTGAAATCTCACACGTTTGTTCATTCGGACGGAGCTAAACCATTCGTCTGCGACGCTTGCGGGAAGAGATTCGCCCGGAAAGGCTCGCTTCAAGTGCACGCGCTTAGTCACACGGGTGTACGGGTATTCGCTTGTGGATTGTGCAGTAAGACCTTTACGACCAACGGCAAACTGACGATCCACATGCGAAACCACACCGGGTCTCGTCCGTACAGTTGTGAAAAGTGCGAGAGGACGTTCAGTCAAGCGAGTGCTCTCAAACAACACTCGTGGACTCACTCTGGATTTCGACCGCTGCAGTGTCCCCGTTGCTGCAAGGGTTTCATTCGTAAAATAAGGCTCACTGACCACCTTAAACAATGTGGCAAGTAGCTCCGAGAGAGAGAGAGAGAGAGAGAGAATAGATAGTAAAAAGGGCCTGGCCTCAAATTTTATGCCTTTTTATTTATATTCATAACAACTTCCAATATCATTTCTCTTCTGCAATACCGCCTACATATAGGCGGCGCGGAAATGTGGCCACTTGTTTTGGTAGTAACAGCAATATGTTGCACATAATAAGAATTGTTTTTTTATATGGAATGCTCCTTAAGTTTTTTTATCACTCCACTACATTAAGGACTTCTGAATATGTTGATCATAATTTTGTATTATTTAGGCCTAGGTAAGATTTTCATATAAAAGTAAGCTGAAAGTTGCACCAATAATAATGGCGGTAAAAACGAGTCACTACGTCACGATTAGCTGTTTATTATTCATTCATATTGGTATGGTACAAAAGACATGTAAAAGCTTTGCGCATTGGTCAACAATGCTCTAGTCCAGTCCAGCGCATACATCATGCGACGCCAAGATAAGGATCCTAGAGTCTAGTGGTGCTGTTTGTGCGGGAAATGAAAAAACTTGTTTCACTTGTTCCTCAATAGAATTTAAAATATTTACTTTAAATTGGTTTAATTAAATTGCATTAATAGTGTTTATAAGTGGTTTTCAATCCATTTCTTAAGACCCGTCAATATTTTGTACTTAGTACGCATCCCTATTGGCATGTTGACAATAGGCCTAATCAACAGTGAAAGTGACATTACAAGCAGGTGGCAGTGGAGCAGTGAGGGGCTGCTTGCAAGATAGCATAGAGAGTTTTGTCTGCCCATACAGATAAATAGGCAGTAATTGCGGAGAGCAGGGGTTAGTCAACCTTTAGTTAAATGTCACCTAGGCCTATGGTAGGCTAGTTTGAGACGATCTTTTGACACCGTTAAATAATCTAGAATATCATTAAAACATTGTGGCTATTTATCTCTGTTGTTGTGTTATGTAACTAACCCAAGGGTAAAGCAATCTAGGACAATGTACATACCTACTACTAATGTGTTATCCTATTGATTATTGTTGATTGAGAGATAGTGTAATGTATTTTCCTGTGTATTCATGTAGGCATAGCCTAATCACCCTGGCATAAAAAAATCTAGGTGCATTTGATCACTGCTTCTGCCTCTTTTGTTTGATACTGTCTGAACAATAATACTTAACATGTAACTTTTTTGGCTCTTGCGACTCGTTTATTAGATTTGTGATCAGGCTACTTTAGTTTGTTCTAGGCCCTATCTATTTATTTTATTAGTCATAATTTCAAAACATATTTAAAGTTTTCAACTTCTTAGTTAGATGGCGGGACTGATTTAGTATTTGTAGTTTGCGGGCACCCAAAGTGTCGGGTCGGGTATTTGGAGGCTGAACCGATAGTCCAAACAAGAGTAACAAATATATTTAATTTTTTGAGGGATGATGGAGGGTCTGGTCCAGGATTTACATACTTTATGACCAATTGGTGGAAGTGCAGGTCCCAACAAAACAATATTGTAAATTTATGTCTTGTTTACAGAATGTACTATGAAAATCCAAAAATATAAAATAAATTAAGAATGATTGTGTAACATTCGTCACCAGTTAAATTCAGCGTCCATTTTTATACAGTATTGTTACTGCCATTTTTTTCTGTACCAGACTTGACCCAAAGCAATTTAGGTGCCCGTAAGGGCGCCGCAGCCAAGCCGCGGTGCGCTACACACTCAGGCACCTTATACAGCAAGCAGAGTTGGGGTGATTTTGAGGTGTTGCCCAGCTGTCATGAAACATGATGTGAACTTAAAAACTATCAAAATCAAGGGGATTTGGATACCTGACTACATGCCAAATTTGGTTGTTATACAACATTCCTTCTTGGTGATAAAATGACTTGAAATATGCTCAAAATCACTTTAAGGGTGTTAGTTACTACTACTACTACTACTACTACTACTACATGCTATAGTTGCTCCGAAACAATTAAGCAGATGCGCGCGGTTTCGGCGGGCCAATGAACGATCAGTATTTTAAATCGGGGACCGCTGATTGGCTGCAATCCACCCGCCGGAGACGTCAGTATCTGCTTACTTGCTTCGGGACAACTATACTGGCTACTTCTGTCTAATTCGTCAACTTCAATTGGCCAGCGATTCTGGCCAAACGGGTTGGAATACAACGTTCATATTTTACATGAACATTAAGGCTAGCTTATAGTGATATAGTGCCTTTTGAAAGAATGTTTTTTAAAAGGTTGCTGGAAGGCTTCCAAATAAAGGTTTTAATATAATCCTTATACAGGCATACAATCAACAAGTAACTATAGTTACTTGACACACTACTACTACTACTACTACTACTACTACTACTACTACTACTACTACTACTACTACTACTACTACTACTACTACTACTACTACTACTACTACTACTGTACTCGTTTACAAAAAGCAAGTCTTTGGACCACTAGATATTTTACATTTTATTGTTAATTGGTAATACCATAACAATTAAATTGACTTCGATAAAACTGTTATATTTTAACAGATAACTTTGCAATGGAACTTGAAAAAGTAATGAGATCCCCCACATAACAAAAACTTGTAAAAATACAGCCAAACCTTAAACACTCAAAAGAAATGAGATCTAAAAAATAGGGCCAAGCTCATCTACCCTTCCACAATCGCGCATTCTTAATTCATAAACGTACAGTGTCCCTTAACAACATCCTTGAAAAGCTTGGCAAAATAGAATTTGCATGACCATTACGTTTAAATTAGTAATTAAAAAAAGTTTTTGTTATGTGTGGGTTTTTAGCACAATTCTATTTAATATTGAAATGTAATTTGATTAATGCCCTTTTTGTTTGTTCTGCAACACACTAAAATCTACGAGATGTAGCCTAAGTGCCCGATCACATTTTTTAAGTTTGTTGGTGCTGAGCAGCTGAGCAATCATAATTTTACTGTTGTTGATGTAATTTGTTGATAATTGGAATGCTAAGTTTATTTTGTAAATATGTTAATAAAAAATTAAAACTAATGTCAACTTGTGAATCACTCAATAGGGCCTACCTGCTTTCTATACGATACCTAGGCCTACGTGTGCCTACACTGATGAACATTAAAAAAGTATATCCCAATACTATTGGTGTGGCATACAATATATTATTCATAATGCATGTGTTTGTTTTAATAGTAGTGATGACATCGGGTGGAGTCGACTCCGGAGCCTTGGGAACCGGGTAGGAGTCGACTCCCCGATCCGCAATAAAAAAATTTAAAAAAATTGAATTTTTTTATACAAAAGTTATTTTTAGCCTACTACTCTCGTTAAACAAATAATAAATAAATTGTATGAGTCTACCCACTCAGTTATATAACTGATTTTCAGTGGGGTTGCACAACGCTGTCCGGCCATACCCCCTTCCCCCTCCACCCGCTACCTATCACTAGCTTGCTTGTCTCTTAGCCCGGCCAAGACTCTCGCTGATTTGTTATGTTTACGTTTTGAGATAAGATAACGACTAACGAGACAACAAGTGCAATTTCATTAAAATTTATCATAAAATTTTTATTTTTTTTTACCCGACTCCTTGAAAATGGAGTCGACTCCAACAGGAGTCGGGTAGGAGTCTGGTACCCGAGTACCTGATGTCATCCCTATTTAATAGTATTTTACTTACATTTATTCTTTTGTCACTATTTTACTGTAATCATAATCTTTCTTTTACTGTACTTTGATCCAGTACATGGCACCGATAAAGTCGCGTTACAGGAATTATGGATCTGCTGACGTAGAGTTTATGAATGTGCGGTCGGTTTATGCACTCTTTTGTCAACAGAACTCGAGTAGGTCCCAGACAAGTTCCCAATGCCTGCTTGTAATTCCAGACCCAAGTCGTTTGAATAAGGGCACTAAGAAATGTGAAATACCAACCAAATCCAAGGCAGGAAAACGCTCAGTTGGACGCGTTGATAAGCGAGCACTTGCTATACAATTTGTTGATGGTCCAAATTTCAACCTGATCTGAATCTTCGTGCAACCGCTATCATGAGCCAGAAAAGCTCCAGCTTCGTGCGATTTTTTGTTGCCATGGTAACGTTACTTTTGTTAAAATGTAATTTCCATCTACACTACTTATCGGATCAAAATAAAATTAGCATATTCGTGACCGGACGGACATTCTAAATGATTTGGCTACCTCAGATTTTGTCGCCGTTTAGTTTTTAAAAAAAACTTTCGATTGACTTCAATGTAACTTTATAACTATTTAAACGATTTTGCCACAAAAATAATGGCATTCAATCCAGATCGAAGCTTGCGGATGGTCCAAATTTCGACTCCATTCGAACCTCCGTTCGACCGCTATCATGAGCCAAAAAAGCTGCGCGACTTTCCGTTGCCATGGTAACGGTACTTTGTTATAATGTAATTTCCATCTCCACTACTTATCGGATCAAAATTAAATTAACATATTCGTGACCGGACGGACATTCTAAATGATTTGGCCACCTCAGATTTTGTCGCCGTTTAGTTTGAAAAAAAACTTTCGATTAACTTTAATTTAACTTTTTAACTTTTTGAATGATTTTGCCACAAAACTAATGGCATTCAATCGAGAACGAAGCTTGCGGATGGTCCAAATTTCAACTCGATCCGAGCCTCCGTTCGAACGTTATGGCGAGACAAACAAACAAATAAAAAAACAAAAAATAAAAAAAATAAAAATAGTGACTATTTTTTCCGGCAGAGTCAAATGGAAACGCTCGCTTCATAAGGTACGTATTGGGAAATAAGACTGCCAAAGAATGGAGTTCCGTTGACAAAGCGCGCATAAACTGACCGCCCATTCCTCAATTCTACGTCAGCAAATCCACTGTTACTGTAATGCGCTTTTATTAGTTTCTCCAGAGAAAGAGGGTGAAATAGTACTATCTATAATATTAATATGTAAACTATTCTACTTAATTGTTACAGTAGGATAACATAGCGGGAGACTTGGAGGCGGGGAAGATGTGGGAGAATAAAAAGAAAAAGAAAATTTTTGTTGTTACACCCAAGCTGACACTGCCAGGAGCAGGAAACGGTGATGGATAATGATGATGATAATCTTTACTAGGAGGCTCAAGTTTTAAAAAATCAATTTGTGTCGACTTTAAAATTGTATTAAAAAACTATTGCCATTGGTACTATTCAAGCTGTAATTGGAAATGATTTTTTGATGAAGTACTGGAACAGTACGTTACTAAATGAATGTAATGAAAGTGATCCATAGATGATTTGATCAGTGGTAAATTAATTAATTTGTTGAAATAAATTTGTAAAACAACTTTTTATGAAGTAGTTGTGACCAGCAAACTAATTAGTTAGTAAACTATGTAATTTTTAGCTCAGTCAAGCTTTAAAATGCGGAAGTTCAAGTTTATAAGTCCGGAACACTTAAGGTGGTTGTTTTAAAAAGATTCTTGGGTTATGCTAGAGCCATGCACACAATTTTCATCAACAACCTGCAAAAGCTTCAATTTTTGGGTCAAAAAGCAGAGGTCTAAACCTGATTCTAGATTATTCCCGAGAAAGATTGAGTACGGTAACTGACACACGCAAATCATAGCAAATCTTTAAGTTCAAAAGTTTCATAGGTACCCTGAAAATTTCAACCAGATCTAAGTAGTCCTACTGTTTGGCCCACACAGAGCTATATAACAAAGAACATTTTTTACAAACATTCTAATCAAAAAGTTGTGTAAAGTATAGTAGTTTTTTGCTTCGATTATACCCCCAAATTCATTGTGTATCGAAGTTTGAAGATTTAGAAGGTTTCCTGAAGTTTTCAAGATCCAAGAATCTGTTTGTCCTGTAGAAAGCAAAGAATGGGACCAAAAATTGTACTAAAATTAGTAACAGCAAATACTGTAATATTACACTAGCATAAAGTAATATTACAGTATTTGGTAAAAACTAAAAAGTATTAGAATATACATGAGAAATATTTTTCGATTGTGCCCAAAAGCGTAGCCGAATTTCAGAGATTTATATTATATTGTTATTATATATTATTATTATTTATATTATTTATACTATCTATTTATATTTATATATACATTATATATTTTGGCTTAAGCTTTCGTGATCCATGGTTAATGTTTTAAGTATCTTTACAGTAAATATCACGCACAGTATTATAGAAAATAACTTTTAATCCCAACATTTCGGAAAACTAGGTTTAAAATTAATTAAAAGTTATTTTCTATAATACTGTGCGTGATATTTACTGTAAAGATACTTAAAACATACATATATATGTTTTTTCTTGGCTTTATAGTAGGCGACTATGACGCTGTTATGTTAGTACTTTAGATAGAACCGGTGTAGTCACTTTTTTAATTTCTATCTAAAGTACTAACATATATATATATATATATCCGTGATCCGAGATATATCGGAGATCCGTGGTTCGAGTCCCGGTCGGGGCGGCCTTTTTTAATTTCTGGATTGTATTAAATAATATATATATGTATGTTATATCGCAGACTTTCACGGATTCATATGCACACATTGTATTTTCGGGTAGTCCGTGTGGTTTTATTTTATTTATTCCAATGTTTTGGGCAGTTTGTTTGTTTTTTATATTGTTTTATGTTTAATTTCCTTGAAGATGGGCAGGGAGAACTGCCCGAAACGTTGGAATAAATCAAATAAAACCTCACGGACTACCCGAAAATACAATGTGTGCATATATATATTTTTTTTTAAATACATAAATAAATATTCAATATTTAAATAATGAAATAAATTTAAAAATAAATAATATTCAGTGGTCCCCTCAAAATTTCAGCAATATCAGATCAGCTATTTGTCTGGTAGAGAGCAAAAGTAGGCTACGTAAAAAAAACTAGCTATTTTTATCAGTGTAGTCAAATTTGAAGTCTTTGCTATGCTAATCCAATTACATAATTATAAGTTTCATTAACTAAGGAGTTTTTATTTTAATTTTTAAAGGTGTTTCCCCCCCCCTGCCCCCCTTCCAACCATTGTCCTCATGTCTGCCACGCAACAGGAAGCAACACTTCCAAATCAATAAATAACTCTTCAAACAATAAGTGTACCATTTAAATATAATCATTTGGTAGGTTGAATACCCTTACTACATTGTGTCACCATGGTTACCACCTAATGTTGGAGTAGGCGAAGGCCACTTGCCGGCTTGCCTGGACATCAAGGAGTATTGATTACGCTAGATCAATATCTCTCATTGATTTAGTAGGTAAAAGCTTTGGGACGTTTCATTTCAACACACATTCCTGCCATTGTGTGCTGTCTCAACCCATGTCTGCCTGCAAAGACGCGTCCACTGGTGGGATTTGTTTGCGGGGAAACTGGTGATATGCGGGTAAATAGAGAGGTAAGTAGGGAGTTTTAATGGATTTACCTACGTAAGCTTTATTTATTTTATTTTATTTATTTATTTATTTAACGTCTATCCTATTCAGTTATAAAAACTGATTGATTCTTTTAATGTTTGTAATTTAATGTGGAGGGTTCAGTTGTAATGTCATGTTCTCTGTAGTTTATTGTTAATAATATTGTGTTTTTACTACTTCTCATTGTTTCAAATGTTAATCAATTAATAATGTGCCTAAAATATATTACCCATTTGAATTGTTCACTTGTGCGATTTGTTTTATTAACCTGTGATTTTTTTACTTATACGTACTTATCAACCTTGTAATAATTTTTATAAGATTTATATTTTTGTGTCAAGTAAGGTAATAGTATTCTTGGAATATAATTTGAATTTGCTGACTTGTGCAATTTGCTTCGATTACCAGTTATTTTTCCTTGTGTCATATACCTTCTTATAATTTTATTGTAAACTGTTGTGCTTGGTTGAGTAGAAGAGCTTTAGAATAGCTAGGTAACACATATTTTGTTTTGTGTATACAAAATGCACAGAACATAGTTTTATTATTAGAAATATTGATATGTATGAATTAGGTATACCTACCTACCTACCTATAGATGTTTTTAACCCTCTTGTCAAGATGTGTTCAAGATGTTTATAGTTGGTAAATGGTAATTGCAGCTATCTCCAAGGAGTGAAATATTACAATTGTATTTGTATCTGTATTAACGATTATTTTTTATGATTCATAAATGTATTACGTTAATGTATGACACACGAACATAAGCTTAAGAGACCACAAAATCAGTTTGTTAAGTTTCTTGACTGTTGTGATGACCTGTAGGAAGTAAAAAACATTTAAATATGTTAATTATTGTAAAATTAAATATAGTTTAGTGTATGAAATTTAATTTCCAACGTCCCAGATTTTGCTTCTTAAATTTTAATTGTGGAACTGTTCACAGTTAAAGATGTTAATTAATATTTGCATGTTTGTAGTACCAACATACATTATTATTAGAAATGTAAATTAGCCCAAAAACGTCAAAGTGTCATTTTACCATTATTTTCTTGTTTACCATATTTTTCTCTTGTCTCCTTTTTTATATTTATTTTCCTACGTACATTTATGTATGATATATTTATATTTAACTAGGCACTTTATTTTGGTCATATTTTATTTAAATATTAATTGCAAATTGTTTTTATGTTTGTAGGCCTTTTTATTTTGTAAATTATTACATCAATCTTTGATAACATGACTACTATATTAAATTGTTCATATTTTGTAATTTTAATAGTTGTGTTTGTTTTACTGTATTTGAATTTATTTACATAATTTGATAATAATTACAACTAATAATAATCTGTGTAGGCCTATGTGACCATTGTTGTAAGCTCGTTGATTTAGATTCGGTTCATTCAAATTTATATTTTTGACATTGATTTAATGCTGTTTATTTTTGTATAACCGTAATATGGGATTACTGTTATAAATATACTTTTGAATTTTAATTGTGTGCTTTTCTGGTTCTAACCAAATTTTTTAGGCTGTTCTGTTTTTGTACTACATGTTTATACTTTTTCCAGACTGTTAGTATCTCCAACTAATAATGAACTACTTAACTTCAAAAACAAAAAATGATACTTAAACCCGTGTAACGCTAACTTATTATTTTTCTCCCTCCAGCATACATGGCCCGCCTCGTCTATGAATGCAATCAAATTCAAATTGCATACAACATGACAATACTACAAATACCTTTAGAGTGAGTAGAAGTAGGCCTACCTTGATTACTATATTATATTTTATGAAGTAACAAAATTCTCAAGCACACAGTGTACACAATATCATGTAATTAATAATACAATTAATTTCTTCAGGTGTCCCCCGGAAGCCTTGTATTGCTGTAACGCTAACTGCTGCCTGATTAATCGATACCACCGAGAAATTTGGGAGACTTGGTACTTCTGGTAAGTTCAGCTAAATAGATTTCTTCTTTGTTGTCATGAGATTATTGTCTCACCTACAATAAAATGTTAACTTTGTCCTACCTGTTGTTTTATTGTATGACCTCCAAAAACATTTTATTGATTCCTCACTGTCTCAAACAATACTACCACTACAATAAAGTGATACGTTTGTAAAAGGATGCAATTTGATGGTAAGTAACTTCTATATTGGTCTAGTTATTTTTTTTAATTTATTTATTTTTTTAATTTGTTACTATGTGGTATGTCATTGACATTAACCTGTAATAATTATTGTATAAAGGTGATTTGTTATAGTTTGTCATATAATAACCCAAAAGGATAGTTTGCTTAGGGCATTATATAAAAATAGCATTGAAATTTCAATTCTGTTGCATTATATATTTTTTAAATTATTTACTGTTTAACGTGATTAAAACAAAAATTAAAACACTTTTTACCACGACCACTACTTCAAAAATAATGTATTTGCTTAAAGTTTCTCGTTCATCGTCAGGCTGGTGCTGACGTACTGATAAATTACTTCAATATTATATTATATAAATGTTATAATGTAGTACGTACAACTTTATTTTTAAAACAAAGCTCTGCCTTTACATTAAGGTTGCCTTAAAGACACAGAATAATAAAAATTAATTGATTTACATGTTATACAAATTACTTTTTACAATAAGTAAAATTAGTTACATGGTATGAAAAAATGAAATGAAGTGAAAAATGAAGTGTGAAGTATGATTTGTGAAGTATAAAAATAACAAATATTGATTTATACTTGTTACTTCTTGCTTTGGCCATATAGAGGATTTCTAAAAAGTAAAAATCAAAATCGATCCCTTTAAAGCGAGGAGCACCAAGTCATAACTAAAACTCGCATTTAGTCTAAAACGTTTGCAAAATTTAACAATGAAATCCGGTATCGTTCCTCTAGCTCGTATTAAGAGCCCGATCACCTCAATTTCCTTTATATCATATTTGGTGAGAAAATATGGGACGGTAGCCTCGTAGATGTCTTTCTTTTCTCGATCCACCTTCTTTGCATGTCCAGTTTCACCCTCAAATCATATGGTAGGGTCAATGATAAAGCCGTGGCTAGTTATTCGGTTAATGGCAATTATATCCACCCGACGGCTACTGTCATTAGCTCCCAAGCACGCGACTTCTTCTTATACTTCCAAACCTTTGATATTAAATAAATAAATATTTCACATTGCAACTTTTAGTTTCACTGGAGAAACTTACATAAATTAAACATTTGGGTCCAAAAATCAACTTTAAAAATATTTTATTTATACATATTAAACCAGAGTTAACCATTATAGGGGGAAATTAGCAATAATTTAATATTTACCTAAAATTAGCAAAAACTATCTTTTTTTAACATAGGCCTAAACAAGTTCATTTAAATTTAGTATTTAGCAAAAATTACCTAGGCCTACCTAACAACTTAAACTTAATAAGATACATATTAAATTCTAAAACCTATCGAAAGTTATTTAAATATGCTCTAGAACCAATTTCTGTATGTTTAGCACTAGGTTCAGTGGCGGCCCGACCATACAAATTTGGGGCCATGGCCCCGCGGGAAATAGGTGGGTGGGTGGTCAGCTCAGGGTGTATGGGGGTGGAGGGTGGGGGGTGGACGTTAGGAGGCCAAGTAATCATTGAGTGTTTGCTATATAAATACTAGGAAAACGCTTAAGTCCCGCCGCGTTGTTGGATGAGCGTATATGGTGCATTGAGCTGCCATGTGTTACGCGGATTTTCTGTTGTTCTGTGAAAAATTCATTACTTAGTCGAAGATTTTTTTAAATTAAATTAAATTAAATAAAAAATTAACTTAATTTTTTTAATTAAACTAAATTAAATAAAAAATTAACTTAATTTTTTAATTAATCGTAATTTTTAAAAAAGAAAAAAATCGTAAAATTGCAATTTTCATAAGAAATAATTATTCGATTGCGCTTAAATTTAACACGAATATATTAATTCATGAAATGAAGGTTCTGTAAAAAAATCATTACAATAGGATAAAGCATGTAGGTGTTATAAGTCAAAGAATTGTTTAAAAAAAGAAAAAACCCGTAAAATTACGATTTTTATGAGAAATATTTTTTCGATTATGCTCAAATTTCACACGAATATCTTAATTCATAAAATTAAGGTTCTGTGAAAAAATCATTACAATCGGATAAAGCATGTAGGTGTTATAAGTCGAAGAAATTTTTTAAAAATCGAAAAAAATTGTAAAATTGCGTTTTTTATGAGAAAAAATTTCCCGATTGCGCTCAAAAACGTGGCAGTTCTAAGTTCAGAGATTTCGAAGGCCTCCATAAAATTTCATCGCAATCGGAGTATTGGTTTAGCCGGAATCGTGTTAACAAACACACAAAAATACAAAAAAAAAAAAGAAAAAGAAAAAAAAAAAAAACATCCCGGATTTTTTTCTCCAGTGTAGTGAAATGGAATCTTCGCTACGCTCATCCAATGAGCTATGAAAGAAATAGTATCATGCCTGTATGATGAAAACTTCCCGAACAAGCCAATACTCGTGTCAGATGGGAATGTAATTGTGATGAATGCGCGCTCTAAAGATCGTGCCAAATCAATTGAAAAAGAACAAGTCAAGGTCCCCCACACGCGCGGTACCATCAAGAATCTAATATTTTTTCTGTAACCACTACTACCAGTGGTGCCCGGTGGGTATATGGGTGTCCGCAAGGGGTGGAGGTGGGGCAGGGGGGCAGGTGACCCCCTGGTTTTGCTTCCAAGATCCGTAGCCAAGCTTTTAACATTTGATAGTCCTATTTTCTTCGGTTTCTTCTTGAGCCAACATTTTTGTTAAAAACAAAATGCATGAATTAGCTTTTTACTCGAGCAAGACCCAACCCCAATCGAGCTCAAAGACGAGACCATCCAAGACAGTATAGCGCCCACCCCACGGGAGCAAGGTAGCGTCCGCTCCAGTGCCCTGGGGGTGTGGGGGGCAAAGAAAGTTATTATTGAGAAAAAAATATGAGACAGGATAAAAGAAAAACACGACAATTCGAAAGAGGGCATCACTGTAATGGGAATTAATACAAGAAAACCATACCAATGTTTATGTATGAACATATATTACTTGCGTAGACACAGGACAAAGTGTAATACAATGATTTGTGTTAGCGCTGTGGTGAGACAATTAATTAAAATAATTAAATACATTCAAAAAAGAAAATTACAACACCCCTAAAAACATAAATAACATTATTGTAAGGCGCCTACTAATTATAATAAAAATCAAGGACATATCCATGAAATAAATTAAATGTGCAGGTAAATCAACTACACTCTATTATTTATATGCATATATTATATTATTTTAGAATAGTTTAGACTTTAGATGTGAATTAGAATATTCTTTGTATTTTTATAAAAGTTAAATTAACATTAAAAATTGAGAAGGGTACTGGTACACACGTCGCCTAAATATCCTGGTAATGTCAATTCTAAAAACACATAAAAACACACGCATAAAAACTACATTATTTTGATATTGCATTCAGCTCACTACTTTTTTTCTAAAACGCACCAAATGCCTTCTAAAAACATGATTTAAAATGTTTTCGCCTGCGGCGCTATTGTTTTATTTTGCCCGTTCCGGACAAGATTCTTGTGGACGCCCTTGGCGGTGGGTATGTTTAGTTTGCCACGTCGTATCCAAGGGCTCGCCTGAAAACGTGTTTTAGGACACCAAAATTGGGTGCATGGGCGCCCGCAGAAGGGGGTGCCCCCCTGGTCCCAAGCAAGCAGAAGTGCTAATTATCCCTTATTTTGATGTGTGGATTTATTACTAGGAAAACGCTAAAGTCCCGTCGCGTTGTTGAGCGAGCACCGGTACGTGCAACAACGACCCGAGTACTACATTCCCATAATGTTACATACCAATTAGTCTTTAAGGTCTTGACCGATTTAGCTGAAAATTTGTAAAATAGGAGAGAATGTTGTACTTATTGACCCTGCAAAATTTCATAACGATCGGAACATTTTTATTTTTTTTTTTTTTTTTATTTTTTTTTTATAACCAACAATTGGATTTTGTTCAAAAACTATACAGCAACCCGCCTAGGTGCTATGTACATGTGTGAAAAATTTCAGGTCGATCAGAGAAACGGTGCGACCTGTATCGAAGCAGTAACAGAAAATAAACAAACAAAAAAAACAAAACAGACATTCGAGCCATAAGAGTCAAGTAAAGACGCTCGCTACGCTCGCTCAATTAAACTTGTACAGTCGATTTCTTTACTGATGAACATTTGTTAAATTTAATGGTTGCCAATTTTCTGCGAGATAAGTAGCTTATTGTGTCTTTTACCTGCAATAGTTCGTCTTGAGTTTTGAAAACAATATTACTCCATGAATTAATGCGAGTTTTGACTGTCACAATAAAAGGCTTGCAAAAGTGAAGATGTGAGGTAGGGGAAAGTCAGATTAAAACAGTGGACAAAAAAGCTAATAACCGCCCATCTCAATGTTGAGAATCTGTAGCTTTTGACTAAAGAACAAAAAATGGGAGCGGGGGGGGGAATATTTTGAAGGTTTCTTATTGGTGGTTTTCTAGTTTCGAGTATCGACTGCACAAAAATTGCATAATTTTGGTATTGTATTCAGCCCACTACTTTTTTCTAAAACCCACCAAACGCATTCTAAAAACCTGATTTTCAAAATTTTCGCCTGCGGCGCTATTGTTGGGGGGATACGCCCCCCAAACCCCCCATGCTTGCCCAACGAAAGTACAAATTATAGCTTTTACCCTCCCCCCTGCCAAATTCTTGCGGGCACCCATGCGTGGGTGGGTGTAACGTGTAATACTATAAAGTTGGCCCTGCGGGTTTTCAGGGGTTCAAGTCACGTTTACCTTACTTTTATTATATCAGTGTGGTGTAACATGTAAAACTGTTAACTGTTCCAGGTGTGCAGTTGTACTTATCTGCCTGTTTCTGCTAACAACAATATTTTCATACGCACTTAGTATGTGCAAACGTAAGCAGCATAACCTGATTCGCATCCGCAACATTTCGTCGCCCAGCAGCAGTTTCCCGGTGATCACCACTATCAGTGGGCCTGGAGGTATGTTACACATGTTAACTTTAGTGCACGACTCTCTAGGTAGTATTTAAAACAAATCGGAAAATACAAAGTCCCCGACCGGTTGGGTTTTATAATTGTTGGATCAATTCCACCTACGGGAGTGTTTCGTGAGTTACGAGGTAGTACGTACACCTATTGAATTCAATACACAGGTAAGTTTACAAACTTCAGAAAGTTTAGTATGCACCTATTGTTTGTCTCATTTTAACTAGAGCCCGGCGCCCGGCGTTTTGTGGGTTCAAAGAGTGCAGACAGTGGTGGTCACGTTGTAAACGTATCACAGTTTGGAAGTGGACTCCGCAGAAGAGTAAAGTACAGTCACATCCAGTGCGACCTTGGCCCTATATACTGTATGGGGCTGATATTGATGGAGCGAGTGTAATTGAAACGATCTTGCATGGCAGGCGCAGAAAGAAGAGTAAACCACTAAATCCAGGCCTACATAGGTTGCAACCAACTTGCATCGGATGTGATTATACTTTGTTATTTCGGGGAGGCCCATCCTTCCCGTCAAATCAGGACGGGTTTACAACCTTTCATAATAGAGCAGGTGACATCCTTGTTTCTTTGAACCCACAAAACGCCGGGCCTTGTTAAAATGAGACAAACTGTAGTACTCGGGATTAAATGAGTTGACTGCATTAACGATTGATAATATCGAACAATAGCAGTGGTAAAGGGTCAATATTGACACACACACACACACAGATACGTGTATTTTCATGTGAAAGGAACCAAGCACCCCCAGGGACTTGGGGGCAGAGCCCCCCAACATTAGCATCGCAGGTGTAATTTAAAAAAATAAGGTTTTAGAACGTGTTTTTGGTGCGTTATTGAAAAAAGTATTAGTCTGAAAGCAATACAAATAACATTTTTTCATTTTTGTACAGTAGAAGCTTCATTTTAGTCGATCCTCCATATTATATTTTTGCAATTTTGCAGCCATGTCAGAATTAGAATAAAATATTAAATATAACAAAACAACTCAAGCTGTAAGGCTGTAACACTTATTCAAGCACAACCAAACAAGTTTATAGTAGTATCCATGTGCGCAACAATCGAAAATGCAGCCGAAACACGAGCTGAAGCGCGGCGAGACGTGTCTCAATAGTCAATAGCCTTTGCTACTTGCAAAGAAAGAGGGGAAGTGGAGGGGGGGGGGTGGACAAGCGCTGGGCCATAGAGTTAATGGTGTAATAGGGGAGGGCTCGGAGACAGAATCCTAGTTGTCTCAAGAAGTAGTGCAAAGGCACGGAAAGAGACCACGTCCGCGCAGAATGGTAACGCATTCATTCGTTGCTTTGCCCGCGTACGTTTGTAAACCATTTCTCACTTGTAAAACCGTGTTTAGAATATTATTTTTCTTATTAACTTTTTTAGTAGGGTAGATACTGTTTCAATGACTACCCCGACGCTTCGCCACTGAAGGGAATGTTCCTTAACTTTTTTTATCACTCCACTTCCTTAAGGACTTCATTCTGAATACATTTATAATATTTTTTTGTTATTTAGATAAGATTTTTATTTATAAAAAATAAGCTGAAAGTTGTACCAATAATAATGGCAGGAAAAACGAGCCATTACATCACTATTAGCTGTTGTTACGAATTGGCCAATAAGGTAATGCCAAACAGTGATATTAACTGCGTAATCTAGAAGGCGGTAGTTAATTCATTGATCCACAGAAATTAAACAGCTTTGCGCATTGGTCAACAATGCTCTAGACCCAAATCTTGACGTCACGTACTGCTGCGCGGGAAATAAAATACTACAAACTTTGTGCCTCAATAGAATTTTAAAAATGTATTTTAAACTGGTTTTAATTGCAGTAATGGTGGTTTTTAAGTGTTTTTCTACCCATTTATCACACCCACCTCAATGTTTGCACTTTGTGCACATTCCCTATTCGATATATGATGGCAATTTTGCATATACTAGATAGGCATGTCCAAAGTTGGGTGTCTCACAAAGTCACCATTAATGTTTTTACTCAGAAATAGTTCTGTGATCCCAAATGTTGTAATGTACTTTCTCTCTCATACATTCTCAGCTACAGTATTTAATAGTGGCACTGGCAGACAAAAAGATGTGGCAAATCGTGATACAAGCAACAGATTTGGCACAGTTGTTCCAAAGACCAATTTAAGCGATTTGACCCGTGGACCCGGAACGATTTTTCCGGAGGACTCAATATGGCGGCCATTTTCCAAAATGGCCGCTAAATTTAAGGAACTCGTTCCTTTCAACACACAGAGACAAATGATGAGTCGTTTTCGACTAATTTTGGGTCGCACAACACGAATATCACGTTTAAAACAAGTTGGGGCTGATTCTAAAGAGTTTTTGTAACAAAAACGTTAGAATTCGGCAACATTGTAAATATTACAATAATATCAAAACCCTCGGAACAGTTTTTTTTTATTTCTCGGAAACTATTGTACCAGAGATGCTACAATCACTAGGAGAACAGAGGAAAATGAACACTGATCTGATTTCCTTGTGGTAAAACAAAATTAATAATGGTAACTTTAGCTTAGTTTATAATTTGAAACCCACACAAGCAATGACGAGAGCAGGGAATTGACTTCAATGATTAAATATAATAACAGGGGGTTATTTCATTAAAGTAACCCTTTTAAATGTTTTATAATATATAAATTGAACATCCGAACCGCTATCTGCCTACTTTTAGTACATCTTGTCTAGTCGTCTTCATCCAGCTCGTTCGCTGCAGAATCGCCGTACCTGGAACTGATGCACCTGAAGACCATATTTTTCATTAATAAGAATTTCCTCGCCTAGTATTGCTGCAACCTCCACTACAGCTGTTGCACCCCAGGGTGCAAGGGAGACCACATTGTTTGCAGGAACACCGCATTGTCTCACACAGAAACTTGCAGCCGCATGTGTCCAATGCCCTACATGCTTCCCAAATTTCGGGGAGTACGGTCCATAGAGGCGACCATTTTTCATCCCGGAGGATCCAACCCCAAGAAACTGGGGATGTGACAATGATGGTCGGTTTATCAGCTCGCCCCCAGACTTGCCCTGCCTGGTGAGCCGCTCGCAAGATGCGCTGATACAGGGCAGCTGAGGTTGGAAGAATGAGGTGAAGCAGCTTGTGCTCAGAAACAAACAAATACTTGGTCTGCGCACAAAACCGAAATCTGATCCTCATTAAGATAACAAGTTATTGTACGTATAATATCCATACCGTGTCTAACCTTAGACACTGATTCGGATCTTTCGTGGAAGTGAGGCAACAAAGCGTGGATTGCAGGATGATGTGCTGTGTAGCACGCCCTAGTGGCATGGAATGCACCCAAAGATGCATCACATGTCCACATGTACATGTCCGGCATGTGCGATCAGTTCATGTAGCCTACGTGCTTGAGCTATTAACTCTTTTTGCGCCACTCCTTAATTAGCTGACCTGCAATATAATATACATTGATAATATGAAAAATAACGTTTCGATATTATTAATACGAAGTATTTTAAGGTCAGTATTACAATATCTGAGGACAGCATTCGATCAGCAATGGCAATTGATCACGCCTGAGGAGACTCGTGCTTCTTGATTTGCAGGGTGTACTCGGGAACCATTGCATACTCTTCCGGCAGAATTGGCAGACCGTGCTGCCCCTTCTTTGCCACATCCTCAAAGGAAGTAACGAAGGACCTTTGTTTACCCTCATTCCCATTCATTGACAGCTGAAACATTGAAATCCCTGTGCCATGGAACGATCCCTTGGATGTCGTGCTGCATGGGTTGTGAATTGTGATCAATATAATCCAGTGCAGATACGGTAAAGACCCTAGATTTGAGGTTCGAAAGACATAAGACCTTTTCTTCTTCTGCTCTCTGAACAACCATGACACAACTGTGAGGTCACCTCCATCACTCTATTGTGTGAGACACTAACACCCATGTTGCGCAATCAATGACCTTCTTGCTCCTCGTGCTTCCATATGTTAAAAAAGCCAGGGCGTCATCATCCTGGTCTTCCCCGGCCACATTGACATTGGCGCTTTTGCATAAGAACGTACTCCAGACCTAAGAAGAATAAATCATGAAATAAAAGGTGCACCCTTTTGCCCTTGTACTTTCTTGAAAAATTGTTTGTTATGATTGGGTGGGTAAAGCTGCACTTGCCTTCTGTTGATGTGCACATTGTGTATTCGAGATAGGCATGTCCTTCTCCCATGACTATACCAGTAAGCTTCCAGTTCTTAAGGATATCTTCACACTCCTTGAATTTTTCATCAACATTGTCAGTTGCACACAACCGCAGAGGCATTTTCCTGGGGCCTGGTTGGTTGCAGATGAAACACAAGTCCTGTTTCAAATCGATCATGTGCACGGCAGATCGAGTGGCATACATAAAATCATTGCCTGTTTCCGAGTCTGAAGGATCTGGATCAGGAGTCTCTTGAATTTGCAGAATTTTAATTAATTACTCAAATTTTTTAGACATTTTTTGGCCCAGCCCCTGTGCCACTTTGCCTCTCTGTTGATAAATGTTGTCAAGATTCCATCACATTCGTCCAACAATTCTACTTTCGTGCTTGATGGTAAGAAGTTGTCAGGATAAGTTTTAAGCTTTTTTAGCCAAAGAAATGTACCCTGCATTAAGCAAAGCGGCAATGGGATTCTAAGCTGGGCATCTCAGGTCGTCGTTTCCTGACAGGCACACGCAAAATTGATCCCAATTAATGCTTGAAGGTAGGCAATCAAGCCGAGCTGGTGTCGCAAACCTAAGTCGTTTCGCTGTCGACATCTTAAAGAACGGACGTAATAATTAGGAAACTTTACACACCAACCACAAACTAATATTGTATTATATTAAGTGTTATTAAATTTACGTATTACCATAATTGTTTTTTAATTACACCTGCTTCTATTTATAGGCGTCTAACTGACGCATGCCTAACATCTATAAGAATACATATATATGGTGTGTAATTTTATTGACATCATCAACTTAATCAGAACTCCACACTTTAAAATGCTGAACGAACAACCGATTCCTCCATTTCCCTCAACGACTTCACAATCAAATCTTCCATAAAACAAAGCTCACACAGACTCATACGACACTTTGGCCTTCTTCTTTGACTTTACTTCACTCGTACTTTTGCTAATAGAGTTCCCTGAAAAACCACAACCCCACAACAGTCAGCTTCAAATGGTTATGAGTATTTTTTGTGCGCAATAGGCTATAATGGCGGGAAATTATTTTTTTATGTGCTTCATCACTAGTGATCGCGGCTTTTAACTTTCAAAGGACCTGTAATTGTCGGCGTTTTATTTCGAACTTGCACACACTCTACATAAGTAAGCGGGAAATATACAAGGCAGGTTAATTGTGGATCTTTATGGCGGATTTCGTGACGACAGTGTTTGTTTGAGGGCTTGAGGGCAAAGCGCGAATGTTTCGCGCGCAGGCAGAAAAAAAGCTTAAACAATCTCGTTTACACTGTCAAATCGATCACTAAAAAGAACAATATTTTGTACCGAGTTATCCGATATCACAATGAATACAGAATAGTTCGGCAGATCGGCAAAAAGTCATCTTGACGTCTGTAGTCGTTATTAGTGGAGCGCGGGCGCTGAGTCTGGGGAATAATCAAATAACACACATAACAAAAACTTGTAGAAATACAGCCAAACCTTACACACTCAAAAGGAAGGAGATCTAAAAAAAAAGGGCCAAGCTCATCTACCCTTCCACATACACGTACAGTGTCCCATAACAGCATCCTCGAAAAGCTTGGCAAAATAGAATTTGCGATTTTTAATTTAACGTAATAGTTTATCCAAGTTCTTTTTTTCTAATTAATTTAAACGTAATAACATGCAAATTCTATTTTGCCAAGCTTTTCGAGGATGCTGTTATGGGACACTGTACGTTTATGTGGAAGGGTAGATGAGCTTGGCCCTTTTTTTAGATCTCCTTCCTTTTGAGTGTGTAAGGTTTGGCTGTATTTCTACAAGTTTTTGTTATGTGTGTGATCTCATTACTTTTTCAAGTTCCATTACAAAATTATTTGCTAAAATATAATTATTTTTATCAAAGTTGATTTAAATTCTATGGTATTAGCAGTAACAATATAGGATGTAAAATATCTAGACCCGGATTCATGTACATCCTGGGTATAGGGTATAACCATGGTATAACGACGGTATAAGGACTGGACCCCAATTCTTGAGTTCGTGGGAGATGAGTTGAAAACGCAATTTGAAAACGAAGTCGTTTTCGTTTTCGAAGGAATTGGTATTCTTGAACGGTATCGTGGAAAACGTCATGGGTTGTGAGTTGAAAGCATTGATATTAAACCCCTATAGTAGGCTAGATTAGCAGTCTCCTATACCTCCGCACAGGCGCGAGCGTAGCAAATTGAAGACTCAACCGGCCCATTTTAAGATGGCGATTTGGTGTTTTAATTTATGCTTTTTTAATGCAATAAAGTATTTTACTGGATTGTTTGATATGGTTTCAGCTTGTGCAGCATGGTATTAAACAAAAGAAACAATACGAAGTGATTGTATAAGGGAATTTAGTAATCATTTGGTGTTAAAGGCTAGTATGCTTACCTGTCAACCTGGCGGCAATCTTGAGAACTATTTGGCCACAAATCGCTCCCATTTGATTAACATGTAAACTGTCATTTTAAGATGGCTTCTAATTGTACCGGAAGTGGACCACCGACTGCTGGTCTAGCCAATTATGTAGGATGTATATGGTTGAAAGAGTATCACGAAATCCAAACACTTTAAAAAGATTTGCGTATAGCAAAGAGCTCGAAAAAGTTCTATATTTATTCTAGATGGCAGTGCCTTCATAAACGCGGGCCAATCGAAAGACAAGTTGTATGAAATGATTTGATTGTTGCAATTATGTAAACAAACAGTTGAGCAAGTTCATATCAGTCCAATGTTGTGCTGGCATAGGGTTAACATGTAATGTAAGTATGAATTTTACTAGTCCTATAGCCAAATGGAACTTTAGACCTACACTTTTGCATTATAAATAATTTTCCACATCTGGGCCTAGGCCAGGGACGGTTTCTGATTTGTTTTATGAGAGTATAATGACACCTTTTCTCGTTCCACACAAAGAAGAAAAATTTTAAATGTCCGCTATTTGTTTACGTATCGCACTTTCCCGCCTAACTCTGCTTATACCGTCAACAAGTGTCAAGTAACTATGGTTACTTGTTGATTGTATGCCAAGTGTTTAAGGCTTATTTTAAAACCTTTATTTGGAAGCCTTCCAACAAACTTTTTCAACTTTTTTTTTCAAAAGAGACTATATTTCTATAACCTTAATGTCCATGTAAAATATGAACATTGTAGTCCCACCCGTCTGGTCAGAATCGCGGGCCGACGTATTAGATGTTAGCAGTAGTAGGCAGTAGTAGGCAGTAGTAGGCAGTAGCTAACATCCTTAAAGTGATTTTGAGCATGTTTCAAGCCATTTTTTCACCAAGAAGGAATAATCGTACCCCAATAAAATTTGGCATGTGTTGTCAGGTACCTAAATCCCCTCGATTGTGATAGTTTTCAAGTTCACATCACGTTACATGACGGCTGGGTAACACCTCGAAATCACCCCAACTCTGCTTGGTGTATAAGGTGCTTGAGTGTGTAGCGCACCGCGGCTTGGCTGCGGCGCCCTAACGGGCACCTAGATAATTAATTTAAAGCAACGTAAAAACAACCAAAGCGGATTTTTAGTGTGATATTTGTATTGTGCGACCCCAAATTAGTCGAAAACGACTTATCATTTGTCTCAGTGTGTTGAAAGGAGCGAGTTCCTTAAATTTAGCGGCAATTTTGGAAAATGGCCGCCACAAAGAGTCCTCCGGGGAAATCGGTCCGGGTCCACGGGTCAGATCGCTTAAATTGGTCTCTGGAACAACTGTGCCAAATCTGTTGCTTGTATCACTAATTGCCACATTCTTCCAGAAATTTAGGTCTGCCAGTGCGACTATGTTGTATGGGGACATACTTATGAAACCCACTTGCATCCCCTTAAAGTCCTTCAGAATAGAGCCATTAAATATATATACAACCTACCCTTCTTAACTCCTACAAACTCACTTTACAAACAGCGTAACATTCTAAACATCAACTCAATTAATAAATATGAAACTTGCTTAATTATCCATAAATATGTCAATAAATTGATCTATACAACACACACCCTGCAAACACCTTCTCATGGTCACCACACACGAAATAGAAATAACCTATACCTTACTTCAGTAAACTCGAACCACGGTAAAAATTCTATCTATTTCCATGGCTACCAAATATACAATACCTTGCCGAATGCTATCAAATCCTTGTCTTCCACACATGGTCTTGGTAGCTTCAAAAAAAGATTAAAAGACTGGCTCTTAGGGGACTAAACTGAACACTCTCCTAGCTTCAGATTTGTTTCTGATAATTAATCCATTGGTAATATATATAGTAAATATAAATATGTGAACAGTCGGTCAGTCGACATCAAAATGCATATGCATAGACTTATATGTAACAACCATGCATGTAAATAGGTAGGTAGCAAAATATTTGTATCAATTATCACTTAGTGTTACAATTGTTTCTTAACCCTTGTCTACATTTATTCAGCTGTAAGTTATAAGTTTTTTTTCTCTTTCTTAAATACAGCACATAGGTAACTAACTGGAAACAATGAGGATAATACTCATTACTCACTACCAATAACTACATAGGATATTATAACTTAGGAATATTTTATAAGTCTCCATAGGCCTAAAAAAAAAAAAAAAATGCTTTATGTCATGCCTAGGCCAATTGGCCTAAATTCACATATACTCATTTCAGATTTCTACTGACTTTTGTACTTTAATTTAATTTTATAACATATATTAGAGTAGCTCAATTTAGTTCATACTTTACAGTGTCTTAAAAAAATGTTGCAAATCCTTAAATTTCATATTTCATGTATCTTGGCTTGCTTCACCTCTCACCGTTTGTAATCCATTGCTGAAAGCCCCCTATAGCGAGCCGCTAGGCTCATTGGGGGCTTGACCAATAATTGTAAAATGTGAATTTTAACATGCAATAAAGAATCAAAGAATCAAAGAATCAAAGAATCAATATAAAACATTGTAGTACAAGACTGGGTGTGTTTATTAAACATAAAACATAAATAATATTATTTTACTAGGAAAACGCTCAGTTGGACGCGTTGTTGAGCGAGCACCGGTACGTGCAACATGACCCGAGTACGACATTCCCATTAGGCCCACCACACAGTGTCGGCCTAACTGGATATTGACATTGTACACTATATATACTATTCCAACATCTTTGCATTGTACTAATTCACGTCATGCCTTCTAAAGTGTAGCTTTGTATCTTCACTGCCTCCTTCATTTTTTAACATCATTTTTCGAATTATGATTGCCAATAAGTCTTTAAGGTCTTGACCGATTTAGCTGAAAATTTGGAACATAGGAGAAAATGTTGTACTTATTGACCCTGCAAAATTTCATAACGATCGGAACATTTTTATTTTTTTATTTTTTTTATTTTTTTATTTTTTTTATAACCAACGATCGGATTTTGTTCAAAAACTATACAGCAACCCGCCTAGGTGGTATGTACATGTGTGCAAAATTTCAGGTCGATCAGAAAAACGGTGCGACCTGTATCGAAGCAGTAACAGAAAAAAAAAAACAGACATTCGAGCCATAAGAGTCAAGTGGAGACGCTCGCTTCGCTCGCTCAATTATCATTCCAACAATACACAAACACAATAGGGGTGATTTTTAGTTGTCATATTCTTGGAGATAATTTAGGAGTTCCGAGGACTCAGTTATATATAGTGGTGGAAATCACCCCTATCCCCTCCACACCCTCTGTGATTAGATAAAAGAAACTAGTAGCACAGGTATTTATTCTTTAAATAAGTGTTTATTGGACACACTGCTCTTTATCAATATTTATTTGTGAATTTCGACTTTTATTCAAAAGACTTTTTCAAACTAAAATTGAAAAATTGTGTTGGCAGATTTGTTTCATGGTTATTTTGTTTATGATCTTCTTTTGTATAGATTTTTGTTAATTTCCCTTTGTCAACCTTCAGTTTGAAAAAGTCTTTTGAATAAAAGTCGAAATATCATAAATAAATATTGATAAAGAGCAGTGCTATGCCCAATAAACACTTATTTAACCGAGAGTAGTCGCGTGTGGTCTTTTAGACCGACTTTTTTTTTCAACAGTTGGTATTTGCACAGCGCGCATGGGTGGCTTGTCTAGTTCCGCCTACCTTCCCAAAATAGATTTGTGAAGCCAGTGTGCAATACCCGATTCAGTTTTCTGCAGAACTTCATCTAAGATAAGAGGTCCTGTTCGGTTGCTCGGTCTTTTCGACCGCTGCGCGACTACTAAGGGAGGCAAAAATATGCATATTCAATCACTATTATGAGACATGTATTTTGTTATTGTAGGTTGATTATTCTTCAACATACAGTGTTGGCATAATATTACTGTCTTGGTTTACTAATAATACGAACTACAGGGTGTTTCAAAACATATTTTTATACCTTTTTGTAGGTTTGCTACTTTTCTGTGTTTGATTGATTATTGATTGATTATTTATTGATTATTGATTGATAATTGATTAATATAACCAGGTATGCTGTTACTTATATTATAAATTACCTTATATTCGTAATCAAAACGTCATCCTAACGTTATTAGCCCATAATAAATAATGCGGTCTAAAGGACCGCGCGCGACTACTAACGTTACAAACAGGGGCGCGACTACTCTCGGGTTAAGGACTATCTGTGGTCTGGAAAACTTTATGGATAGGGATTGTTGCTAAGCAAACCATAGAAAATGCAACGTAATTGTTCTAGATAAGGTGATAACATCTGAATTGTAGTTTGCATTATATAATCTAAATTCTAAACCTATATATATTTTCTATAATACAACTACAATTCATAAGTTAAATAGTTACCATCTCAGTGTTCTAGTTGGCTAAGGCGCCTACCTGGAATGTGGGAGACTCAGGTTCAAACTCTTGGATTCTTTAACTTCTGAACTGTATTATTAAATATAAACAATTTCACCTTTGGGAGTGGTTCCCAACTAACCAAATCTATAAATATGGTGTATGGTGTGGATTCTAGGTTAAAGTGACATAAGATTGTACAATCATATGTATTGACACGTACAAGGTCATCTGAAATGATATTAATTGTACTTAAAAATAAATAAATAAATAAATAAATAAACAGTTGCACAAATGTGTTTGATTGCGTCATTATGGGACACTTTTTATATTTTTTCATTAAATATGCAGACTGACATTATTTTTATTATTGATTATTAAAATGTTTTTGAATACCAATTATCAAATTATATTATCAGTAATCTTGTCCATCCCTACCTGGCATTATATTTAGCCTACTCCTGTTTTTGCTATTATTTTATTTGTTTTATTTTATTGTTTATCCTTGCTATTGTATTTTTTTATTTTTTATTATTAATGTATTGTTATTGTATTTTTTTATTGTATTTTATTTTTTATTGTATTGTATTTTTTTTATTGTTATTGTATTGGCTAGATATGAGCAACCCAAGAAACTTTATAATGCAGTGAAAAGTGTATAGAATTATTAAAGAAGCAAGTCATTAATATATACTAAATAAATCTGGTTATTCAGTACCCATCTGGAAACCCACATCTACAGTTTCATCTAGGTACGGTTATTTATTTAGATTACCATGAGTGCAACTTTTTGCTCAAAATTTTTACTTTTAATATTGTATTGACAATATTGGATGAAGTAAAAATGTTTGAATTTGAATTCAAAGCAAATTTACAATTCATTTCTATAAGATTTGAATAATACATTACATTACTAACAACTTACCGCATTTACCTGAATCAAACACCAACTGAATTTCAGACGAGTCCTATCAGAAGGATTGAATTGATAAATTACATTGTTTGATGCAAATTATTGAAGATAACCCCCTTATCATTATTCTTTCAAAACAGGGGGGAAAATATGTATTATTAAAAATAAAATTATTATTATTATTAAAATAAAATATTGCAACATAATTAAAAACTTATTTCCACCTAAGAACAGTGTTAAGTTCAACTAATTTATAAATATGTATTATTGAATTGTGTGGCTCGTTGAGTCGTTGGTCATGTGGTTAGCGTCTGCTTCCAATGAAGAAGGTCCAGGGTTCGATTCCCGCTATAGGCAGTAGTTTTTAAACAGCTGATTTGGACTTAACCACTAGCCATACTATCACATCTGCCAGACGGGCGCGTTGCCCATGCCTCGCCATACTACCATGTCTGCCAGATGGGCGTCAGAGTTTTTTGGAATTATAAAAATTTGGGGGGTGTAGTTCCAATGAGCGTGACTTAGGGGGGGTGGCGGTCACGGAGACTTATGTCAATGTCAGATGAAATCTGACAAAATTACCATTTAGGGAAATAAAATATTGGACTTAATCCTATTTTTATTTTTTAGAATTCTAAATATTATGGGGGTGGGGGGAGGCTAAAAAATGCGCTGGGTGCTTAAATGTCAATGTGGGATAGAATCCGATAAAATTTCCAAAAATGGGATGAAATTTTGATTTTAGAATTTTTTGTTTTTTCCCCCTATAATTACGATTTTAAATAGTATTTCATGGCGAAACAAACGTTTATTAATGTTAGAGTAATGGGTGGGTTAAGTCCATCAGTTCTTGCGTTAGGAATTTTTAAACGGTGACTTTAGAGCCGTCCTAGCAAAGAGGCACTCATAATAAATTCAAAGTTCTGAATCGGCCTCGTTGATTCAGGCGTTGATCCGCGGGTGTTCGCCCTGTCTTTACCACTTATTGCTATATTTCCTATTAAAATTATCAATCTTTAGTTGGTTATCGCTCACTCGTCTATTGCGTCGCGGCCTACAGGGTTGGCTTAGTCGCTTTGATTTAATGTCTCCACTGAAAATCAGTTAGTATATGACTGAGTGGATAGACTCTAAACATGCTTTTATTTATTTATTAATTTATTTTAATCAACCAAGTTGATATTATGCGGATTTATTTGCAAATGTTATTACTGTGTGGTACTTCTACACATGTTATGTAAAATAGTACTATTATATGAATTTTTTAACATTAATGAAACCAGAAGATAATATAGGTACGTAGGTAATTTTGTATTCAGTGTAAGATACAATTCTTTACCCCTATTTTGAAGCTCAACATTCATGTGAATGGTGTTTCTTGTTCCAACTAAAAGACACTGATTAAATAAATGTTTAGGCCCTATACACTCTCCTTCAAGTTTCACTCCAAAAATTTTTGAGTCACAAATAAATTTTATTTAAAAAATTTGAAAAAATGTTCAAAAAAAAACCCAAAAAACCCAACCAAAAAAACCCGAGCCAGAAAAATAAAACCCCAAAATTTTGGGGAAAGCGGCCCCTTGTTCCCCGTAAACCTCCCCAGGGCCCGGGACCATTTTGGGGTAAAGCCCCCCAAAAAATACAGACAAGCCCCGGGGGGGGGGGGGGGGGGGGGGTTTGGGGGGGGGGGGGGGGGGGGGGGGGGGGGGGGGGGGGGGGGGGGGGGGGGGGGGGCCGGGGGGAAAGGGTTTTAATTGGTGGAACAAAAAAAAATTTGGGGGTTAGGAAAAAAAAATTGTTTAAAAGTTTTTTTTGGGAAAAAAAACTTTTTTAAAAAAAAAATTTGGGGTCCCAAAATTTTTTCCCCCTTTTTTTTTTAAAAAAACTTGATTTTTTAGGGAAAAAATTTTTTAAATATTTTTCCAAATGATTTAAAAATTTTTTTTTTTTATGCAAATAACAAAATTTTATTTTTTACTAAATTTGGAAAAAAAGGAATTTCATTTTTTTTTTCTAGTTTTAGTCCAAAATATGCAATTATTTTGACAATTGGGCATTAAAATCATCATTTCTGTTTTAACTTATAGTTGGCACCATAACAGCTGAAAATATTATTAACGAACAAGCCTAGCTAATTCCAATTAACTTTATACGGCCTAAATATTCGTTCATGTGTAATAAGTGTTCATTTTGCTCAAGGGTAGTAATTGCAGTGCTTTTTTTATGACGAAATGATGCCTTTATCTTGAGTTTATATACTGAAATTGAAGATTTGTTGTAATGAAATGAGAACTTTTTATTTGCTATTTCTCAGGGTCCCTAATTATAAGGAGTGCATGAAAGTTGGATGAATGAAAATATCACATTTTTAATACAATCAAGAAATTTTAAAAATCTTTCCAACTGTTGTATGAACACGGATCTCCCACTTTCTGGGTAGACGCCTTGTCTAAGTAGATTTTGTGATTTCTAGATTGTATTAAAAGTTGAAAACTAAACAAAAATTCACTTACGGGAGTGTTTTCCGATTGGTGAAATTGAGAAATAAAGAATGACAGTTGGTTATGCTCATAAAAAAGGGAGGGCATAACCCAACTCTCAGCCGTTATTTTATTAGGATGTTTGAAGAGTTTCTATAAGCCAAATACAAAATTACATTTTGATCCATTTTTTTAAATTAAAAATTAAATAAATTCATTTTTAGAGTTGACCCACTCACTCATATTTAACTGATTTTCAGTGGGGGATATTAAACCAAAGCGACCAAGCCAACCCTGTAGGCCTCAACGAGTGAGCGATAACCAACCAAAGATCAATATTTTTTAATATCAATATATAGCAATCAGTGGTATTTCCAGTGCGAACACCCGCGGATCAACGCCAGAATCAACAAGGCTGATTCAAAACAAATTTGAATTTATTATGTACTGCTAGGACTGCTCCAAAGTCACCGTTTATACTAATTCCTAAGCCAAGAACTGATGTACTTAATTCCAAACCAGAAGTTTAAAAATTTCTGCCTAGAGTGGGAATCAAACCCTTGACCTTCTGCATTGGAAGCAGAGACCCTAACCACAAGACCGAGCCACACACTTTTGTATATTGTTTGAACATACCTTTATCTTCTACCTTACTATATGATTAGGAAAAATGATTTTCTGAAATAATGTTTGTGTTTATTTCGTCGGCCAGTTCAAATCTCGTATTTGTACCATTTGACAAAAAAATAGTGCATCAAACTTTATTCCAGAAATCCATTTTTCCTTATAAAGCAGTGGTGTCACTAGAACTTGTTTTTCGGGAGGCGAACATTTTTGTAACCGCCAAAGATCAATGGTCAGCATAACTAGTGAAGGGGTATATGGGTACAGTACAGTCAGTGGTGTTATCCCAAAATAATATATATATATATAGTCATAGATCTACCTTTGGGGAACAATGGGGGTCTGAAGGGTAGCCCCCCCAGTTGATGCGGGTCCGGGAAGCACAGCCCTGGATTTTTTTTCGAGTCTTCGAGTGTGATTGGAGTATTTTTATGTTTTTTTATGACCAAAATCTAAAAAAGATGTCAGAAAAAATTGCAAAATAAGAAAAACATCAACATTAAAATATCTCAATAAAAACCTCATGTCCAATAATAATTGTGCCCCCCTCTGCCCCCAGTAGTTACGCCACTGTATTCCAGTATTATATGTACTGTAGTCCAGATACTTAGGTGTGTAGAGAAATTAAAAACTAAAAAGTGTTGCTTAAGATTTAATTTTGCACTTGGCTTCTTGTGTTCAGTATTGCCCAAAACCTGTTATATAATGGCTGATAGTGAGGTTATCAGTGCAACAAGTTTTTGTAATAATATTGTGCCGATACAACTTTTTAGCACCGTTCTCTGGCGCGATAGTGTACATAAATAATAGAAATCAGTTTAGCAATAAAGTGCAATAAACACCTTCAGTACAATTTTGTAAAGACAAGCTCAACATCATTATGCAATTTGTGGCCATAATATTCACAAAATGCACAATTATCTGTTAGTTGGCCAGTAGTCAGGGGTGGCATGTGATATGTGATATTGTGTACAGTACCGGTATTTAAATCAATTTTATTGTTGGATTTAGATACATAGTTGATAGTGAATTTATTCCATATTAATTGAATACTAGTTGCATTCTAGTCACGTATATTCTTTGTTGTGTATATATAATACTATGTAATAAACTCATATTAGGTTTTGTTTGTATATTTTTAATTGTATACACATTTTGGCTTAAAACAATCATGACAACATCTAAGTTAATAGATGCTGCTATCACCAAATACAATTTTGATATCACGTAAAAATGTATACTTTTTCCTTTTTATTGTTGCATTGCGTTGCTACAAATGTAATTACATTTTGTTGTGTGTTTTGTGATTGTTATACAAGGAACCAATTAAAGAATTAAAAAATATTAATTATATTCCACACTATCTCTTTGGAGAAGCCTTATCACACTATCAGTGCAATATAGAAGTTAATTGTACCAAATAAGTAGATACTGTGGGTCACCTATAAAATAATAGTTAAACAACAAACCACAATATGATACGTTCCATTGCTGACCAGATCTTTAAACATTAAACATTATTTAAACATTAAATCTGTTGTTTAAACTGGTTGCTGGGCACAGCAGTTTTTTTTTCTTTTTTTCTTTGAAATTTCAATTGGTATATATTTTATTTTTGTGCTGCAGATAATTTTGCCCCGATTGCTGAAATGAAAACAATTTCTATACCCGGCACCTCCACCAAATATAATACTATTAGGAAACGCTCAGTTGGACGCGTTGATAAGCGAGCACGTGCTATAGCTAGACCCACATTGCACATTATTTTAAATTTTAAAATTTGCGACGTTAGCTGTCCACAGGGCAATGTTTCCAATATTATTTATAATTGCCAAGGTATTTGGGTAAACCCGTGTGTAAATCTTTACTTTAAAATCCACCGCCATCTAGAGGACCTTGACTCCTTGGGAAAACTATTTAAACTCTTTGTTGACAAATAATAGACTGCTTCCTCGAAAGTATTTTGATTACTTTTAGGTGGCAGTGCATTAGAAACTTTGTGCGTCTTTTCGTTGCCATGGCAACGTTACTTTTGTTATAATGTAATTTCCATCTACACTACTTATCGGATCAAAATAAAATTAACATATTCGTGACCGGACGGACATTCTAAATGATTTGGCCATCTCAGTATTTGTCGCCGGTTAGTTTGAAAAAAACACTTTCGGTTAACTTTAATGTAACTTTTTAACTTTTTGAACGATTTTGCCACAAAACTAATGGCATTCAATCGAGAACGAAGCTTGCGGATGGTCAAAATTTCAACTCGATCCGAGCCTCCGTTCGAACGTTATCGCGAGACATACAAACAAAAAAAAAAAAAAAAAAAAAAAAAAAACAAAAAACAAAACCAGTGACTAATTTTTCCGGCAGAGTCAAATGGAAACGCTCGCTTCGCTCGCTTAATTAGGAATGCCCAACGATATGAAAATCCATTATCGATATCGAAAAAAATGGCCAAACGATATCGATATATATATCGATATTTTCCCTCCAATTTTTAAATATAGTTTCCATGGCAGTTCCCCCAACATGTGCGTCTTCCCATCGCCACGACACTGTATGACGCCAGTTCGAACCGTGCCGTGTGCACTCTAGGTAGCAAACGACGCGATGTCGACTGGATACTGCAGAATTACTCGATGCCGAAGCTACTCAAAACCAATTTTTTCCATTTTTTAAGCGTTTTTAACTCAATTTTGTTACTTTAAAATATCGTGATGTAGAAAACAAATATCGATATCGAAATTAATTGTGTGTATCGATATATATCGATATATCGATATCGATGGGCAACCTTGAATACTATTAATTTATTTGTATTGTATTTATTTATTTTATTTACCAACCAATGCCCTATTGGTTTAGTTTTATTTAGTTTACAACAAGTTGTTATGTTAAATTGAAATTATTTAGACATTTAGAATTTTTTTTTTGTTCAACCCAGTTTGAGAAAGACACTCTACTTGTGTCGAAATATTACTAAATAAATTATTTATTTTAAGAACAGTGTACGTCCAAATAATTTCAATTTAACAATCAATTTACCTGTTCTGCTAGTTTCAATTTATTGTTAAAGCTCGAATCTTGAATTTAGTACCATTGCTTTTCCCTCAAAGAAACTAAATTTACAAAGAGGCCGACTCATGTACCAATTATACCTTCGTCAAAATGCTGGACCTCCGCTAAGACGGCGCGTGCCTCGATGTTACCAAATAGAACTGGCTTCAAACACGACCCATTTAAATTGCTTTTCTATTATGTTGAACGGGGTGGAGCCTCCGTATCGGCAACACTGCCCGAAGTCTGTGGCGCGAGTCATCAGGGAATAAGGGTTGACAGGTTGACAAGACTACTTATTCCGCTTGAATGAAGAGCGGCAAAACAGGCAATGGCACTAAATTCAAGATTTGAGCTCTAGATACAGTATTCCAAAAAATACTTATGTCAATTATTTAATTCTTTTAATATTGATAAATCTTAAATTAATTTATAGATTTATGATACCGAAATAATATTTTTAATACATTTGAAAGTTAAGAGAAAACAATCATATTATATTAATATTATAAAAATTATTTTAGCACAAGCAATTGACTACTTATTCCAATTCTTGTTATAAATAACAAAATTAAACCCGGGAATAATTTTAATTGATAGCGAAACTTTCACCATAAAACCCCTAATGACGTATATTGAATGTGTCGTAAATACCGAGTAGCACCATAGTGGTGGTTTTTCCTGTCTCTAAAACATTTTGATGAAGCTAGGCCTACTTCATGTTTCCTATTATTACTTGGAAAAATCAATGGTTTACCACTTTAAGCATGCAAACTTATGATAGTGATGGAATAAAGTGTAAAGTGATCCTTACATTTTGTGTTGTAGTAATTACTATAAATTTTTTAGGACTATACACTATTTCAATGATTACTATTTCAAACTTTGCTGGACTGCAGTTTATGATGTTGTCTGCATTTATGAAATAAGTTCTTTTTATTTGTCCTCTTTTGTAAATCAGTTTTTATAACTGAATAAGATAGACATTTTAATAAATAAATGCAATTATGTTAAACTTGGCCATTTATTATCAAACCAAATTATATTTTTTTCTTCAGCTCAATTCTACATTTTGGTAACTAGGCTAGAATAAAATGGAATACACCAATTATATTCATTTTAATAATCTATAGTTTGAAATTAGATTCAGTTTTCATTATAATTATTTCCAGATTAACAAGTAACTGAAGTAGGTATCTAATAATACTGTGCTTTGTATTTCTTAATTTTAAAACCTCCATTATCAAATTGATATTATTTTCTACCGGTACGTATTATGTACTGGTATTATTAAAACGATATTGGATCCTTCTGATGGATATTTATTACCCTTGAACTGTGATATTATATCATGAATCATGACTATGATATTAAACACACTAATTGGTATTTTCTCTAAAATATATATTTTAAAATTTAATCGTTATTGTTGTACATTGGTATCTAACAATATAGCTATTGCTAATGCCTTGTAATGAGTATCTTATGTTATGTATGGACAAATCGTCTGGAATAAAATATACATAACAACAATAACAATCACTAAGTAGGCCTATATCTATGCTTAGGTTTTGTATCGTCATAGATTTTTAACGTATCTAGTTCTGATATTATTAAAGTTATGAAAATATAATTGGAAACATGGTCTAAACACAAATGCCGTCAATTTGCGTGTGACAATTTAGTTAATCAAGCACCCCTATAGCTTTTCATGTTTCTAGTGGTGCTCATTTTAAAATTTATGATATTAAATGAATAATTATATATTGTTAACAAAGTTTTGTTATTATTTATTGGTTTACTTTTGTCAATGTTAAACAATGTTAAAAATCTTGTGTATTTATCACTGAATTATTGTGTGGAAATATAAAATTTTGGCTATTTTATTGTCTCTCTCTCTCTACCTTAGGTTGGATGGAAGATAAGATTTCATTATCCTTAATCCTGCCTTGAAATCAATCAATCTCTCTCTGCGTCCATTCATCCAACATCCATGCGTCCACGTTCAAGTTATTAAAATTAATTATGTTGGTTTATGTTGGTTTATGTTTTACTTTTTGGGTTTTTGCGGACACACTACACACTATTTTCAATCATAAAGGCCCACGACCATAGGCGTGCGCAGCCTCCAACATTAGAGCCGGCACAAGGGCTTAAGTAGGTGGCGCGATTCAGCCGGGGTCTGGGGCAAAGTCGGAGGCAAAAAATTTTGGGTTCATATTATTTTAGCTTTTATGGCCAAAAAACACGATTTTAGGACGGTGCCGTGGAATTTGTGACCCCTATAGAACTATTCGTCTTATTTAAATAAAACATAGTTTACAAATTATTTGGGGGATCGCATCCCGGCATTTCTTGCCAGTCCGCCCCTGCTAGCTCCCTTGGCCCTGCAGGGTATGTTTCGATTAAAAAAAAAGCATTTTGTGCGTTTTAATGCATTTTAATGACAATGTTCAGAAAATAAGGACATGTTTACAATCAATCATACATATACGAGACCAAATGTTTTTTTTTATAAACATGTTACTAGTAGTAGATCTTTGGTAGTAGTAGTAGTATTTATTTTATTAGCAAAACTGCTAAGAACAACATGTAATACAATACAACAACGTACAACATCACACACATACATTCATCTTTATATAATATAATTTTTATAGTAAATTTTATGTAACTAATTTTTGCACTTGTGAGACATGGTAATGTGGCCACAAATAAACCTTTGCCTAAAGCACAACATTGCATAAAACCACTGACTGAATCCTATATTTTAGCAATCTTCTAAATTTAGATCATTCGGCCACGGTAGCGGTTTGCAGCGCTAGTGTACACTGAAAACTTAAAAAACATAAATACTATACGTAGTAATTGAATAAATAAAGTAAATTTTTGGGTACGATGCTTTCCAATAGCTTTGCGATTGGTGCATCGCAATGGTTATGGAGCTGTCCGTTAATTTTGGCTCACAACTTGGAACCAAATTAGACTAAGTTATTCCGGCTCCCCTTTAGGAAATAATAAAATTAATGTGTCCTCCCACCCCTTTTATGATGTCAAAGCAAAATTTAACTTCAACCCCCACCTCCGACACATCCTCCACACCCACACACCATCAGGGCATCCTCAAGAAAACACAATTTTTTTTACGTAGTAATTCCATTCAAAATCTATCATCACTTGCGTGCGCATTTGAGGAAATAGTGAAACAGGCTTGAACACTGAACAGCCAGCCGCAAGTATTTGGGTGGCTATGGAGGGCAAATTGAGTATCAGGGAAACAGAGAGAGATAGGGACACGACACTGTCGCCGACACACTCGCGAACGCTACAAAACGATACAACCTCGAGGAAAGTCGTGCGCTATCAGGCTTGTAGACATTTTCAGGAGGTCATTGATTGATACACAACGAAACGAGAGTGACGTTTAGTTGACAATAATCAACCGATATTTTATTAGAGTGATATGTGCTGTCAGTTGGGCTACCTTGAAGTTGGGCTAGATAACCAAAA